>CM045737.1:49642347-49644847 GCA_024760905.1 Plotosus lineatus | reverse complement strand
TGCCCCCCTTCCCGCCTCATGGCTGCATTATATATATATATATATATATATATATATATATATATATATATATATATATATATATATATATATATATATATGAAGCTCCATGTACATGCATGGCCCACCACTGGATTTTGTGATCAGTGTTGTTACCCCTACAGACAAGCCAAGACACCTTAATTAACGTCACATGGTTGATGTGATATTAATCCAGGTGAGATTGTGAGTGACGAGGTGGTGTGTAATTATATTTAAAGCTTACATGTTCACTTGTCTGGACTCTCGCGCTCTCTGATGCAGAAGTATTCGTCTGAAAGCACAAATAACACACAGGAGAACCTTTAGACTCCAGTCATCGTTAGTAGGTGAAGTTGGCATAGGACTGTTATCCTACAATATTCATTCATTCATTCTCCAAACTGTTTAATCCCTGTAGGGTTGTGTGGAAGCCTGGAAGCTGAAGCCTCTCTCAGCCGTCTATAAATGGAGGCAGAGTACATCCTGAACACCTCGCCAGTCCATCATAGAGCTGACATACACACAATGTTTTCGCTCAGAACCACAGACAATTTGGGAGGAAACTGGAGTACCAGGAAACCCAGGCTTGGTTACTGTGAGGCAGTTGCATGTTCTTCCTCTGGGTACTTCAGCTTCTGCTCACAGTATAAAGACATTCACATTTAGGCTAATTGATTGTTCCATGGCCCTTGATAGCCCATTTGACTGCACTGAGGGGGGGACAGTGACAACCTGTTGCGAGCGGGGCTTGAACCCCAAACCTTAGGATCAGTGATCCACTACCTCTACCACCAGACCAGCACTGCCTTGGATTCATGGTGGCAGGATTATTTTTGTTTTCTTCTACAAGTTACACCGAAACAAATATCTCCAGTTATAACTGTATTGAAACTCACTGTAATTCTGCCTTTCGCTAGGAAACCTGGACTCCAGTCTGCATCTGTTGTGCTGCATGTCCTGGAAAGAGAGAGAGCGAGAGAGAGAGAGAGACGTACCACACTGGTTTTGAATTCCACTCCCAATGCACAACAGGATCAAGGACAGGATCTGGCAAATCCCATACCAGGTGATCACACTCTTCCGAACCAAAACAGAACAAATAATTATTCAATCATTCATTCAATCATTTTCTGAACCACTTAATCTTAATTAGGGGCACAGGGAGGCTGTCGCCCACCTCAGCCGACTCTTGGTGAGGGCAGGATACACCCTGGACAGCTTGCCAAGCCATCGCAGGGCCAACACTCACACAACCATTCATACTCCCTCTCATACCTGAGGATGATTTGGAACAGCCAATTAACCTACTGTGCATGTTTTTGGACTGTAGGAGGAAACTGGAGTACCCGGAGGAAACCCACACAAGCATGAGGAGAACATGCAAACTCCACATAGAAACGCCCGAGCTGCAAATCAGACCCAAGACCTTCATGCTGGGAGGCAGACGTGCTAACCACTTCGCCCATAATTATTCATACAGTGGCACCTCGACTTCCGAGTGTCCCTAATAACAAATTTTCCATGATATGAGCTTCGATCCCACCAAAAATCTGCCCCAACCAATGAGCAAATTTTCTACTTATGAGCTCTGCTGGGGAAATGGCTTTTCTTAGTTGATTAGCCTTGTATTCTTCTGTGTATATTCCTCTGTGTTCTGAGAATGCCTTGTGGAGTGCTCCTCAATTATTTTCTATTATGCCCCCTATAGGAAGAAAAAAACATTTTACCCCCCCCCCCCCCTCACCTGACTATAAATAATGTTTACTGTACTATTGTTTGCTGGGTGTTTTTTCTCTACTTCTTCTTCTTCTTCTTCTTTTACTTTCGGCTACTCCCTTCAGGGGTCGCCACAGCAAATCATCCGCCTCCACCTCACCCTGTCCTCCGCATCTTCTTTTCTGACTCCAACGACCTTCATGTCTTCCTTCACCACATCCATAAATCTCTTGGGTGTTTTTTCTCTACACAGTAGAAAACACAGTGAGAGCACCACTGCCACCTAGTGTAGAGGATGCACAATCACTCTTTAAAAGTGTGATTTTTTTAGAAGGTAGGTGATATATTCAAGAGGGAAAAATCAATTTCTCTTGAAACGAAGCTTGAAATCATCGATAAATATGAAAAAGGAGTCCGTGTGGCCTATCTGTGTAAGGAGTTTGGGAAGAATGCATCGAGCATCTGGATAATTCTCAAACAGAAGGCCATGTTGAAGAGTGTTAAACCAGCAGAGGGCGTTAGTATTTTATCTGAAAGATTCAGACTCAGCGATGAGATGGAGAGGCTTCTCCTATTGTGGATCAAGTCGAAAAGGCTCAACAGCGATGGCAGTGCGGCCGAGCAGCGGAAGACAAGTGATCGAAATTCGTGAAGTGCAATAAAACAGTTAAAAAATCCAAAAAATTAATTAAATAAATAAATAAGAAGTTAAAAAATGAGTAGTGTAAGTTAATGTTAAGTGCTATTCTTAAGTTCAGACGCA
>CM045737.1:49617347-49632347 GCA_024760905.1 Plotosus lineatus | reverse complement strand
GGTCAGGTGATCAACTTCTCCAGGAGGAACTACAGTCTGGAAATACAGAATGATGGGCGAGTGTCCCGAGCGGCTATTATTCATATTGGACGAGAGAGAGGGGAATAACTGTCTGTCTTTTATCGTCTTATCGTTGTATTTAAATTCTTGACTTGGGTTTGATTCTGTGGCTCAGTATCAACTTTGCGTGGCTGCGTGGGTTTCCTCCGAGCACTCCAGTTTCCTCCCACAGTCCAAAGACATGCGTAGTAGGCTGACTGGTGGTTCGACCTCACCCCGAGGTGTGGGCTGTGGGAGTAAGTGTGAATGGTCAGGGTGGAAAGGGCTGTTCGGGGTTACCCCACCCTCGCAGAGTCAGCTTCTTCTTCTTCTTCTTCTTCTTCTTTTCCTTTCGGCTGTTCCCTTCAGGGGTCGCCACAGCGAATCATCTGCCTCCATCTCACCCTATCCTTTGCATCTTCTTCTCTTACACCAACGACCTTCATGTCCTCCTTCACCACATCCATGAATCGTCTCTTTGGTCTTCCTCTGGGCCTTTTGCCTGGTAGTTCCAACCTCAGCATCCTACTACCAAAATACTCACTATCCCTCCTCTGTACATGTCCAAACCATCTCAATCTAGCCTCTCTGACTTTGTCTCCAAAACATCTTACATGTGATGTCCCTCTGATGTACTCATTTCTGATCCTATCCATCCTCGTTACTCCCAAAGAGAACCTCAACATTTTCATCTCTGCTACCTCCAGCTCTGCCTCCTGTCTTTTCCCCAGGGCCACTGTTTCTAAACCATACAACATTGTTGGCCTCATCACCGTCGCAGAGTCAGCTACGAAAGGAATAAATGGAAGACGCATGTTCAGGGCAGCTCACGCTCCATCTTCAGTGTGACGCTCCATCCTGGGCTTCTGAAGTGTTTGTAGAAATGTGAGGAGATACCATCATCTTGTACACTTCACAATTCGTGCTGTTGCTTTTCTCAGCAGCCACATCATCACGAGAACCTCAGTTCCACTGACAGTCGTACAGGTGACACGCCCACGAATGGGAGGAGGTCGTGAGCATTTCCTCCTCTTCTCTTTACTCTTATTTTCTTATCATCCAGGGAGAAGACTTTTATCTTCGTCCATGGAAGTGAAATCAGGAACTGCTCCACTTGTCCAACAGCCGAGTCCCAAAACTGTTCTGAGGTTTAACGCCTTTTAACTGATCTGAACGCAAATTTGCTCAAATTAAAAGTAGATCAAGCTCGTATTCGATATGATCTGATCTGCATCTAAAAGAACAATTCACTCATTCATCCCTTTTTTAAGACATTGAATCCTAACTAGGGTCACAAAGAGGCTGACACCCATCTCAACTGAGTCTGGTCTATGACGGGGTACACCCTGAACAGTTCACCAATACATCACAAGGCAACACACACTCACACACACAACTGTTCACACTCAGACCGAGGGGCGATTTGGAACAACCAGTTAGCCTACTGTGTATGTTTTGGATTGTGGGAGGAAACCAGAGTTCCCAGGGAGAAACCCATTTCGGCACAAGGAGTAATAATAAGCACAAGTAATAATAATACTAACAATAATGAGATGGCCTGGTGAGCTGTTCAGGGTATATTCTGCCATCGCCCTGAGTAGGCTGAGATGGGCACTAGCCTCCCCGCAACCCTAATTAGGATTAAACCGTTCACAAAATGAATGAATGAATAATAATAATAATAATAATAATAATAATAATAATAATGTGATGGCCTGGCTAGCTGTCCGGGGTGTACCCCGCCCTCGCTCAGAGTTGGCTGAGATGGGCGTCAACCTCTCCACGACTCTAATTAAGCATTTAAATAAGCATCTCATTAAGCATAACTAGGATTAAGCATCTTAGAAAAGGAATTAAATACTACTACTAATAATAATAATAATAATAATAATAATAATGCAATGGCCTGGCTGGCTGTCCAGGGTGTACTCTGCCCTCACCCAGTGTCGGCTAAGATGGGCAACAGCCTCCCCGCGACCATAATTAGGATTAAGCAGTTCAGAAAATGAATGACTGAATAATTACAGTAATAATAATAATAAAAATAATTTCTCACTCCTCAAATATTTAAAGAGCAAAACTGTACATACAGCAAAACCGTGTAGAGAAGGAGGAGCTTACAGGCAGAGTCACGTTCGTTCCCGCAAAATCTTCCTCCATCTCGATCACGGTGCTCTTAACACACTGCAGATTCACTGGACCGGACTTCACTGAGCTCATCACGACCTCCTCGATCCTACACACAGACATTTTTATTATTTATTATAAACACCAACATTTAAATATTTGTTATGATTGACTCGGCATCTCGGTTTGTATGAATAATCAGCACCAAGGTTTACTAACAACTTAACCAACACACAGAAACTGCCATGGATGCCAACTCGAACCACACACACACACACCCACACACACACACACACACACACACACACACCCACACACCATGCCAAACGGAGTCAACGCTGCTGAGAAGCGAGAAGGTACTGGGGATGCAAGCACACGCCACCACTTCGTGGTTGGGGATGCGGTCACCTGATGATAAGGCGCTCCTGATAAATGTAAGACGTCCACATGTCTCAGACCCAGGGTCTCAGAGGAGGGTGCTGAGGACACAGGCCTGGTGGCACTTTGGTGTTCTCTGGTCAACTTAGACACGGTTGCCGCTGCCTCCTAGGCTCCAGGGGTAGCTTGGAGGAGATGGCTCTCGGTCACCACTTTCAGCATCAGGTAACTCGAGTTCCCCCAGAGGACAGCTTCGACAGGTCTGGAAATCTGCATGATGCGGTCAGTGATTCTCCTTGCAGGGATTTTAGCTCCGCAATTTTCTTCACAGGTGATCCGACGGCTTTATTCACACCATCCTACATGGGTTTACGCCCAGAACTTCCGCAGAACTTCCCCAGAACTTCATGAAACAGATTCCAGAAATCCAGGACTGAAGCCTCGCCGTTAGAAGTAGTTCAACATCACATCCAGGCTGGGGTCAGGGTTCTATCTCGCACATTTATTGATCTCGTGATAATCTCTTGATTTTATTCTCGGATCTCCTGAACGGTGCTTGAAGTCTGACCCTCATCACTGCTTCTTCTTCTTCTTCTTCTTCTTTTCCTTTCAGCTGTTCCCTTCAGGGGTCACCACAGCGAATCATCTGCCTCCATCTCACCCTGTCCTCTACATCTTCTTCTTTTACACCAACTGCCTTCGTGTCCTCCTCCACCACGTCCATGAATCACCCTCATCACTGCTTCATAATTCAAATTAGTTCTGAGGTTGATTAATCATCCCGCGGCTGTAATCTGTTGCTATGTCCATTGATGACGCAGATCAAAGCAGTGGGGCCTCAGTGGTGAAGGCTCTGGCTTGGTGATCTGAAGGTCATTGGTTCCAGTACCTCAATGCTGCCATTATTTGTCCCTTGAGCAAGACCCATAACCATCAAGTGTGTATAGATAAATGTGAGCTGCTCTGGATAATTAGGCATCCGCCAAATACTATTAATGTAAATCATTACATTGATTAATCTTCATTACATTTATAGTATTTGGCAGATGTTTCTTCAATCGTTCTGTTGATGGTTTGAAGGTTTACACATTCTCATTCATTCCTTTTCTGAACCACCGCTTAATCCTAATGAGGGTCACGGGGACGCTGGTGCCCATCTCAGCTGACTTTGGGTGAGGGCAGAGTACACCCTGGACAGCTCACCAGGCCATCGCAGAGCGGGAACACGCTGACGGCTATGCAGCTCCTCTTGATGAAAGTCAGCAATGGCTTTTTTACATGAACCTCTTACCACGGACAGTGAGAGACATGACCGGCCTTTGATAACCCAGTTAGTGCACTGGGGGGACACTTGCATTTTTTTTTTACATTTGAAACGTGGAAAAGATCACGTGATTTATCTGTTGTTGAAACCAGAGTGGATCAGATTATACAGAGAGAAGGTGGTTTGTAATTAAGATTAAGTCTTACATGTTGGCGTCTCTGGCGTCCAGCGTGGTTTTGCTGCACAGGTGCTCCTCTGAAAGCACAAAGCAGAAGATCTTTCTTGATCAACAACAGCACCACATTTATTTCATAGAAATAGACAGAAATTAAATTTAGGTGAGAGGTACTTGTTGGGAAACTTACTGCAGTTAAACCATTCACCATTAAACCCGTATTCTGAAACCACATGGGAGGTGATTAAGTCCCCGTGTACGCTGCCTTCCTTAATTCCAAACGACTGGGACAACTTCTGAGATTTAGAAGAAAAATGAGTGCAGCACTGGCTCTGTATTCCACTCGCATTACAGAACTTGAAGTTCTTCCCGTTCAGTTCTACCACCAGCTGATCCAGCAGCGTGTTCCAGAACACACAGAATGGACTGGAGATGGCATCAGAAACATTCAGATCCAGAACCTCAGACACGGAACACAGAGTCGTTATCGAGCCGCGGATGGACAGCGTGCTGGCGTTGGCTGAAATGATGATCTCTGAACATCCCGTCTGTAAATCAACATGCAGTATTCGCGGGCTGTTACTGTGCAACCACGTTCCACACATCTTAAAGTCTTGATTACCTTCAACTTCTGCAGAAAAAAACATTTACAAACACACAAATGGAGGAGATGGTTAGCACATGGTAATTAAAGTATTTATGATTATTGACAGAATTTGTTTATCTGTCCATCATTTTTTTTTTTTACTGAGGATCACATGAAAAGAAAATAAATTTCCAGACTGAACTGAATATGGCGACATGGTGGTGTTGTGATTAGCACATCTGCCTCACAGCCAGAGATCATCTCTGTGTGGAGTTTGCATGTTTTCTCCTTCCTTCCATGGGTTTTCTCTGGGTGGTGCAGTTTCCTCCCACAGTACAGAGAAATGCACATTAGGCTAATATTGCTGTTCCTTATTGCCCCTAGGTGTGAGTGTGCATGTGAACGGTTGTATGTGTCCACTCTGAAATGATTGTGCTTGCCTTCTCCCGGTGTCGGCTGAGATAGGCTTCCTGTTATGTAATTGGATTGAGCAGTTGAGCAAAAAAGAGTGCGTGCATGAGTGTGTATTGAACATGATTGCTTGCAGAGCATGATGAAGTGAGGCAGTGGTGGCTCTGATCTGAAGGTTTGGGGTTCAAGCCCCAGTACGAACAAGCTGCCACTGTTGGGCCATTGAGTAACAGCCCTGAACACTCAATTGCTCAGATGGGTAAAAAGGGTAAATGTAAGCCTCCCTAGATAATCAAAATGCAGTAAATGTCAAATCCACACATCACGTCATCTGCATGTTTGTGAAATTCATCCATCTGCACATTTATATCATCCAGGGATCCCTCGCTACTCCGCGCTTCAATTCATGCAGCTTCAGTGCATCTCAGGTTTTCTTTAATATTCATCGGATTAAAAAAATAGGAAATTAAGGACGAATAGGGGGAAAGGTTCAGGAAAAACGCCATAAAAACATTATGCAACCCCCCCCAAAAAAAACAAACAAAAAAAAAACACGCACACGTCTGTATGTGTGTGTGTGTGTGTGTGTGTGTGTGTGTGTGTGTGTGTGTGTGTGTGTATTTGTATTTTATTTACATCTTATGCATTATTTTTGAATGTTTAATTATTATTATTATAAGCGTTTATAGCATTGAATATGCATTTATTGATATTATATACACATACACATGTAAGTACTGTATACGTCAGACAGGAGAGTAAATCCTACTTTGGGGAATTTGGTGGCCGCGGGGGTCTCGGTCCCCATTAACCGCAAAAAGTGAGGAATCCCTGCTGGTGGAGAACAGCACCACTTTGTAGATGCACACATTCCATTGATTGAGAAACTCTACCAACACAGAGCTAAGATTCGACAGGAAGATGTTCTCATGTTCAACATGGTGTTCTCAGAGTGATCACTCGCACCAAAGAATTAGCACACAGTTCCTGTACTGTATGCGTCTGGTTTATTTATCAGTAAAGCATTCCATCATTTATGAGCATAATGATGGTGGTGATGATGATGATGATGATGATGAAGATGATGATGATGATGACAGTTTTGGGGCTGCAGAAACGATGTAAAGATGGTGATAACGATGATGATGATGATGATGATGATGGTGGTGGTGGTGGTGGTTGTAGTGACAATGATGAAGATTGTGGCGATGATGATGATGATGATTATCTAGGCCTGGGCGTTTCTCTGTGGAGTTTGCATGTTCTCCCTGTGCTTGTGTGGGTTCCCTCCAGGTACTCTGGTTTCCTCCCACAGTCCCAAAACATGCACAGTAGGTTAAGTTCTGAGGGCAGAGTAGATGGGTTGATATGGTTCTCAGGCAGTGGGGTAGATGTGGTTGATTAAAGTGCATGGGGTTTTTATTGCACATAACCGGTATTTTCAGACAGTTACAAAGTGGCGTTGTACAGTCTGACAGCGGTGGGATGAACGACCTGCGGTAGCGCTCCTTCCTGCACTGAGGATGCCTCAGTCGTCCACTGAAGGAGCTACTCAGCTTCTCTACAGTCTGGTGCAGTGGGTGAGAGCTGTTGACCATGATGGATGTGAGCTTTGCTACCATCCTCCTCTCACTCACCTCCTCCACAGAGTCCAGTGGGCAGCCGAGGACAGAGCTGGCCCTCCTGACCAGCTTGTTCAGTCTCTTTCTGTCCCGCTCTGTGCTGCCCGGGGCCCAGCAGATGGCAGCGTAGAGGATTGCAGAGGCTACCACCGAGTCATAAAATGTCCTGAGCAGAGGTCTGCATACTCCGAAGGACCTGAGTCTCCTCAGAAGGTGGAGGCGACTCTGGCCCTTCTTGTACAGGGCGTTGGTGTTGTGGGACCAGTCCAGTTTATTGTTAAGGTGAACGCCCAGGTACTTGAAACTGTCCACTGTCTCAATGTCCTGTCCCTGGATGTTCACCAGTGTGTGTGTGTGTGTGTGTGTGTGTGTGTGTGTGTGTGTGTGTGTGTGTTAGAGTGCTTCTCCTGAAGTCGACCACCATCTCCTTCGTCTTCCTAGTGTTCAAGCACAGGTGGTTGCGCTCACACCAGTTCACGAAGTCAACGATGACCGACCGGTACTCCAGCTCGTTCCCCTCTGACACACGGCCCACGATGGCAGAGTCGTCCAAGAACTTCTGGAGGTGGCAGCTGTCTGTGCTATAGATGAAGTCCGAGGTATAAATGTTGAAAAGGAAGGGTGAGAGGACGGTGCCCTGGGGTGCCCCCACGCTGCAGACTGCCGGCTTTGACTTACAGCCGCGCAGCCGCACGTACTGTGGACGGCTAGTGAGGTCGTCGATAATCCAGGCAGCAAGATGTCCTCCCACTCCCACGTCCTCCAGCTTCCCCCGCAGAAGCGCTGGCCTGATTGTGTTGAAGGTGCTGGAGAAGTCAGAGAACATGACCCTCACAGCGCTGCCAGTGATCTCCAAGTGGGTGAGCGCCCGCTGCAGAAGGTAGATGATGGCGTCTTCTACCCAGATGTTGGGCCTGTAGACAAACTGCACAGCGGGTCTAGGGTGGGGCTCACCATAGAGCGGAGGTGTTCGAGGAGGAGTTTCTGAAATCTGCGCTCCACCTCACTGCTAACGGACTTTATCTCATCACAGCTACAGTTTATCCTCCATTACACACATCACTCCACAGAGCAAATCTCATCACAGCATATTTTAAGAACATCACGATGAAGTTTGACTACCTACAGAAATAATTTGTTGTTATAATATGACCCTGTGATTACTCACCTTGACCACGAACACTTATAAGGAGAATGAGCAACAGGGTTCCAATCCACTGATCCATCACGACACTTCTACAGCACACACAAGAGACATGATCATTTCAAAAAAATATTGAAAAACATTTATCGATCTACATACATGAGCCAAAGAAGAACCACATCCAAGTTGGATGTCAGTCAAGAAAACCACATTCATTCATACATTCATTGTGCAGAGCTGCTCCATCCTATGAGGGTTACACAGAGGCTGGATTCAACTGCTCTCCTGACCATTGCAGGTCACACAGGTTTTTGGACTGTGGGAGGAAACCGGAGTACCTGGAGGAAACCTGTCCAAGCATGAAAAGAACATGCAAACTCCACATAGAAACACCTTCACTGAGCCTGAGTCGGACACCAGGCATTCTTGCTGTGAGGTGGACACGCTAATCCATGCTGCTGTCATTCATCAATTCATTCATTTTCTGAACCGCTTAATCCTAATTAGGGTTGCGGAGAGGCTGGCGCCTATCTCAGTCGACAACAGGTGAGGGCGGGGTACGTCTTGAACAGCTTGCCGAGTCATTACAGGGCCAACACTCACACAACCATTCATTCTCACACTCACACCTGGGGGTGATTTGGAACATCCAATTAATCTATGGTGCATGTTTTTGGACTGTGGGAGGAAACCAGAGTACCTGGAGGAAACTCACACAAGCACGGGGAGGACAGGCAAACTCAACACAGAAATGCCCAGGCTGAGACTCGAACTCAGGCCTTCTTGCTGTGAGGCAGACATGTGAACTACTACACTACCGTGCCGCCCCATGCAGCTGTGTTTATATATTACACAAATAATAATCTTCACAGATCACCTTAAAAACCTCGGGTACGAAATTCCCGGGTTACAAAGATCATTTTCCTAAGTTTCCATCCTCGGGATACGAAAACAACCCCCTCTTATGAAAAGAAATTCAAAATTCAAATGCGCCAATCAAAATGTCACATGATGCGCGAGTTGCTCTCTCATTGGCTGTCTCTCAACATCCCGCCCCGCTGGCCTCCCATTGGCTAGGAGGGATGACGCAAAACCAGAAGAAAACCTAAAAGCAGTAATACAGTGAGGACCTCTCATCTTTCAAACAGGTACTGTAATTCCAAGAGAGATAGAGACAGAAGGAGGCTTCACTGTTTAGTTTTTAGTTTAATTTTTTAAGTTGTTTAATTCAGTAAATGTTTAATAAATGTGGGCGCATTTAAGCTCATATGGAATTCCGATCCCTCAAGGAATCAAATTAAAGTTGAGTTTGGACCTTCGATCTGTCAGGCAGGGAATGCGCTTTGAATTCTACGTCTTGTGGGTGTGGCCCGCAGCGAGAGAGAGAGCGACAGAGAGAGAGAGAGAGGTGTGTGTGTGTGTGTGTGTGTGTGTGTGTTAATAAAAAATGTTTAATAATGGTTTAATTAATAAATATGTTCACAAAATGGTTTAATATGTTAATAAAATGTTTAAATGGGTTAATAAATACTTTTCTTTTATTTTTAACACATGTTTCATACGAAATTGGTGTACTTTTATCATTTTTAAAAGGTTTAAGGAGTCGTCTTGGGAGTCTTGGAACAAATCACGCGTTATACATGTAAAATGCACCTCTACTTACGAAAACTCCAGGTTACGGAAAAAGCTCTGGAATGGATTAATTTCGTACGCAGAGGGCCGACTCTCTCTCTCTCTCTCTCTCTCTATATATATATATATATATATATATATATATGTGTTCATTCAGTTCTTTTCTGTACCTGCTTAATCCTAATTTGGGTCGTGGGGAGGCTGGTGCCCATCCCAGCCAATTTCGGGCGAGGGCAGAGTACACCCTGGACAGCTTGCCAGGCCATCGCAGGGCGGAAACACGCTTTGCAGCCTACTCTTGTCGAAAGTCAGCAATGGTTCTTTTACATGCCTCACACCATAGACAGTGAGAGACATGGCCGGCCTTTGATAACCCAGTTAGCTCCACTGGGGGGGACAGTGACAACCTTGTGCAGAGTGGGACTCGAACCCCCAACCTTTGGATCAGCGAGTCAGTGCCCTATATCACTAGACCACCACTGCCCCTGTACATATATATATATATATATATATATATATATATATATATATATATATATATTTCTATATATATATATATATATATATATATATATATATATATATATATATATATATATATATATATATATATATATATATATATATATATATATTTCTATATATACAGGTCTACAGTACCCAGTGGTCGATGAATACATTTTACTGCATGACCCCTGTTGGTACTGCAGTAAATATAAGTCAATACACAGTTTGTTTGCAAAAACTCATAAGCGCAATTGGCATTTGTACACAAAACCCAGCAGGTCCACTTGACCTCTTTTGTGTTAAAACAATTAAATTTGACTGCAGGTCAGGATAAACCTCAAGTACTTCTAATTATTTCTAAAATATTGCTGAATCAATAAAAACAAAAATCTACACGTGAGGATTACAATTTTATTGTGATCCCACCAGGATTGTATAATTTTGGTAAATTGACAGGTTCACGGTGGGTCGTGCACACAGTCAACGAACAGTTAAAATTAGTTTAGTGTTCACGGCTGCATTATTTTTGGTAAATTTTGGTGCTTTGCTTGATTCGGCAACATTTTCATGAGCGTCGTCTTTCAGCCTCCTGTGGGAACGTTTAAATTTAAGCAAATAAACTGAATGAAAATTTCTTCCTCTGACTCCAACCACACATTCTAACTTACCTCTGCGTTTGCTTTATGAGGTCAGAAGGGATGATATCTTCCAGTAAAAATCCTTTCCAGAAACCGACTTCTCCTTTTGATGTTTCTGATTGAGGCGTTAGAGTCTCGATCTATCAAATGGCTTCTTCACTCTTGAAATAGAACAAAATGTGGCTAACACCACACTCAGCAATAACCAGTCCCGTCCCCAACAAAGCAATACAGGAAAGGTTTGACTGAAGATCGACAGTTTCACTTCCCCTTCCGGGAGTGAGATTAAATGAGTAAATATTTAAGAGTGTTTGATTGGATAATGGGCGGCACGGTGGTGCAGTGGTTAGCACATCTGCATTACACTGAGAAGGTCCTGGGTTCAAGTCCTGGGTACGGTATTTCTCTACAGAGTTTGCATGGTCTCCGTTTGCTTGTCTGGGTTTCCTCCAGGTACTGCGGTTTCCTCCTACAGTCCGAAGACATGCACATTACGCTAATGGGCTGTTCCAAATTGTCCGTATGTATGATCATGGTGTGCGTGTGTGTGTTCAGCGTGTACCCTGCCCTCATCCAGTGTTGGCCGAGATAGGCTTCAGGGTCCAAACTGTGTGACCCTAATACTATTAAGTGGTTCAGCAAATGAGTGACTTTTGATGAATGATTGGATAATTACTGCAGTGATGTAATGTGATCTTTACTGATGCAGTGAGTAGCTTCTCCTCTCTTTCCATATCAGAAGCTGGATCTGGCGGTTGTGGAAAAGACATCACTGTGTTTCAGAAGATCAAATTACTGACCTGCGTCAAGTAAATAAAACAATAAGAGACTGTACTAACATTATTAAAATCAGATCATGAGCTGTACAACGCATTACTCACACCTGGAAGGATAACGCAGGTAATGTGAAGAAAACCTCAAATCACGTCAATGCACTTTTTTCCTCGATGTCTCGGATATAAAATGAGGACTCGATTAATGAAAGTGTGGTTCAGGGGGCACGAGCAATCTTTTTCACATATGTACCCCCCCACACCCAACCCCACCCCCACCCCACCCAACCCCACCCCCACCCCACCCAACCCCACCCCCACCCCCAAGGGTCCTGACCATAACCCTATTGTTTGGGATGCTGGAGAATTTTACTGAATAATTAATACGACTCTGGGTTCGAAATGAAAAACTGTGCTGTTCGGGAGGTTTACTGAAACAGTGTGTGCATGCACTAATTAAAACTGAAGGCAGAAGAATACACTATTAGAATGTGACATGTTTTTTTTTTGGTAGGAGAGTGTAGTTTGTGCAAGTGTGAAAATGTGCTAGACACTCAGATATCATCTGCACAGATGTGGTTAAAGGTTTTTAGAAGCTCGATCAAATTCACTTCCTTTGTGGCTGACACTGAAGTTGCAGGTTTACAACATTTAAGTTATGAGTTACATTTCGGAAAGTTTTTTTTTAATGTGCCAGAAACTTTTGATTCAACACAGGCTGCATGCATTTCCTCTACAGAGAGCGAGAGAGAGAGAGAGAGAGAGAGAGAGAGAGAGAGAGAGAGAGATTCTGGTTATTTTATGGATCTTTACATGGTTGTGATTAAATTGTACTTTGGGGTTATAAGTGAAAACAGCTTGAAAAATATTTTTGTTTGTTTGTTTACTGCTCTAAAGATGCAAAATGTGAATATTCTGAAGAAGTTTGATGAAAAAGTTTCATCCCTTTGCTTCTGTCTGAATTATCTGGTTAATTAAGTCAGTTTAGAAAAGGACAGTGTCACAGAGCGGTTTAAAACAAGCAAACAAATAATTAAATACATGGATGAATGAATGCACGGAATAATGGATGGATGAATGAATAGGTGAATCAACAAATGAATGAATGCATGGACAGAAGAATGGATGGATGGAGTAATGAAAGAAAGCATGGATGATTAAATGAATAGATGAATGAATGAATATGTGAATGCATGGATAGAATGCATGGATGAGTAAATTAATGAATGAATGGATGAATGTATGGATGAATAAATGCATGGATGGATGGATGGATGGATGGGTGGCTAAATGGATGCACAAATGGATGAATGAATGAATGAATGAATGTGTGGATGGATGGATATATGCACAGATTGATGGATAAATGCTTACATGGATTTGGATGGATTGAATGGATGGATGGCTGGATGGGTGGATGGATGGATGGGTGAATGAGCAAAAGAGTATATGCATGGATGGATAGATAAATAAATGAACGAATGAACACATTCATGAAGGAATGGCTATATGCATGGATGGATGGGTGAATGAATGGATGAATGAGTACATGCATGGATGGATGGGTGGCTGGCTGGCTGACTGGCTGAATAAATGGATGGCTGGATGGATGGATGGCTGGATGAGAGAGAACATGCATGGATGGATGGATAAATGAATGAATGAACACATTCATGAAGGGATGAATATATGCATGGATGAATGGGTGGGTGGGTGAATGAATGGATGAATGAGTACATCGGTGGCTGGTTGGCTGGATGGATGGATGGATGTTTGGGTGGGTGGGTTGGTGAGTGAATGAATGAATGAATGAATGAGATCATGCCTGAATTGATGTAACCCTGGGGTGAAGAAACCCCTGAAATGAGGACGAAACCTTTAGAAGAACTAGACTGAAAAGGAAGCCCCGTCCTCACCCGAGCAACACAGAGTGATTATAAATAATCTTTTCTTCTGTAAACTCCATTCTGCTGAAGTTCATCTTGAAGGAGACTCGAGGGAAAAACACTCGAAGGCAGTGACACGTCTGTTTAGTCATCAAAGGTCAATAATGGTGTCACTGGGATCTGTTAGGAGAATGACGTCATTGAACACATTCGTACAGAAGGGGGCGCCATAAATATACATAACAAAAATATTGTGTGAGAGAGAGATTTCCTTTAGGCTTTTTCTAAATTACTTTAAATTCTAAAACTAGTCCACATCACTACACACTTACACATCCACACGCTGTGCTCTATAAACTTTAATAACTACTTAACTTTCTGATCACGTGATCGTTATATCACCCAACTGATTAAAACTTCCCTGTATGTGTGTATCTTCTTTTTCTTTCGGCTGTTCCCTTCAGGGGTCGCCACAGCAAATGATCTGCCTCCATCTCTCCCTGTCCTCTGCATCGTCTACTCTTACTCCAACGACCTTCATGTCCGCCTTCACCACATCCATAAACGTATGTGTATATAAGGAAAATAATTTTATTCTGTGTGTAATGCAAGTGTGTCTTTGATATGAAATCATTCTTTACACTTTTTTCCTTGCACAGATTGAGAGAAATGAAAAGTCAAGTGGGGAAAAAAAGTCACTTGTTGGTAAAATGTGGAAAAAAATTCAGAAGAAAGTGGAAAACTTGCACAAGAGGGGTTTTACTGCTGACCAGAGTGACAGGGAGAGCACTTAATTACCAAATCTTACTCATGCACACACACACACACACACACACACACACACACACACACACACACACACACACACACACACTCGTACACACATACACACACTCTCAAACACACTCACACACTCACACACACACACTCGTACACACACACACATACAAACACTCACATATACGCACTCACACACACTCACGCACACACAAACACTCACATACACACACACACTCACACACACACACACACACACACACACTCTCAAACACACTCACACACTCACACACACACACTCGTATACACACACACATACAAACACTCACATATACGCACTCACACACACACACACACACACACACACACACACACTCACACACACACACACACACACACACACACACACACACACACTCGTATACACACACACATACAAACACTCACATATACGCACTCACACACACTCACGCACACACAAACACTCACATACACACACACACACACACACACACACACACACACACACACACTCAAACACACACACACACACACTCACACACACACACTTGTATACACACACACATACAAACACTCACATATATGCACTCACACACACACACACACACACTCACACACACACACACTCACACATACACACACACTGTACACACACACACATACAAACACTCACATATACACACTCACATATACGTACTCACACACACACTCTCACACACTCAGACACACACACACAAACACTCACATACATACACACTCACACACACACACACATGCACACACACACACACACACACACACACACACACACACAAACACTCACATATACACTTACACACTCACATACACACACTCACACGCACACTTACTCACATATACACAAAACACTCATGCTCACTCGCACACACACACACTCAGACCCACACACACACACACACTCACAAACACTCGCATATACATAACACTCAAAACACACACACATATACACAAATCACATACACACACACAGAGAGACACACA
>CM045737.1:49532347-49612347 GCA_024760905.1 Plotosus lineatus | reverse complement strand
AGAGAGGCCAGTTGAGATGACCAACATGTCCAACTGGGAAGAGACCCTGGGGTCGACCTAGAATATGCTGGAGGGACTATGTCTCTCGGCTCGTCTGGGAACGCCTCGGGTCCCCCCCCCCCCCCCCTCCCCCGGAAGAGCTGGGGGAAGTGGTGGTGGGGGGAGATGTCTGGACGTCTTTGCTTAGGTTGCTGCCCCGGCGACCCGATTCTGGATCCTAGGCCATCGACCAACGCTTTCCCACTTCTACTGTTTAAAGTGTTCTTCTCGATATCACTCCAGCTGTGAACCCCGCCCTTTGTTTCTGCATCCTCACTTTTCCTCCATGTATTCCTTGGCCTTTCCCACTTACGTTTACCAGCGGAGTTTGGTGAGAACACTTGTCTAGTGATGTTATTTTTAGGATTTTAGGATTTTTGAACGGGTCCTGGTTGGTCTTCTTCCATGACTCCTCATTCCTGATCTTTTCTGGCCACCACACGCTCAATTATTTTTTGAGAGAGAGATTTTGAAAAAATTTGTATAAGTAAACCTTTTTTAATTTTAATCATGACTTTCAAGGGGACTTCCTAACCCTAAAGTAACCCCCATACCCCCCACACACACACACACACACACACACACACTGCTGGCCAAAAAGGTCCACCCTCCTGCCTTGAGTGGACCTCCTCAAGGCAGGAGGGTCTGCACTGACTCAGTCCTTCATTCCCTCACTATCCTCCTCTTCCCTCTATCCTCCTTCTCCCTCTACCCTCCTCCTCCCTCTATCCTCCTCCTTCCTCTACCCTCCTCCTCCCATCCTTGCCCTTCCTCTCGCCTCTTCCCTCTATCCTCCTTCTCCCTCTACCCTCCTCCTCCCTCTACCCTCCTCCTCCCATCCTCCCCTTCCTCTCTCCTCTTCCCTCTATCCTCCTCCTCCCTCTATCCTCCTCCTTCCTCTACCCTCCTCCTCCCATCCTCCCCTTCCTCTATCCTCCTCCCTCTATCCTCCTCCTTCTTCTACCCTCCTCCTCCCATCCTCCCCTTCCTCTCTCCTCTTCCCTCTATCCTCCTTCTCCCTCTACCCTCCTCCTCCCTCTATCCTCCTCCTTCATCTACCCTCCTCCTCCCATCCTCCCCCTTCCTCTATCCTCCTCCCTCTATCCTCCTCCTTCCTCTACCCTCCTCCTCCCATCCTCCCCCTTCCTCTCTCCTCTTCCCTCTATCCTCCTCCTCCCATCCTCCTCCTCCCTCTATCCTCCTGCACAACAGAAAACTGAAAGGGAATTCCCCAGCAGCAGCCTGTAAGAGGAGCAGATCAAAGGGGACTTTCCGCTCCGCCAGCCAATCAGAAGCGACATGATCCCGTTGCGTCATCACCTCGAGCGCGAGGCTGCTTTTCATTTCGGTTTCCTCCGTGCGCGAGCGTGGTGCGGTGAGCGTCTCCAGAGACGCGCAGCTGAAAGAGGCGAATTCAAATCAGTTCAAATAAAACACAGTGAACTCGAACGGAACAGAATGGCGTTGGAGCACGTGGATGAAAACGAACTGTCGCACGTGACTTTGATCAGAAGCGGCGCGGGCGCGTGTTTGCGGGGTCACCTGAAGAAATCCGCGAGCGCGATCGCTCTCAAATTTCTCAACACGGACAGGTGAGTACAGGTGATAGAGGGGCTGTCGGTGTGTGTGCGTGTGTGTGTGTGTGTGTGTGTGTCGTGCCGAGTATAAAGATCACAAATCGTGTGCAATATCGCACCTGAGCGAGACAGGTAAGTACACGTGAGGAGGGGCTGGCGGTGTGTGTGTGTGTGTGTGTGTGTGTGTGTGTTTGCGAGCGCGATAAACAAATATACTAGTCCTTCTCAAAAAATTAGCATATTGTGATAAAGTTCATTATTTTCTGTAATGTACTGATAAACATTAGACTTTCATATATTTTAGGTTCATTACACACAACTGAAGTAGTTCAAGCCTTTTATTGTTTTAATATTGATCATTTTTGCAAAAATAAGTAAAGAAAAACCAAAATCCCGATCTCAAAAAATTAGCATATTTCATCCAACCAATAAAAAAGGTGCTTTTAATACAAAAGTGTTTTTAATACAAAAAAAGTCAACCTTCAAATAATTATGTTGAGTTCTGCACTCAATACTTGGTCGGAATCCTTTTGCAGAAATGACTGCTTCAATGCGGGCGTGGCATGGAGACAATCAGCCTGTGGCACTGCTGAGGTGTTACGGAGGCCCAGGATGCTTCGATAGCGGCCTTAAGCTCATCCACAGTGTTGGGTCTGGTGTCTCTCAACTTTCTCTTCACAATATCCCACAGATTCTCTATGGGCTTCAGGTCAGGAGAGTCGGCAGGCCAATTGAGCCCAGTAATACCATGGTCAGGAAACCATTTAGCAGTGGTGTTGGCACTGTGAGCAGGTGCCAGGTCGTGCTGAAAAATGAAATCATCTCCATAAAGCTTTTCAGGGGATGGAAGCATGAAGTGCTCCAAAATCTCCTGATAGCTAGCTGCATTGACCCCGCCCTTGATAAAACACAGTGGACCAACACCAGCAGCTGACATGGCACCCCAGACCATCACTGACTGTGGGGACTTGACACTGGACTTCAGGCATTTTGGCATTTCCTTGTCCCCAGTCTTCCTCCAGACTCTGGCACCGCGATTTCCGAGTGACATGCAAAATTTGCTTTCATCCGAATCATTGCTTTCTTTCTTCTGCCACTGTTTCTGGTTCAAAAGTGGCTTGACCTGGGGAATGCGGCACCTGTAGCCCATTTCCTGCACACGCCTGTGCATGGTGGCTCTGGATGTTTCTACTCCAGACTCGGTCCACTGCTTCCACAGGTCCCCCAAGGTCTGGAATCGGCTCTTCTTTCACTTTTTCCTTCCCTCAGACATCGGTGGCTTGATCGAGCACTCTGGGAACAGCCTATTCGCTCAGAGATTTCTTTCTGTGTCTTACCCTCTTGCTTGAGGGTGTCAATGATGTCCTTCTGGACAGCAGTCAGGTCGGCAGTCTTACCCATGATTGTGGTTTTGAGTAATGAACCAGGCTGGGAGATTTTAAAAGCCTCAGGAATCTTTTGCAGGTGTTTAGAGTTAATTGGTTGATTCAGATGATTAGGTTAATAGCTCGTTTAGACTACCTGAACATCATATGCTCATTTTTTGAGATAGGAATTTTGGGTTTTCATGAGCTGTATGCCAAAATCATCAGAATTAAAACAATAAAAGACCTGAAATATTTCAGTTGGTGTGCAATGAATCTAAAATATATGAAAGTTTAATTTTTATCAGTACATTACAGAAAATAATGAACTTAATCACAATATGCTAATTTTTTGAGAAGGACTAGTGTGTATGTATATATATATATATATATATATATATATATATATATATATATATATATATATGAGAAGTGTGCTGGTGCCCATCTTTAAGAATAAGGGAGACGTGCAGAGTTCTGGCAACTACAGACGGATAAAGTTGAGCCATATGATGAAGTTATGGGAAAAAATAGTGGAAGCTAGACTAAGGGCAGAGGTCAGCATTTGTGAATGACAGTTTGGTTTCATGCCAAGAAAGAGCACCACTGATGCAGTGTTTGCCTTGAGGATGTTAATAGAGAAGTACAGAGAAGGTCAGAGGGAGCTACACTGTGCCTTTGTGGATCTGGAGAAAGCATATGACAGGGTGCTGAGAGAAGAACTGTGGTATTGCATGGGGAAGTCTGGAGTGGCAGAGAAGTATGTTAGAGTGGTGCAGGACATGTATGAGAGATATAAGACAGTGGTGAGGTGTGCTGTCGGTGTGACAGAAGAGTTCAAGGTGGAGGTAGGACTGCATCAAGGGTCAGCTCTGAGCCCCTTCTTGTTTGCTATGTTGATGGACAGGCTGACAGATGAGGTTAGACAAGAATCTCCATGGACTATAATGTTTGCAGATGACATTGCGATCTGTACTGAGAGCAGAGAACAAGTGGAGGAAAATCTAGAGAGGTGGAGGTATGCCCTGGAAAGGAGAGGAATGAAGGTTAGCCTCATTAAAACAGAATACATGTGTGTGAACGACAAGGACCCAAGAGGAACGGTGAGGTTACAAGAAGCAGAGATAAGGAAGGTGGAGGATTTTAAGTACTTAGACTCAACAATCCAGAGCAATGGAGAGTGTGGAAAAGAGGTGAAGAAGCGTCTGCAGGCAGATTGGAATGGTTGGAGAAAAGTGTCCGGTGTGATGTGTGATAGGAAGGTATCGGCAAGAATGAATGGAAAAGTGTACAAGACGGTGTTGAGGCCAGTGATATTGTATGGTTTAGAGACAGTGGCACTGAGGAAAAGACAGGAGGCAAAGCTGGAGGTAGCGGAGATGAAAATGTTGAGGTTCTCTCTGGGAGTAACGAGGATGGATAGGATCAGGAATGAGTACATCAGAGGGACAGCACATGTAAGACGTTTTGGAGACAAAATCAGAGAGGCTAGATTGAGATGGTTTGGACATGTACATAGGACGGATAGTGAGTATATTGGTAGTAGGATGCTGAGGTTGGAACTACCAGGCAGAAGGCCCAGAGGAAGAGCAAAGAGACAATTTATGGACGTGGTGAAGGAGGACATGAAGGTAAGAGAAGATGCAGAGGATAGGGTGAGATCAAGGCAGATGATTCGCTGTGGCGACCCCTGAAGGGAACAGCCGAAAGGAAAAGATATGTACTGTATACTTCGGGAATCGGAGTCCCCTGAGGCAGCTCGATCACAGTAACGTTCTTGTGACTCCTGCAGCAGCACTGGAACCTAGTCGTACCGACACTTGCCCTTCCATTGGATCCTTCCGGTGGCGCCGAGAGGGGGGATTTACTGCTTGGGTAACAGCCTGTCCTCCATTACTCCCTACCCCGGCTCTGCGCACTGGAGAGTATCGCCAACCGAGATACCAGCCAGAGCACAGCCATAGTCCTTCGCGACTGACGAAGGCCTACTATATAAATGTGTGTGTGTGTGTGTGTGTGTGTGTGTGTGTGTGTGTGTGTGTGTGTCTTGCCTACTATACAGATCATAAATCGTATATAATATCGCACCTAGGAGCAATCAGCCTCTGTGAGAGAGGATGTGAAAGAAGTGATGAGGAAGTTAATAAAGTAGAGAGAAGTACATTTATATATCACTTTCATCCCACCACTAAGCACAACCTTTTGAACCAATATGAACATTTACATTTCTAATTATTGTGAAGTTAATTGTAATAAAGAAGGAAGATTTTATAAGAAGGAACCTAACACACAGGACAGAGTCAGAATCCGAATGGCTCACCAGGCCATCGCGAGACAGAAACACGCCGACAGCTTTGCAGCTCATATTTCTGAAAGGCAGCAATGGTTCTGTCACACGAACCTCCCAGCACAGACACTGAGAGACACCTTGATAATCCAGTTGGCTGTACTGGGGGGTGGGGGTGGGGGTGGGGTGGAGGAGAGCATTGACAACCTTTTGATAGAATCCCATTCATGGGATCAATGGTCCAGCACCTTACCACCGGGCCACTGCCACCTCTTATTTACATCTAGTGGTTGATATAGATGATGATGATATGTTCTTGATTGTAAACAGAATCATCAATGCAAACCAAAACCTGGTGCAGTGTTTATTCTCCCTTTTGTGAAGCCATATATGAATGTGTGTGTGTGTGTGTGTGTGTGTGTGTGTGTGTGTGTGTGTGTGTGCGTGCCCTCCAGCTGTTTTTCCCAGATGCAGGGTGTGTTGGCGCAGGGCGGAGTCTGTGTGGAGAGACTTGTTCAGCCTGTAGGTGTGTACCGGACTCGTTCTCTCACGGGCCTGCTGTGGGAATGGATGCCGGAAGGATGTCTATATTCACTGCTGTACGAGGTGAGCTCTCTCTCTCTCTCTCTCTCTCTCTCTCTCTCGTGTGTGTGTGTCTATTTTCATTGTATTATATATTTAATATTTACTGCATGTCATTTGTCATTATTTTGATAAATGATTGTATCACTCGGATCAAATTTTAAAAAAAAAATCCCTCATTATAACTGATGTCCTCTTACTGCACCATGAAAGGATTAGAAATATACGGTAGTTTTATTTATCATTTTATCAATAATTTTTTATGATATTGAAACCTCCCAAAGTATCAGTGAGGAGCAGAACCTGTCTGATATCTTTTCTCAAAAAAGTCATTCAGTTTTTCATTTTCTAAGTCACTTAATCCTAATTAGGGACACGTTGAGGCTGGTGCCCATCTTAGCCGACTATGGATGAGGTACACCCTGAACATCTTATGGCTACCACACATACAACCTGTCACACTCACAGTCACACCCAAGGGCTGATTTGGAACGGCCAGTTAGCTCAACTCTCTATGTTTTTGGATTGTGGGAGGAACCCGAAGTACCTGGAAGAAACCCACACAAGTAATCATCAGGGACAACATGCAAAGTCCACACAGAAACAGCCCGAGACTGCGAATTGAAAATGAGACCTTGCAACATATATATATATATATATATATATATATATATATATATATTTTTTTTTTTTTTTTTTTTATGGCCAGCCAAAAAACCGTCGCACACAGTAATATTTTTATTTATTCCTGATCTCGGCATGTAATCCCCATGGTATTGTTGCTCTGGTTGGTCGGGTCGAGGCTCAGTATCATTAATGTGGTAATAAAATGAAGCCGCTGATGATCTGAATGTTCTGAATGTGCAGGTTATCACATCAATGCACTTTCTCTTCCCTGATTGCTCGGATGTAAAATGGGGAACTCGGATAATGAGTGGTTCAGGGAGCATGAGGATCATTTGAACATATGTATTGGCCCCCCAGAGTCCTGATCTTAACCCTATTGAAAGATTTCAGGATGTCCTGGAGAAGACTTTATGGAGGGGTTCAGTTTTTCCTTCATCGATTGAAGACATTGCTGAGAAATGAGCCTGACACGGGGATGGAAATCAATGTTATGTTGCTTAAGTTTGTTGAAACAGTGGCATGACGATGACGTGCTGTAACGAGGCGAAAGGCGGAGCAACAACGTAATCACTAGTGCAACTTTTTCCCCATAAATATATATATTTTTTTTGTTTGTTTGTTTTTTTTCTGAATCTCTTACTGGTTATTGGAATATTTTCTTTTGAAATCATTTACAAAACAGTAAAGATAAATAAAAAAGAGAAATGAGTAAAAGCAGAAGGAACACTATGGTCACACTTGCTGAGACGAGTCAAAGATTGCACAACCAGGCGTTGACTCTATTTTTAACATCGCCGGCAGGGAAAGGTTTTTTTTTTTTCAGTCTGGAATTTCCCAAAATTTCTTTTTGTTTTTATTATTTTTGACTGCTGTAATGTAATTGAACGTCTGAATTTTAATGTGTGTCTGAGATAACAAGATATCAGGCTGCACTAAATCAATGTTGGTGTCATGAGGGCGTTTACTTTATTACATCACTTTTAATTGAACATTATAGAAGGCCACCGTGCTCACACTCATCTGGAAATGTTCTATCACTGAATATGAAAATAACGCCAAAGCTTTGCATTTTGTTTTTCTTAAATTTAATGGTTTATTAGACGCAGCTGTACCCGGACCTGCCCCTGGCTCTCCGCTTGCATATCCTACTAGACGTGGCCGAGGGTCTAAACATCCTTCACGCCGTTTGTCTGCCTCATGGTGCGCTGAAGACCACCAACGTCCTGCTCGACCATCAGTATCGCGCTAAAGTAATGCTAACATTGCTTCACATTCCTCATCACACACAGAAGGTTCTTACATCACACCTCAATCAGCACGTGAAGCTGGAGCGGATCGTTTTTTTAGCGGTTATTTTGGTTGAAATGGTCTTTACACCCTGACAGCAATCAATAACTAATGAGAACCCCCCCAAAAAAAAAATCAGAAAAAATGTGATTCGTGATCTGTAGCCGCTGTAATCCTGTAAAGACACCGTTCGATCACTGCCTCGCCATTTGCTGGAACATATCCAATCAAATGCTCCTGTGGTTAAAATCACTCTCAGTCACTGGGGAATTTGTAGACACCGCAAAATGGGGAAATCTGTACATAGCGACCCGGCTCACAATTTATGTATCAACACACGTCCACCTCTTGTGGGGCCGGTGCTGTAGTGGTTAGAGTGCTGGGCTCATGATCGGGAGGTTGTGAGTTCAAATCCCAGTTAGACCCCCACTGTGCTAAGACCCCTGGGCAAGGTCTCAACCACAAGTGTGCCTTTCTTCACCCAGCAGGATAAATGGGTACCAGTAAAAATATACTGGGAAGGTAACCTGCGATGGACTAGCGTCCCATCCAGGACGAGTTGAACTCCTGGTCACTTCACGCTACGGAAACCGGGGATAAGCACCGGCCCGATGAGCCCCTAGGCTCGGGTGTAAAAACCCAACAGACTTACCTTACCTTGCCTACACGTCCACCTCACAACAAGTAGGTGCTGGGTTCCAGTCCTGGTATCAGGACGGTCTTTCTGTCTGGAGTTTGCATGTTCTCTCCATATTTGCATGTGTTTTCTTCCAGGAACTCGGGTTTCCTCTCCAAGTCCAAAGACATGCGCATTAAGATATTTGACTGTTGCTAATTGGCCCTTAGTGTGAGTGTAAATGGGTCTGTGTGTGTTGGCCCTGCGATGGACTGGTAAACTGTTCAGGGTGTAACCTGTCTTCCCCCAGTGTCAGCTGAGAGCAGGATTTTGCGGTTCACTATATGGATGAATCAATAAAGAAACAAGTTTACGTAATCAAGTTAATAATAATAATAATAATAATAATAATAATAATAATAATAATAATAATAATGGGAGCAGGGTGGTGTAGTGGTTAATACGTCTGCCTCACAGCAAGAAGGCCTGGGTTTAATTCTCAGCTCTGGCGTTTCTGTGTGGAATTTGCATGTTCTCCCCGTGCTTGTGTCGGTTCCCTCTGGGTTTTCCGGTTTCTTCCCATATTCCAAAAATCATGCACAGTAAGTTAATTGGCTGTTCCAAATCACCCCAGGTGTTAATGATTGTGTGAGTGTTGGCCCTATGATGGCCTGGCGAGCTGTCCAGGGTATACCCTGCCCTCGCCCAAAGCTGGCTGAGATGAGCGCCAGTCTCCCCGTGACCCAAATTAAGATTTAGCAGTTCAGAAAATTAATAACAATAATAATACATAATTATATAATTGTAATATAATTTAATATAATAATAATTATTATTATTGTTGTTATGACTGTTGTTATATATTGTTATTTCTTGAGTGTGAATTTTTTTTGTTTGTTTGTTACAGTTGTGCGATTGGGGGCTGCAGGTGACAACTAGCAGCACCGCGCCGTGTTTTAGAGACCTGGCTTTCCTGGCGCCCGAGGTTCTGCAGGGAACCGCACCGTGTATGAAATCCGATATGTACAGGTGAGTTTCACACCTTCTCACGTTCACATGGCTGAGCAGCGCTGTGGCATTTCACCAAACTTTATCCCTCACGTTTTCAGTTTTGGAGTTCTGATATGGGAGACTTTGAACAGACATCCACCGTGTGAAGGTACATCTTTACTTCTCTCTCCCCCTCCATCAATCTCCATCTATCTCCCTATGTACGTTTGTCTCTCTCACATACATACATACGTATACATATATACTTATATGTGTGAGTCCTGAAGAACCAGAGCAGACCAGCCCACATTTTTTTTGATGGTTCATTCTGTCTCTCAAAGACATTTTACTTTTACCCAGAACCAGAGAAGAATCCTCTCAGTATCTTCAGCACTGCGGTTTAGGGCTGAGAGGCTTCACCTCTGGTCCTTGGGCTTTTTACAACCGAGCCTAGCGGCTCATCAGGCCGGTGCTTATCCCCGGTTTCCGCAGTGTGAAGCGGTAGGAGTTCAACTCCTCCTGGATGGGACGCTAGTCCAGCGCAGGTTCCCTTCCCAGTATATTTTTACTGGTACCCATTTATACTGCTGGGTGAACAGAGGCACACTTGTGGTTAAGACCTTTCCCAGAGGTCTTAGCACAGTGGGGGTCGAACTGGGATTTGAACACACAACCTCCCGATCATGAGCCCAGCACCCTAACCACTTCACCACCGACCCAGGTCAAGGTAAAATGATTTGAGAGCCAGAATGGTTCATCAAAAAAAGAGGGCTGGAACGTTCTGGTTCTTTGGGTTCATAGTCCTTCTCAAAAAATTAGCATATTGTGATAAAGGTCATTATTTTCTGTAATGTACTGATAAAAATTAAACTTTCATATATTTTAGATTCATTGCACACCAACTGAAATATTTCAGGTCTTTTATTGTTTTAATTCTGATGATTTTGGCATACAGCTCATGAAAACCCAAAATTCCTATTTCAAAAAATGAGCATATCATGTTCAGGTAGTGTAAACGAGCTATTAACCTAATCATCTGAATCAACCAATTAACTCTAAACACCTGCAAAAGATTCCTGAGGCTTTTAAAAACTCCCAGCCTGGTTCATTACTCAAAACCGCAATCATGGGTAAGACTGCCGACCTGACTGCTGTCCAGAAGGACATCATTGACACCCTCAAGCAAGAGGGTAAGACACAGAAAGAAATCTCTGAGCGAATAGGCTGTTCCCAGAGTGCTCTATCAAGCCACCTCAGTGGGACGTCTGTGGGAAGGAAAAGGTGTGGCAGAAAACGCTGCACAGCCAGAAGAGGTGACCGGACCCTGAGGAAGATTGTGGAGAAGGGCCGATTCCAGACCTTGGGGGACCTGTGGAAGCAGTGGACTGAGTCTGGAGTAGAAACATCCAGAGCCACCGTGCACAGGCGTGTGCAGGAAATGAGCTACAGGTGCCGCATTCCCCAGGTCAAGCCACTTTTGAACCAGAAACAGTGGCAGAAGCGGCTGACCTGGGCTCCAGAGAAGCAGCACTGGACTGTTGCTCAGTGGTCCAAAGTACTTTTTTCGGATGAAAGCAAATTTCGCATGTCATTCGGAAATCGCGGTGCCAGAGTCTGGAGGAAGACTGGGGACAAGGAAACGCCAAAATGCCTGAAGTCCAGTGTCAAGTACCCACAGTCAGTGATGGTCTGGGGTGCCATGTCAGCTGCTGGTGTTGGTCCACTGCGTATTATCAAGGGCGGGGTCAATGCAGCTAGCTATCAGGAGATTTTGGAGCACTTCATGCTTCCATCTGCTGAAAAGCTTTATGGAGATGAAGATTTTCATTTTTCAGCACGACCTGGCACCTGCTCACAGTGCCAAAACCACTGGGAAATGGTTTACTGACCATGCTATTACTGTGCTCAATTGGCCTGCCGACTCTCCTGACCTGAAGCCCATAGAGAATCTGTGGGATATTGTGAAGAGAAAGTTGAGAGACACCAGACCCAACACTGTGGATGAGCTTAAGGCCGCTATCGAAGCATCCTGGGCCTCCGTAACACCTCAGCAGTGCCACAGGCCGATTGGCTCCATGCCACGCCGCATTGAAGCAGTCATTTCTGCAAAAGGATTCCCGACCAAGTATTGAGTGCAGAACTCAACATAATTATTTGAAGGTTGACTTTTTTGTATTAAAAACATTTTTTTTATTTTTTTTTTTTTTTTTATTGGTTGGATGAAATATGCTAATTTTTTGAGATAGGAATTTTGGGTTTTCATGAGCTGTATGCCAAAATCATCAGAATTAAAACAATAAAAGACCTGAAATATTTCAGTTGGCGTGCAATGAATCTAAAATATATGAAAGTTTAATTTTTATCAGTACATTACAGAAAATAATGAACTTTATCACAATATGCTAATTTCTTGAGAAGGACCAGTATATGTGTGACATGGTGGCGCGGTGGTTACCATTTTCTTCTCAGAGTCAGAAGAACTGGGTTTGATACTCAGGGTGCTTTTTTTATTTTATTTTATTTTATTTTTTGTGCATGTTCTCCACATGCCTGCGTGGGTTTTCTTCGGGTAATCCGGTTTCCTCCCACAGAGCAAAAAGATGCACATCAGGCTAATTGGCTGCTCCACATCATCCCTCGGTGTAAGAGTGAGTGTGAATGGCTGTGTGTGCATGTGTTGGTCCGAAGATGGTCTGGCGAGCTGTTCAAGGTGTACCCCACCCTCGCCCAGAGATGGCTGATATGAATGAATGTGTGTGTGTGTATATATATATATATAATGTGTGTGTGTGTTTGTTTTTCTATATCTGTCTATTACGCTCACTGTCTGTTTTTCTCTCTCAGTCTGAGTGCTGTTTAGTTCTGTTATTATTATTTCTGCTTTCATTTCTTTCTTTTTTTTCTTTTTAAACTTTCAGTTCTTTTTAGAAGAAATTTTACATCTGTTCCTTTAAATGTATCCATTTTTAAATTCTTTAATTATTTTAGTTAAAGTAAAGAACCTACGAAGTATAAAAGTGAAATTACGAGGCAGATTGTTGAAACGAAGCTTCATGACACATCGCGGTGATGATCAGTTGAAGGTCACGGGGTCAAAGAGGAGAACCCGCAGAACCTGTTTAAACATGAATCAACTCCAGTTAGCGACTGCTATGTGGAAACTCATCTATCGGACACTAGCCAGCAGCGCGTAGCTGACCATATAAGGAAGTGTACGTGCTAATAGCTAGCTGCGATGATATAAACTGACCTGCAGTGACATCAGCAAACTTTCAGTCACGTGTAAATAAATCCACTTCATTCCTCCTGTCATGCTGTCACCTGGATTTTAATAATAAATCACTTTTCTGATGAAAACATCAGAAGTGTGTACAGAAAGTATTAATTTTTTAAATAATAAAAACATTGATTTATTTTCAGTATCATTGCTTTGTTTGTTCTTAAAACATACGCTGTGTATTAATGCTTTTAATAATCTTTTGTTTTAGGTATTGATCAGTTACAGAACCTCATTCCGCTCATGCAAGAAAAGGCGGAGCCTGTTACGGATTTGAATTTGTTGCCCCCAGACACACCACATGGCCACACCCTCGCTCAGCTCATGATGAGGTGTTGGTCAGCCGATCCTGAACAGAGGCCGCAGGCTGAAGGTGAAATAAATGTCTTCAAAATAAATAAAAAAATAAAAAAATAATCATAATAAAGGCTCCCAAGTGGCGCATTGACAAGGTCCGTGGCTATTAACCCAGATAAAGCATGTTTGATGCCAGGTTTATGCCACAGTCATTCATGGCCGGGAGTCCATCAGAGCTAATTGGCAGAGTTCTCATGGAAGCGAGCGACGACATATGTTCACTTCTCTGTCAATCACATCGATCACCAACCAATCATGAGCATCTCAGAGCTCATTTGTACAAGGGGTTGGATGGCACTTTCCCTGCAAGTGTTAGACCGCTCCCAAATATGCATGCACAGCAGTTTGAAAAGAGGCGGGTGGCTTGTATGGCATGTCACGGGGGGGATGGCTGTGCATATTTTGCCCCTCCCTGGTCGGTGCTGATTGCATGATAGGGAATTCAATAGTTGATGGCTGGGAATTGGGTGCGATTAAAATCAGTGAGAAAAATTGGGAGGAAAAAATAATAGCAATAATACCACACTGTAATGTGGGCGTGTTTTATTTATTTGCTAACTGCCGCTCTCCCTGAATACAGAGTGTGTGATGGAACTCCGGAAGGTTCTGGAAACACTGGACTCAAGAGCCCACTGCACCGCGGTCCAACTTGTAAAAGCCTCCAAGGTACTGAACAATTACATCATTCTTAATTGAAATAAATACTGTATATAAAAGCTTGTTTCTGCCTTTATAACTTTATTTCTTCTATTTCTCATTTCTTCTTGTAATTCACACTTTTTTCTATTTCTACTAATTTTCCGTCATTTCCTTGTAATTGGGATTTTTTTAAATTTGAGATTTGAATTTCTAGACGTCCCTCTCCCCAGCCACTTCCTCCAGCTCTTCCGGGGGGACTCCGAGGCGTTTCAGAGAAAAGCCGAGAGACATAATCCCTCCAGCGTGTTCTACAGCGTGTTCTAGGTCGACCCCGGGGTCTCTTCCCAATTGGTCATGCCCAAAACACCACACTCATTGCTTAGGTTGCTGCCCCTACGACCCAACCCTGGAAGAAGCGGAAAGATGATGATGATGATGATGATCTTCTTCTTCTTTTCCTTTCGGCTGTTCCCTTCAGGGGTCGCCACAGCAAATGATCTGCCTCCATCTCTCCCTATCCTCTGCATCTTCTACTCTTAATGATGATGATGATGATGATGATGAAATTTGAAATTCTTTCTGGGGACGCAGTGTAGCGCTGTGTTTTGCACATCCACCCCAAAGCAAGAAAGTCCTGGGTTTGATTCCTGGGCCTGGATGTTTCTTGTGTGGAGTTTGCATGTTCTCCTCGTGCTTGCATGGGTTTCCTCTGGCTACTCCGGTTTCCTCCCACAGTTCAAAAACATGCACCGTAAGTTAATTGGCTGCTCCAAATCTCCCCTCTGCCCTTACCCTCAATTGGTTGGTTGTATATAAATAATAATAGTAAGTCACTCTGGATAAGGGTGTCTGCTAAATGCTGTAAAATTAAACGTGACTGAGTGTGAGTGTTGGTCCTGCAATAGCCTGGCAAGCTGTCCAGGGTGCCCTCGCCCAGAGTTGGCTGAGGTAGGCACCAGCCTCCCTATGATGAAGTGACTTAGAAAGAGAGATTTGAGAAATTTGAGAGCGACTTAGAAAATGAATGAATATTTGATCAGGAAGGTAGAGAAGTAAATTTTTCTTTTTTTTTATGCTATTACCAGGAGATGGCGCTGCTGAGTGGGAAACACACTCCAGGCTGGGAGTTTCCTCTGGAGTTGAACAACCTGGAGGTAAAAAGGTTTATTTAATCTGGTATTAAATGAGATTATCTGAGCTTTTGTAAAATGAAAACACTTCAAATAGAATCCATGAATGTATTGATGGCACTATTACTAGAAAACCCCCAGCGCAGCTAACTGGGTTATCAATGGCCCGCCGTGTCTCTCACTGTCTGTGGTGGAAGGTTCATGTAAAAGAACCATTGCTGACTTTCGCCAAGAAGAGGCTGCGTTGCCATCAGCATATTTCTGCCTTGGAATGGCCTGGTGATCTGGCCAGGGTGCACTTGAGTTGACTGAGATGGGCTCCAGTCTCACCGCATCCTTGATTCGGATTAAGCGATTCAGAAAATGAATGAATGAATTACTATCATAATTTATTTTCATTGACTACATGAACTTTAGACTCAAACTCCACCCTCTATGTAATCACCTCACATGATTATGTGAAAAGAAATTACAATGGTACCTCGTCCAATAAGTGTCCCTTATAACAAATTTTCCATGATACAATCAAACTTCAACCCCACCAAAAATTTGCCCCATCCAATGAGCAAAATTTTGATTTACGAGTGTTCCTCGAAATGGCTTTTCTGGGCCAATTAGCCTCATGTTCTTCCGCATGTATTCCTTCATGCTCCCCTGGCATCACACCGCGTCCCCCAAGGGGGGTACGCCCCACTATTTGAGAAGCACTGGCCTTGTGGGAGCTCAACACAAGCCTTTCCTCGCACATGCACAAAAAAATTCTCCTCCCCCTCCTCCTCCTCTGTTATGCGCTACCTCATGCCTGTCCATGTGATATCTTCGTGCAGTCGATGGTCGGAAGGGGTACTTGACTTATTGTTTATTCTTTTTTTATTATTATTTATTATTAATTATTGTTAATGTGGGCAGTGGTGGCCTGGTGGTAAAGAGCGCTGGATCGCTGATCCTAAGGTTGGGGGTTGGAGTCCCACTCTCCACAAGGTTGTCACTGCCCCACCCCCCATGTGCAGCTAACTAGGTTATCAAAGGTGGGCCATGTCTCTCACTGTCTATGGTGAGAGGTTCATGTAAAAGAACCATTGCTGACTTTAGTAAATAGGAGCTGCAAAGCCGTCAGCGTGTTTCTGTCCTGCGCTAAAGGGTTGTGTCAGGAAGGGCATCCGACCTAAAAACCTATAAACAAAATCAAACATGCGAATCAGATGATTCGCTGTGGTAACCCCTGAAAAAGGGAAAAAGCCGGAGGAAAAAACATTCATTATTATTAATGTACATGTATTATTATTATGAAATACAGATGCTCCCCGAATTACGTTTTTAATTGGTTCTGGACAGCCGAACCTAAATTGAAAGTGAACGCAAGTTGTTACAGTGACGTATGACGTGTGACGTATGACACTCATACTGGACTATACATCCATAAATACCATTACCGTATGTCATAAAACACCCCTAAATCAATTATTATAAACATAACATTGTAAAATAATATCAAATATATCAAATAATATCAACAGTAATTTCAAATAAGTCACTTATTTATACCGAGTCACTTTACATGAAGTTTAAAACAGACAAACAACGCTTACAATATATGAGGTGCTCAAAACCAGAAGTAGTGTACTTGCAAAAGTAGTGTACTTGCTGTGGGTTATACAGACTTCCGGTCTTTCAAGTGCACAAGGGTGCCGTTGAACTCGTTTAGAACACAGCCGGCACTGATGCAGTCTCCCAGCAAAGCGGAGAGTTCTTTCTTTTGTGTAAGTAAACTTTCTTCAAGAGATGCATACAAAGAACAAATACAAATCCTAATGAATATTACTATAAAAATAAAGTATACATCTTAGGATTCTGCTAAAAGATAATAAATATAAAGATTGTGCCGATCTGAGCAGAGTTAATTCATCTGTGTATGAGACTTGCACCCATGCTAGTAGGCTTACACTTCTGACCAATCATATTTGCTTAGAGTTACAAAAGTCCACAAAACTGTGTAAACACAGAGATCACAGAGACGACGTCTTAACACAAGGGTAACACGCGATATAACTGATGTATACAGTATATATTTATACTATATACTATATATATATATATATATATATATATATATATATATATATATATATATACTGTATACACCCAGTCTGTAGTTTGTAAACAATGAATGCAGCATCATTACGTCAGTGCACTATGTAGGTACGTCTAAACTCAAAAATTGACTTTTTTTTTTAAAAAAAGTAAAAAAGAAAAAAAAAACGTAAAACAGATGAATGTAAGTCGGGGAGCATCCGTATTTTTTTTTTTACATGTTTATCTTTAATATATTAGGTGAAATAGACGTGTTTGTGGCAGGTGATATGAGTTTGGGAGGGGGCTGGAACAGATTATATGGTTTTCTGTTATTTGTTATGGGAATAATTGTTTCATCTAACAAACTTTTCGGCTTATGAGCTCGCCCTCGGAACAAATTAAATTCATTAGGGGTGGTATCGCTGTAATTGGAAAGACATTACATTAGATTTTATTCATTATTTTAAAGCAGTGTGCAGGGTTTCTGTTTTTCTTCTCTGTGAGTCTTCCCACAGTATAATATAAACTTTTAATTCGAACAGTATCCCAAATACTAGATTTTTGTTTGTATGTATTGATTATGCAAATTTACAATGCCTCATTTTCCTGACTATTTACACAGGGCTACGGTGGCTCCCCACGTTCAAAATCCCTGATGTCCAAGACAATTCCAGTGATGGTGCCTTACTCACACCAGCACAACTCTCGAATACACAAACCAGACCAGGCGACTCCGAGAGGAAGCCCACCTTCTCCGGTTCCCGCAGATGCGTCACCACCGGCATCATGCTACAGAGGTGATGGGCTTTCTGTTTGCATTAAGTTATTTTAATATAAATATTGCAGACAAGCGAGCCTGGCCTGAGCTGATGGTCCACAATAGTTTTCATTCTTCGTATATACTGTTAAAACTTCTGCTTTAAACAGAAATATGCAGATATACATGATGTAGTTACAGTAGCTGCAGTGAGAGGACGATGAAAGGACTGGCTTGGTACAACAATAATAACCAAAAAAAGTTTTTTCCAATTATGGCATAATTTAATTTTTTTTTGATGACACGTCACAGCTGCAAGCTAGCAATCAAACTTTCTGTAGTCATGAACAACTTCCTTTGTGGCGCAGCAGACAGATGGCAGTGGTTGTGACGTTAGACCACTGTGACACGTGCACCAGGTGAGGTGGCTGTCTGCTATGAGCCAATCTTGACGGCAAGAAGCCCCCACATCCCCAGGTGTGTGTTCTGATCGATGCCGAACCGGTGAACCGGTCTGTATTCTGATAGATGCCGAACATTTTGACATGCGTTTAACATTATTTACAAACAAGTTGTTGATTGTGGAACTTGAAACAAAATAAAGACGGGAAAACAATTACTGGCGCCGCGCCAATAATTCCTTGCGCCGATTTAAAATTTGCGCTACTGTTAGGCCAATTTAGCGTAATGGGAACACTGGCTATGAAGTATATGCTCACTGTGGTGTGGAAAAGAGAGGACGGCTCTGCGCCTCCTCAGCCCTTATGCAATGGACCATATCAAACCCTAGACAACTGCGACATTACAAGCCATTGCTAACCTCTGTGTATCAATCTTAATAAATTGCTACATTGACAGAGTTTGCTCATTTGCATTATTCTGGCTGTCCACCTGCAGGTTGTTGCCATCTAGTGGATGGTTGATAATTTAAATTTTACCCATCTACTAGCTGGGAGCAACTAAGTTCAAGGAAACAGCTAGTCGTTTCCGACTAAAGAAATTTTATCACACATTTGACACGTGTGCAGTATCTTGTGTTCTTGGTGTCATTGGTTTTTTTTTTTGGTTGTCCGTGTATGTGTTTACAGACTCCTCTTCACACACTCTGTTCAATTCACCCAGCGGTGATGCTGATGTGCGTTGTGGTGGCATTTGGGCTGTAAAACGGACTCGGGCTTCTCCACCTTCAAACACGACGTACGGCTCACCGACATCTCAGATACTCACATCGCTACATCCAAACCAGAGTAAGGATCAAGTGTATTATATATTTATTTTATAAATAATTACAGTTGGCCCCCTACTTACGAAATTAATCCATTCCAGAGCCTTTTTCGTAACGCAGGGATATAAAAAATGTTTAATAATGGTTAAACTAAAAAATATGTTAAGAAAATGGTTTAATATGTTAATAAAATGTTTAAATTGTTTAATAAATCATTTACTTTTAATTTTAACACATATTTCATACAAAATTGGTGTACTTTTATCATTTTTAAAGGGTTTATGGGGTTTATCCAGTCCACAGAATGGAGCCTTGGAACGAATCAGGCGTTTAACATGTAAAATGCGACCCCTACTTACAAAATCCCCGCAATTCGAAAAGAGCTCTGGAACGGATTAATTTCCTAGGTAGGGGGCAGACTGTATATATATATATATATATATATATATATATATATATATATATATATATATTCATTATTTGAAATATTTCAAAAACTGTGTTCACCATATGTACATATTTGGATGTGATATTATCTCCCAGGCACGTACTAAAGATTTTGATGCATTGATTCACAAATAAACGTGCACATGGAAATGTTTATTCAAGTTTGAAGTTGAGTAGTTGGAAAATGTGCCAGCTTAGTAATCAGACCCATACATAACGTCAGATATTTGTTGTTATATAATAGCGCATAATAGAACCTAACTGGAATTTAAAAACCTTCCTCTTCTGACTCTTCAGACACACACTGCTCAGGTTGTACCTCGCCCTCGCCCAGAGATGGCTGAGATGGGTGCCAGATTTTTCGGGACCCTAATTAGAATTACGTGGCTTAGAAAGTGAATGAATAAATGAATGTATAGCTCATGCAAAAGGTAATAACTTATTGGGATCGAGCCCACTCACGAAACACAAAAATCAGCATGTCACAGCACCTTCCGTGTAGCTCACATGAAAGGTTATGATGGTGCGTTTCTGCATTTTAACAACAAAAACTAATGAGAGTGATTACTAAAACTGTAATTATAAACTCTTTTCTAAAAGAGATGAATTTATAAATATTCAACATTAGAAATCAACAAGGTGTTTGATTATTAACCTAGACATCACAAGTTCAAATTCGGATTAATGCCACAGCCGTCCATGACCAGGTGTCCATGGGAGCTAACTGCCTGAGGGAGGGACAGCATAAGCTCACTTCCCTGCCATTCACAGTGATTGCAAGCCAATCGTTGGTGTCTATGACGGATAGTGCTGTCCCTCCGAGTGTATTAGACCGCCCCCAAATACACATGCGCCACAGTTCAAAAACAGGCATTCCACTACACATCGTCGATCATGGAGGGGGCGTGTGCATGTTTACACCCCTCCCTGATCGATATTGGAAGTGTGACAGAAAAGGTAATACCTGATGGGTGGGAACTGGACACAAATAAATTAGGGAGAAATTTGGGAAAATTCTGTCCAGGATGTACTCTGCCCTCACCATGAGTTGGGTGAGATGGGCACCAGCCACCCTGTGTTTTTAATTCGGATTTTATGGTTCAGAAAATGAATGAATGAGGAAAAGTACTTGTGAATGTACTTTTAAAATGACAGAATTATATAATTTTAAAGTATTTTGAGACTCCGCAAAGGTTTGCCGAGCTGTTCAGGATGTACCTGCCATCACCACGAATCAGCTGGAATGGTCTCCGGCCTCTCTGTAACCCTCATTAGGTGTTAAATGGTTCTGAAAATACAATCATTCATTCATTTTTTGAACCGCTTAATCTTAATTAGGGTTGCGGGGTGGCAGGCGCCCATCTCGGGCAAGTCTGGGCGAGGGCAGAGTACACCCTAGATAGCTCGCCAGGCCATCTCGGGGCAGAAACACGTTGACGGCTATGCAGCTACTCTTGACGTAAGTCAGCAATGGCTCTTTTACAAAAACCTCACACCGGTGAGAGACGTGGCCAGCCTGTGATAACCCGGTTAGTGCACTGGTGAGGACGGAGGGGGGGTTTCCCTGAAAATAATTTAAATATGTAAACAGTGAGCCCTTTTTCAATCTGTAGTTTTCTCGGTGGCAGCGCTGCATATACACCTTTTCTCTTTTCCTGTCTGACGTCTAATCCATTTCCTGTCCTCAGCAGTGTGTCAGGTGTCCTCCGGCTGGACGTGCTGTCAACTCCTGCAGGCGAGACGTGAAGCCATCGTGCATTGCATGACCGAGGGTCGACTCAACAACCTGCTTGACGTGCTGAGGGCGAAGCGGGCAGTCACACGTGAGGACTACGAGTTCATCACCGCGGCCATGACGCTGAGTGCACGCACACGTTGCCTCCTGGACACATGCGTGTGTCTCGGCGAGAAAGTGGCCATCCTGGTAGCCACCACTCTAGGTCTGGTTTCTATTGAGGGCGCAAACAGACACACCTGCTCACGGGTGTCTTCCAAAGGCCAGGTGGTGTGAGGGCATGACGTCACTAACGGCTTTGATTTGTGATTCGTTATCGTGCTACGGAAGAAGAATGTACGACTTTTCGCTGACAGATGGATTCAATGTAAATTTGGGACTCGATCAGACGAGCGTTGATTTGATGACGGCGCATTTGGTCCTCACTCCGTGGAGGTGACAGAGGTTCAGGTTTTCATCATTTCTTTAACTGCTTCAATGCTTTCAAAGAACTCTCAGCATGTTAAAGACATCGGGGCGGGGTTATGACATAATTATTACATAATTAATATTCAGATATTTATAAAGAAACTATAACAGAAAAGTCTTACATTTCTCAGGGTTTGTGTTTTTTTAAGTTACCCTGTGGGTTGAGGTTGTTTTTATGCATATATATTTCTCCGTATTATATACCGGTCTCCGGTATTAAAGCATCATGTGCTTGCCTGTACGAGACGTCGTGCACATTGCACACACGTGAGCACTTCATCAACTCGTCATGGATTTTATCCTGAAAGTATCTTGTAACAAGAACGTTTTTATTAGGGACCCGGGCATAAGCTCCTTATATCTGCTAATACTTTAACTCAGAATAATTTTGTTTGTTTGTTTGATGTTTGTTTTTTAACGGCGATTGCGGACTGTACCAGCACATTATTGCTTTGCTCTGGTCTGGGGTTCTCTTAATTATTACTATTATTGTCTGATAGTTTGTTTGTTTGTTTGTTTGTTTCATGGCGATTGCGGACTGTATTAGCTCATTATCGTCTCTTTCTCATCTGGAGTTCTCTGCTTTGTCTCGCAGACTAATTCAGACAGACAGTTTCCTCAGTCTCCAGCTTCTCTCTCTCTCTCTCTCTCTCTCTCTCTCTCTGCACTGTAGACTCATTTGATTTGCCACCTTTTTTTCCTTTTATGGTAAACTGATGCTGTCTGTGACATCATCATTTCCTCTCTGGGACATCTTAACAGATTCCAGCCCCTCTCGTGGACATCTTCCTCTCCTTCACTCCTCTTCATCATCACTATTACTGTGATCCCTCACTACTTCGTGCTTCAGCTTCTGTGGCTTCAGGGCAGCGCGGATTTTTCAAAAATATTCATCGAAAAATAAGGAAATGAAGGAAAAATAGTGGGAAAGTGAAAGAAAATGCAGCAAAACAAGGCCAGTTATGCAAAAAAAAAAAAAAAAAAACCCCAAACAAGCAAAACCAAAAAAAAGCAACCCAATAAAACTACTTACACTTTTATGTGAGGAATTTGTCTGTACAGTGATACCTCAGCTCACGAACATAATTGGTTCCCAGAAAGTGTGTGTGAGGCGAAAAGTTCGTCTTCCGAACATTTATTTCCCATAAGAAACCATTAAAATGAGAATAATCCGTTCCCAGGTCCCCATAAAACATAATTTTCTACTAAATAAGCCTTAAAACTACACAAAAATATACCTTATTTTATGTATAATAAATGTGCTATTGTATTGTAATTAAAGAAATAAACTGTACTGTATAATAAAGTGGTTTTATTTACCTTTGTGATGGTAGTTGATGGCTTGATGGAATGGAGTGGGAGGAGGAGGGAGGGAGGGAGGGACTTACTGTTTGGAAGGAGTGTTTGGAAACGCCTACTGTTTGGAAACACCCTTAGCCACACACTGCATCCTTAATAGCTTCCTTGTTCTTCAGGATGGGAGCAATGGTAGACTTAGCGTACTGGTACTGGGACGCTGAGTCACACAAACGCACACCTCGTTCGTGTTTTTCAATGATCTCCGCCTGTGGTGGGTCTTTTTCGGTCCCATAATAGCAAAAGTACACTCAATATGGTCCAAAATGTCTACCAAACACAAACCACTTCCGCATTCAAGGAAAGGGGGTGACGAACTGTGACGCCGTGAGCGTGCGTCAGCTTCTCGTGGCCGCCGCCGTGGCGCTGTTCGACCGCGTGGTTTGATCCGTCCGCCGAAAACTAGTTCGTCAGCAGAGACTATATGCTCGCGAATTTAATGTTCTTGAAGCGAAAAGTTCGTGAGCTTAAGCGTTCGTCAGCGGAGGTTTTACTGTATCTGTGTATGTGTGTATTTATATTTTATTTACATCTTGTGCATTATTATATATTGAATGTTTAATTGTTATTATCAACATTTATAGCATTGAATGTTCTTCTTTTCCTTTCGGCTGTTCCCTTCAGGGGTCGCCGCAGCGAATCATCTGCCTCCATCTCACTCTATCCTCTGCATCTTCTTCTCTTACACCAACTACCTTCATGTCCTCCTTCACCACATCCATGAATCGTCTCTTTGGTCTCCTCTAGACCTTCTGCCTGGTAGTTCCAACCTCAGCATCCTACTACCAATATACTCACTATCCCTCCTCTGTACATGTCCAAACCATCTCAATCTAGCCTCTCTGACTTTGTCTCCAAAACGTCTTACATGTGCTGTCCCTCTGATGTGCTCATTCCTGATCCTATCCATCCTCGTTACTCCCAAAGAGAACCTCAACATTTTCATCTCTGCTACCTCCAGCTCTGCCTCCTGTCTTTTCCTCAGTGTCACTGTTTCTAAACCATACAACATCGCTGGCTGAATATGTATTTATTGATATTATATACACATATACATGTACGTATACGTCAGTCAGGGGGTCAATCCTACTTAGCGTAATTTGGCGGTCATGGGGGGTCTCAGTCCTCATTAACCACGGAAAGTGAGGGATCCCTGTATTCCTGTTCGTCACTCCTTCATCATCACTCCTTTCCATCACTTCCTATTTTCTTGAGTAGTCGCTCTGCTTGGAGCCCAGTAATCACTTACTGCAGTTAGATGTACTATTGTTTACTATTGTTTACTATTGTTTACTATTAGTTTAATACAGTTCCAGGTTCATGTGTGACACAAGTTCATGCAATCAAGTAATTAATACACAGTGTTAATATACCGTGTGTGTGTGTGTGTGTGTGTGTGTGTGTGTGTGTGTGTGTGTGTGTGTGTGCCAGTTAATAAATACTCCAAGTTAAAATGATATCCGTTTGGATTTTTTCACTTTTCTCTCTCACTTTCTCTCTCTCTCATACTCTCACTCTCACCCCCCCCCCTTTTTCTCTCACACTCTTCCTCTCACTTACTCTCACCCCTCACTCCCTCTCTCTCACCCTCTCACTCTCTCTCACACTCTCTCAAACATGATGTTTGCTGTATATCAAATACCCTGCACGACGACCCTGCGTATGTAAATTTGTCATGCATAGTTTACTCTTTGACTCACGTCATGGTCTGAGCATTCTGTGGCACGGAGATGAGGAAACAGACCCGAGGTTAAAAACAGTACCGAAAGTGGAAAATGTTCCAGACAGGCGGCTCAGATGACGCCTTCCTTCACTGACTGAAGACTACAATGTCCTCTGAAGCAAAACACACGAGGCAGGGCTTGTGGCACCGCTACATGAATGATCACGTTGAGGTCAGGTGGCCGTGCATAAAACCCGACTGTTGACCTGCTCGGTTCTGGTCCTGTAGCACATCTGTACTGCACTGTCAGATGTTTTTATCCACCTATCAGAGTCTGAACAGCGCTCCTGGACTGCAGGTGTGTTTGGTCATCAGGTCAGAGTTCACAGCACATCTGGGAATTCGTGTGAAAGCGCTACACCAATGAGAATGAGATTTACAATGATTTCAAATCAAGAAACTTTTACTACATTTAAAAATGAAACTTCTAACTGATTATTTCCGACGGTACCCCCTGGTGTTACAGTTACTCAGTTTTCCTCATGAATATGCTCGATGTCAAGGATGAACGCTACTGCACATGTGTGCGAGAAAACAGCATCAGTGCCGTGATGTTTGTTTACATTACCCGCATCCTTACATTTACTGGACCGCTTAATATTAATTCAAGGGCGGAGTACACCCTGGACAGCTTGACAGGTCATTGCAGTGCAGGAACATACTGACAGCTGGGAATCACCTCTTTAGGAAACAGAAATTTTTACATGAACATCCCACTATGGACAGTGAGAGACACGGCCAGCCTTTGATAACCCATTTAATGCACTGGGGGGACAGCAGTGACAACCCGGTGATAGTGGCCCTTGACCTTCGGATCAGGAGGCCAGCACCCTACCTTCGGGCCACATATTGATATAAAATAGAGTCAATATTTTTGTATAACAAGCTTATTGTTCTAAGATGTGATGCAAACAAGCATGTGAAACAACACTACACACACACACACACACACACACACACACACACACGCATACATACTACACACACACACATACATACTACACACACACACATACACAGACACACTACACACACACACACACACACACACACACATACTACACACACATACGCATACATACTACACACACACACACACACACACACACATATACATACTACACACACAGAAACACACATACAGACACACTACACACACACACACACACACACACACACACACACACACTACACAGACACTACACACTACAGACACACACACTACACAGACACATACACACACACACTACACACACACACACACACACACACATACATACTACACACACAGACACACACACACACACACACTACACACTACACACACACACACACACACACACACACTATACACACACAAACACACACACACACACACTACGCACACATACGCACACAGACACTACACACACACAAACACACACATACACACACACAAACACACACACACCTGTAACGTTGGAACTTTGCAACTTAATAGTTAAACATCAAGTTCATCCTTTCACACCATTCCATCTGTCCACATGTTTACATCACTGTCATTTTCACACTTTCATTTCTGATTCAGTAAATTACTTGGCGCCAGCCGCCCACGTTACTTCCTCATTGTTGCCATTGGTGTTGACAGTCTGAAAATAGCGTCACATGACTAATAGGCAGGTTTAAGCAGAGAGTTTGTATTTTTTTGTTTGACTTATATTATATAGTTTATTTGTATATTTAAATATATATTGTTATGCGAATTACCTCAACTGTGTAGTTAACCTTTGATCTTCGTTGTTCAGTTTCTGAACCATTTAATGTTAACAAGGGCCCTTGATTTAATGTTATCAAGGGCCCTTGAACGAGGCCCTTAACCCGCCGATACTCTGTCCTTCTGGATAACGGTGTCTACCAGCTACTGTAAATATTTCATTTCAACACTTTTCTAGGTCTTTCAGGTTCTTGGTTGGTGTACACCCTTATATTAAATAAGTTCAACTGAAAGGGTCGTTTATCTTGCGATGGGACGCACAGCGAGACGAAACAGACGTTATCTGGAAAGGTGTGTTGTGATAACACACAGTAAATAAAACAAAGAACAGCCAAGAGTTTTATTCTCTATTTTTACATAAACATTTTTATGGAACTGTGATGATGCAGTGGTTAGCACATCTGTCTCATGGCAAGAAGGTCCTGGGTTTGATTCCCAGCTCGGGCGTTTCTGCGTGGAGTTTGCCTGTTCTCCCCGTGCTTGTGTGGGTTTGCTCTGAGTTCTGCGGCTTCCTCCCACAATCCAAAAACACGCACAGTGGGTTAATTGGCTGTTTCAAACCGCCTCGGGTGTGAGTGTGAAGTGTGATTGCTGGACCTGCAATGGCCTGGCAAGCTGTCCATGGTGTACCCTGGATTCGACTGCCTCTCTGCAACCCTAATTACGATTAAGCGCTTTAATGGATGAATATTTTCTTAGCAACATTCTTTCAGAAAATGTCTTCTTTTATAATTATTCAGACGCTCCCCACTTTATGTTCATTAGTTATAAGTATTTTACGATTTTACGTTTTTTTTTTTTAATTATTATGTCAAATTTTGAGTTTAGCGTGCTCTCTGTAGTACGAGACGTACCTACATAGTACGCTGACGTAATACGCTACTTCCACATGACGCTGCGTCCATTGTTTACAAACGACAGATGAATGTGAACCTCCTTCTTCCCAGTTCACAGCGTGTTACCCTTGTGTGAAGACGTCGTCTCTGTGATCTTTGAGTTTACACTGTTTTGTGGACTTTTGTAACCCTAAGCAAATATGATTGGTCAGAAGCGTAAGCCTACTAGTGATAGTGGTAATCAGAAAAAGCGGCAAGACATCGCGTTAGAAACGAAGATGGCTATTATCAAGAAAATCGATGCTGGTGAAAAACGTGAATGTTGCACGTTTCTTCCAAATGGCTCCGTCGACCATCGGAACCATTTACAAGCAGAAAGATCACATCACAGAGAATGTTAAAGGTTATATTTGATACTGTATTTGATATTTGATGAGTGAATTTGATTAAAATGTATCTATTTGAAATTATTTTGCTTGAATTTAATTTATTTGAAATTAATGTTGATGTTATTTGATATGATTTTACAATGTCATGTTTATAATAATTGATTTAGGGGTGTTTTATGAGATACGGTAATGGTATTTATGGATGTATAGTACAGTATGAACGTCATACGTCACTGGAACATACAGTAACAACTTACGTTTTTTTTTTCACCTTACATTCGGCCGTCCGGAACCGAACTAAAATGTAAGTTGGGGAGCGATGTATACAGTAAGTGTCAGGTTTGTTGTATTATATTTTTGATATCTATAAATATTTCTATTCTTTCCTGTAAAACTCAAATGATAGAACATAAATTTACAAAATACCACAGTCACACTCACTAATTAAACAACTAAACAACTCACCAACTTAATTCCTTACATTCATTTATGGAAAAAGTCTATTTGTTTTTTCATTTGTTTGTTTGGTTTGCTTGAAGATCATAAAATAGCATGAATAGTTCAACCAATTCACATACACATCACATACTACCAACAACAACAACAACAAGATATTACATATCACTCCTCCGACTACTATTACTAACAACAACAACAACAACAACAAGATATCACATATCACTCCTCTGACTACTAACAACAACAAGATATCACATATCACTCCTCCTCCGACTACTAACAACAACAACAACAAAAAGATATCACATCACTCCTCCGACTACTAACAACAACAACAACAACAAGATATCACATATCACTCCTCCGACTACTATTACTAACAACAACAACAACAACAACAACAAGATATCAAATATCACTCCTCCTCCGACTACTAACAACAACAACAACAACAACAAGATATCACATATCACTCCTCCGACTACTAACAACAACAACAAAAAGATATCACATCACTCCTCCGACTACTAACAACAACAACAACAAGATATCACATATCACTCCTCTGACTACTAACAACAACAAGATATCACATATCACTCCTCCTCCGACTACTAACAACAACAACAACAACAAAAAGATATCACATCACTCCTCCGACTACTAACAACAACAACAACAACAACAAGATATCACATATCACTCCTCCGACTACTATTACTAACAACAACAACAACAACAAGATATCAAATATCACTCCTCCTCCGACTACTAACAACAACAACAACAACAACAAGATATCACATATCACTCCTCCGACTACTAACAACAACAACAACAAGATATCACATATCACTCCTCCGACTACTAACAACAACAACAACAACAAGATATCACATATCACTCCTCTGACTACTAACAACAACAACAACAAGATATCACATATCACTCCTCTGACTACTAACAACAACAAGATATCACATATCACTCCTCCTCCGACTGCTAACAACAACAACAACAACAAAAAGATATCACATCACTCCTCCGACTACTAACAACAACAACAACAACAAGATATCACATATCACTCCTCCGACTACTATTACTAACAACAACAACAACAACAACAACAAGATATCAAATATCACTCCTCCTCCGACTACTAACAACAACAACAAGATATCACATATCACTCCTCCGACTACTATTACTAACAACAACAACAACAACAACAACAAGATATCACATATCACTCCTCCTCCGACTACTAACAACAACAACAACAACAAGATATCACATATCACTCCTCTGACTACTAACAACAACAAGATATCACATATCACTCCTCCGACTACTATTACTAACAACAACAACAACAACAAGATATCACATATCACTCCTCCTCCGACTACTAACAACAACAACAACAACAAGATATCACATATCACTCCTCTGACTACTAACAACAAGATATCACATATCACTCCTCCTCCGACTACTAACAACAACAACAACAACAACAAAAAGATATCACATATCACTCCTCCAACTACTAACAACAACAACAACAAGATATCACATATCACTCCTCCGACTACTATTACTAACAACAACAACAACAAGATATCACATATCACTCCTCCGACTACTAACACTTACAATTACTATTTGTTCTTCAATTTCATTTCACTTTCATTTCCACTTTCGACCTCGGACAGCCCTGTTCGTATGTCCAGAACAAAACAAATGTTCGTTTTGATGGGAGATTTTGGGTTGTTTTTTGCTTTGTGTTGGTTTAGCTTTTTTCATAATTGGCCTTGTTTTTGTGGCATTTTCCTTAACTTTTTGACCTATTCTTCCTTAATTTCTTTATTTTTTAATTCAACGAATATTTATTTATTTAAAAAAACCCACAATGCACTGAAGCTGCATAAATTAAAGCGATATGTAGGTCATTTTTTTTAAGTTTGCCCGCTCACAGGTCAGCCAATGGTACATTAATATACAGTATGTTTAAATGTATGCAGATAGTGTATGTTTTGATTGTAGCACATGTGCCATTGCCTCCCTGAATCTGGGCTTTCTGAGGATGTACATTCATTGGTCAAGTTAAATTGCGTAATGTGCCTATAAACAGGTGCATTTCCACAAGTGCACATTTAAGTTAAAGATCGAGACCTACTAGTAGTCTGCATTTTGGATTCGGTATTTATCGAAGTTACGAGTAAAATCTTTACTATTCGAAGGTAAATTCTGGACAACGTTCAAAGGTGCGAGGGCTAGTTTGGGTACACAGCGCTTCAGAGAGTTAGTTCGTTCTATGGAGGCGTTATATAAATTTAGTGAGTAGACACTGAGAGATTGTTGTACAACGAAAAGGAATTTCACAGGAAATTCTGGAACGTAATCTATTATTATTTTGCATATATTTGTTATTCAAAAATTGGACCGTTTGAGTCTTCACTGCTCTAAAGCCACAAGTCATCGACACCGGCCGGCCTATCCTCACCCCTTATATGCCACACCTTCATTCCTCAAATTATATAAAAGTGAGAAATGTGAGTCGTTAGCCAAACGCTGTAAACAATAACATTACTACCAACAACAACAACAACAACAACAAAGTCTATGGTGTGAGGTTCATGTAAAAGAACCCATTGCTGACTTTCGACAAGGTTCCCACCCTGCAATGGCCTGGTGAGCTGTCCAGGGTGTACTCTGCCCTCACCCGGAGTCAGCTGGGATGGGTACCAGCCTCCCTGGGACCCTAATTAGGATTAAGCTGTTACAAAAAATGAACTGAACAACAACAACAACAACAACACCAGCAACACCAGCAACAACAACACCAGCAACAAGATATCGCTCCTCCTCCTCCTGCTCCTCCTCCTATAAACAAATACTGTGCAATAGTACTAATGTACACAGAATACTCCTCTGAATTACTTTCCCATGTTTATGAATATACAGTCACAATTCAATCAAAAAATACAATGTGATGGAAGAAATGGAGAATTTGATTGGCTGATTGAGCGATTAAATATAGAGAGTGGCCGGTGGGTTGGGTTGTGTCACATGACCTGTCGACCTCGCGCCCCTAGTGTTGAGCGGCGAGAACAGGAGGAGGATCCGAGGTGTGTTGGTGATGATCTGTTCCAGCTGAGACGGCGGTGGTCGAAAAGAGGTGAGCGCGTGAACATCATGTCATAATAATAATAATAATAATAATAATAAGAGGAAGAAGAAGAATAATAATTACTTTTTGAAACAAGGTAATACGGTTTCTTTTGGAAGATGTTCAGGTGGTTGATGTTATATAATAAGCAGGAAGTGACATTTAAACAACTGTGTACAGTTATAGGTCTGAACTAAATATGGTTTGATTGATTGATTGATTGATTGATTGATTGGACAATAAGCTGATGGGATAAAGTCGGATATATCTTGCTGGGATGGTTCTGTTGATAAATGTTTATATGAAGTGAGAGTTCTATACGGTACTGGAATTTTTTTAGAACTAAAATGAATATTTTTATTTATTTATTTATTTATTTGGCTTGCTTTAATCTGATGATAACGTGCTGGCTGTTCCCAGCTAATAAACACATTTAAATCCTCATCTCAGTGAACTAACAATCACATCCATAAATCTATTTTCCTATTACAATAAATATTATTATATAAATATATTTATATTATTATTATTATGATATAAATAAAAATTATTACATAAAAGTCATTATTATAAATCTATTATAAAAGTTGAGGTTTTAGTGTCTGTATATTCTGCAAAGCCACAAAGAAGGTTGCCAGGTCTTTGTGTTATGTTTATTTCTATGTGGGTTGCCATATTGTTCTAAAATAATCTACCTACTGTTTACTGTTCATACAAATCTGAGTTTCATAATTATTTTCTTAAAATATTTTCGAGTCTGGAGGAAATTGCAGTAGCGTAGCTGATGTGAATTGATTTGAATACCTTGTTGACTTTCAAGTGATGGTTGTCATGGTGACGCTGAATCATATTTATATACGTGACTTTACAAACCTTTTAAACAGGTAAAGTAATTGATGAGTGTACTTTGAGCCCATTTAAAATTGTCTTGTAATTTGCATACTCAATCATTTATACCGAAATTTGCATATTAATTTTGAAGATATTAACAGATCCAGAAGTTTTCATCTGTTCCTGGGATGTTTTGAGGATTATCTTTCCAGTAACAATATCTGTTGTCTGTGTTTTCTTGAGCATATTATTGAAGACTTTAAACAGGCCGTGGCACCAGTGGAAAGCTCTGGATTAGTGGTCCTAAGGTCACAGGTTCACGCCACCAGGTTGTCACTGCTGCCCCCCCAAAAAAAAAAAAATCCCAGGGCAACTGGGTTATCAACAACCGGCCATGTCTCCCACTGTGGTGGAGGTTCATGTCATTGCTGACTTTTGAAAAGAGGAGCTGCATAACCGTCAGCGTGTTTCTTCCCTGCGATGGCCTGGCAGGATGTCCAGGGTGTACTCTGCCCTCTTTCCGAGTCAATTGAGATGGGCGCCAGCCTCCCCGTGACCCTAATTAGGATTAAGTGGCTCAGAGAATGAATCAACTTTCCGCAGTTGCCAGATGTTGTTTTAACACTTAATGTGGTGCATATTACCATGTTAGTAGCAAACAAAATACCCACCTGCTTAAAAAAAGACACTGAACTTAAAAAAAAAAAAAGTGTTTGGAAGGACACACACACACACACACACACACACACACACATACATCTGAGCTGAGTACAAGGTCAAAATGTTGGTGGTAGGCTACAGGTTTCCATGGCAACGTTAATGCACCCTTCATAAACCAAGGCTTCAGTGCAGAGATGTTTATGATTCGTTGTTCTGGGAAAGTGAACTTTTTCGGCAAAGACTCGGAAAACTAAGATTAATTTTAGCACAATGTTTTGCTTTAATGCAGCCATGAGGGAGGGGCACAAGCCAGTATCTCTCCCTCACGCCAGTCCCAAGCCTGGATAAATGCAGAGGGTTGTGTCAGGAAGGGCATCCGGCGTAAAACAAAACAAAAAATTTCATACCGGATCGCTCGAGGCCCGGGTTAACAACAACCGCCATCAGTGCTGTTAACCAACAGGGTGCTGGTGGAAATTGGACTACTGTTGGTCGAAGACATCGAAGGAGAGATGGGAGGCGTGCCCGTAGGCAGAGAGAGAAGAGGAAAGGCATGAGTCTAGGACTGAAAGTAGGGACTTTGAATGTTGGAACTATGACAGAAAGAAGGTAGAGAGCAATGGTATTCATGTTACAGTCGAGTGTGTGTGTGTGTGTGTGTGTGTGTGTGTGTGTGTGTGTGTGTGCAACTAGTGGTATACAGATCAAGCCTGAGTGACGTCATTGCGGTTCAGGCCGTATGGAGTCCCTGTTTTTGGCAGAAACTAAACGTAAATTCTTCTTCTTTTCCTTTCGGCTGTTCCCTTTAGGGGTCGCCACAGCAAATCATTTGCCTCCATCTCACCCTGTCCTCTGCATCTTCTTCTCTTACACCAACTGCCTTCATGTCCTTCTTCACCACATCCATTAATATTCTCTTTGGTCTTCCTCTAGGCCTTCTGCCCGGCAGTTCCAACCTCAGCATCCTACTACCAATATATTCACTATCCCTCCTCTGTACATGTCCAAACCATCTCAATCTAGCCTCTCTGACTTTGTCTCCAAAACCTCTTACATGTGCTGTCCCTCTGATGTGCTCATTCCTGAACCTATCCATCCTCGTTATTCCCAAAGAGAACCTCAACATTTTCATCTCTGCTACCTCCAACTCTGCCTCCTGTCTTTTCCCCAGGGCCACTGTTTCTAAACCATACAACATCGCTGGCCTCAACACCGTCTTGTAGTACACTTTTCCTTTCATTCTTGCCGATACTCTCCTATCACACATCACACCGGACACTTTTCTCCAACCATTCCAACCAGCCTGCACATGCTTCTTCACCTCTTTTCCACACTCTCCATTGCTCTGGATTGTTGAGCCAAAGTACTTAAAATCCTCCACCTTCCTTATCTCTGCTTCCTGTAACCTCACCGTTCCTCTTGGGTCCTTGTCGTTCACACACATGTATTCTGTTTTAATGAGGCTAACCTTCATTCCTCTCCTTTCCAGGGAATACCTACACCTCTCTAGATTTTCCTGCACTTGTTCTCTGCTCTCACTGCAGATCACAATGTCATCTGCAAACATCATAGTCCATGGGGAATCTTGTCTAACCTCATCTGTCAGCCTGTCCATCACCATAGCAAATAAGAAGGGGCTCAGAGCTGATCCTTGATGCAGTCCCACCTCCACCTTGAACTCTTCTGTCATACCGACAGCACACCTCACCACTGTCTTACACTGTCTCTCATACATGTCCTGCACCACTCTAACATACTTCTCTGCCACTCCAGACTTCCTCATGCAATACCACAGTTCCTCTCTCGGCACCCTGTCATATGCTTTCTCCAGATCCACAAAGGCACAATGCAACTCCTTCTGACCTTCTCTGTACTTCTCTATTAACATCCTCAAAGCAAACACTGCATCTGTGGTGCTCTTTCTTGGCATGAAACCAAACTGTTGTTCAGAAATGCTGACCTCTGCCCGTAGTCTAGCTTCCACTATGCTTTCCCATAACTTCATCGTATGGCTCATCAACTTTATCCCTCTGTAGTTGCCACAACTCTGCACATCTCCCTTGTTCTTAAAAATGGGCACCAGCACACTTCTCCATTCCTCCGGCATCCTCTCATTCTCTTAGACCTTGTTGAATATTCTTGTCAGGAAATCTACTGCTACCTCTCCTAGACGTTTGTTTCACACCATGAAAAAATAGCTTAAACCCTGCTCCTAAGCTTCTAGCCTTGCTACCTTTCCACCTGGTCTGAACTGAACTCACAGTATGTCCACCTTCCTCCTCTGCATCATGTCAGCCAGCTCTCTACCTTTTCCTGTCATAGTTCCAACATTCAAAGTCCCTACTTTCAGTCCTAGACTCATGCCTTTCCTCTGCTCTCTCTGCCTACGGACACGCCTCCCGCCTCTCCTTTTTCGATGTGCTCGACCAACAGTCGTCCAATTTTCCACCAGGACCCTGTTGGTTAACAGCACTGATGGTGGTCGTTGTTAACCCGGGCCTCGACCGATCCGGTATGAATTTTTTTTGTTGTGACTCGCATATTTTATTTGACATTTGTGTTCCGCTGGATGCCCTTCCTGACGCAACCATCTGCATTTAGTCGGGCTTGGGACTGGCATGAGGGAGAGACACTGTCTTGTGCCCCTCCCTCACAGCTGCATTTAACTTTTATTTTATAAATTCACAAACTTTATTGGTGGGTTCCGGTGGTGTACTGGTTAGGGTGCTGCGCTCATGATCGGGAGGTTGAGTTCAAATCCCAGTTAGACCCCCATTGTGCTAAGACCCCTGGGCAAGGTCTTAACCAAAAGTGTGCCTCTGTTCACCCAGCAGTATGAAAGGGTAACAGTAAAATATACTGGGAAGGTAACCTGTGATGGACTTGTGTCCCATCCAGGAGTTGTTTAACTCCTTGTCGCTTCACGCTAAGGAAACTGGGGATGAGCATCAGGTCTGATGAGCCACTAGGCTCAGGTATAAAAAGCTAAACTGGCTTAAGCCTTTATTAAAAATGAAGATCTGTGATGGCCTGGCGAGCTCTCCAGGGCCCTCGCCAGGGGTCGGCTGAGATGGGCGTCAGCCTCCCCATGACCCTAGTTTGTATTAAGCGGTTCAAAATAAGATGATGAATGAATGAAATAAATATTAATTCATTCAAACATTTTCATACTTTTTGTTCCCTTATACCTAAATTTGGGGCCACTGGCGTTTCACGCTACAGAAACCACAAATTGGCCTGATGAGCCACTAGGGCTCAGGTGTAAAATGAGCTCCTGTTGTCAGCAGCTATAAACACCACTTCTAGAGAGAGCCAGATGGGGGGTTTTCCCCAAAAATAGCTTTGCAGATTCCAACCCCTTGTTGCATCATTTTCTCTTCATTTTCATCACTGCTTACACGTCAGTAACTGCTTCAGCCCCAGACATCACTACTTGTAGTTCTATTGCTTCGTATGGTGATGTATATTTATAAATTTTGTTTTTCACAGGTATTGGTATTATGATGTCACAATGATAAGAAGTAACAGAAACTTTATCACGAGCTACCGCCAGTATGTCACATGACCCATGATAACTCTGCCCTTTTTAAAGTTGCCCCTTTTTTCCCTCAGCGGGTACAGCACCTACTGGTCAGCATACTTGAAGAGCAACTCAAAACAGGCTTCAAGTCTCCACTGCGAATATCCGAGTCATCCATCAACTCCACGATACGTTGTACAGACAACCTGTGAGACTCGACTTACAGCTCGGTAAAAGCGACATTGAGTCAGTGTAAGTTTGCCTGGGATTGTGAAAAAAATCTTCCACAAGTGGGGCTTCTTTACTTTTGCGGTGGTCTCTGAGTATCTGGGGCTTGTGGTGCACAGTGCGCTGTTATACCACTATATTGTAATGTTCCTCGTAATGAGTTCTTAGAGTGATGGGTATATAAACTTTCTCTGTTGTGTTCCAGATCCAACCGGTTGCAGTGTTTTGTTCCTCCACCACCTTGAGCACAGAATGGAGAACAGTTCCAGTTCTAGGTCTGGCACTCTGAAGGAAACGGATGAGTCTCAGGCAAGAGAGAAGATGCAGCTGAAGAAAGAACTCTCGCTACTGAACGGCATCTCCCTCATCGTTGGAAATATGATTGGTTCGGGGATCTTCGTCTCTCCCAAAGGCGTGTTGCTTTACAGCGGCTCCTACGGGCTGTCCCTGCTTCTCTGGGCCATTGGGGGAATCTTCTCAGTGATCGGTGCTCTGTGTTACGCTGAACTGGGCACCACCATCACCAAGTCTGGCGCCAGCTACGCCTACATACTGGAGTCGTTCGGAGGCTTTCTGGCATTTATTCGGCTCTGGACGTCGCTCCTTATCATCGAGCCCACTAGCCAGGCCATCATCGCCATCACCTTTGCTGACTACCTGGTGCAGCCGCTCTTTCTCACCTGCGAGCCGCCATACTCCGCCTCTCGGCTCATCGCTGCGGCCTGCATCTGTAAGTGCACTTGTTTATTTTATCAAAGAATCAGTATCATATGGAGGGTTTTTGTGTAGGTACCAGAAGCGGTAGGTGTATTCCAGCACAGACAGATGTGTGTTTGCGATTCTCTGAAACGCGCATCCCGTGTCAGGTGTGTGAAGCAACCTCAGAATCATTTGTCGATTGTCCTGTTTGTGTTTCTGATGTTTTTGTGCTAACATTGATCATTAGTGGAGCCGGTGGTGTAGTGGTTAGAGTGTTGGGCTCATGATCGGGAGGTTGTGAGTTCAAATCCCACTGAGACCCTCACTGTGCTAAGAGCCCTGGGCAAGGTCTCAACCACAAGTGTGCCTCTGTTCACCCAGCAGTATAAATGGGTACCAGTAAACATATACTGGGAAGGTAACCTGCGATATACTAGCGTCCCATCCAGGAGGAGTTCAACTCCTGATTGCTTCACGCTACAGAAACCGGGGATAAGCACCCACCTGATGAGCCGCTAGGCTCGGGTGTAAAAACCCAAACAGTTAATCAATCAAAAAAAAAAAAAATCACTGATCATCAGTTTCCTGAAATATTTTTTTCCTGCTCTGTCATACTTCTCTCTTACTCATTCGCTGCATTCGGCAAGACCCCCTTTTCCAGAGGGACTTACAACTTGGCTTGAACCCCCCCAAGCAGACCCCAGAGTCTTGACCACTGAGCAACCACCGCTCATTACTTCTGGATATTTTACTTCTGCATCCTGAACAGGAAGTGTATGTAAACTGAATGACAGGTTTAAGTAAATTATATACCTCACAGAGACAAACAAATAAAAACAGCAAAATTAGATTTATGTTATTTATTTCCCATTTAAATTCATGATAATGATTCTACCGTCTGTTCCAAGTGACTATGGCAAGTTGAGTGTCTGCCATTGTGATTTAAGTATTATCCACTTATGACATTGTGGGGCCGGTGGTGTAGTGGGTCGGGTGCTGGGTTCGCTAGGGTAGGGACGCTAGTCCATCGCAGGTTACCTTCCCAGTATATTTTTACTGGTACCCATTTATACTGCTGGGTGAACAGAGGCATACTTGTGGTTAAGACCTTGCCCAGTGGGGGTCTCATTGGGATTTGAACACACGACCTTCCACCTTCTTGGGTGTAAAAAGCCCTAAAAAAGGATGACAGCAAGGGCCTACCTATGCTCTCAGAATCAATACTCAAAATCTTTGTTAATAGAGACCAAAACCGCTACATATAACAGCTTAAAACATTCCTCAATAAATAATTTTATGGCATTAGAGACATTTTTCAACTTTTGATTTGTATAAAATGTACCTGAACAATTCTACGGCTTCTTCTGAGAGAGATTTCAGCTTTAAATTTAAACTTTATGAAGGTATTTCATAATTTGACTTCAAAATTAAGCAGTGGTAAGGTGCTGGATCACAATTCCCAAGGGTGCGGGTTCAAGCCCCTATTCTCAACGGGTTGTCACTGCTGGCCCCCCAGTGCACTAACTGGGTAATCAAAGGCCAGCCATGTCTCTCTCTGTCAGTGGTGAGAGGTTCATCTAAAAGAGCCATTGCTAACTTTCGACAAGAGAAGCTGCAAAGGCGTCAGCGTGTTTCTGCCCTGCCGCGGCCTGGTGAGCTGTCCAGGGTATACTCTCCACTCGCCCAGAGTCGGCTGAGATGGGCACCAGCCTTCCCGTGACCTTAATTAGGGTTAAGCAGTTCAGAAAATGAATGGATGAATATTAAACAGTGTTCACGTGTTTGAAACAGACTGTGTGTTTGTCACAGTTTGAATATTTAATGTTTCAGCGTTGAAAGTATTCAACTTCAATGAAGGCTGAAGTTACACTGTTGACTTTGAGTTTTGGAACATTGTTGGAAATTATGAGTAACGTGATCCTTTTTGAACTTTGAAGTTTTTTCACTGAACTTAGTGTTGCCATATCAGTTTGAAACAGTGAAGTGTCAGCATACAGTGATCCGTCAATACTTTGTGTTTCAGTTTCTGCTGCTTCAGTGCATCGTAGGTTTTACAAAAATATAGAAAAATAAGGAAATTAAGGAAAAATAGGGAAAGGTTAAGGGAAATGCCACAAAACAAGGCCAATTATGCAAAAAAAATACAAGCAAAAACAACCCAAAACCCCCCAACAAAACTACTTATATTTTTATGTGAGGTGCGCATCTGTGTGTGCGTGCGTCTGTATGTGTGGGTATTTATATTTTATTTACATCTTATGCACTATTTTTGAATGTTTAATTGTTATTATAAGCATTTATAGCATTGAATATGTATTTATTGATATTATATACACATGCACATGTACGTATACGTCAGTCAGGTAGTTCGATCCCACTTCACGGAAATTTGCAGTCGCGGGTGGGGTCTTGGTCCCCATTAACCATAAAAAGTGAGGGATCACTGTACAGTATTGTTTTAGTGCCCTTTGTAAAAAAAAAAAAAAAAAAAAAAAAAATACTTGTAGTACAGTAATTTAGAAATGTTCGCTTTGTCATGTTTTATACTGCAGCTGCCAGTATTATTGTGTGTAGATCTGTCATAAGTTCTCAGTATTATTGTTTTATGACAATCATGCGTATTTTGCAAAAAGGATGGAAATGGCTGTGGTGAATACTTTCTTCAAGAAGAAACAGAAGCATAGGGTGACTTATGAAAGCAGAGGTAAGAGCACACAGGTAGACTACATCTTGTGTAGGCGATGTAATTTGAAGGAAGTCAGTGACTGCAAAGTAGTAGTGGGTGAGAGTGTTGCCAAACAGCATAGGATGGTGGTGTGCAGGATGACACTGATGGTGAGAAAGGTGAAAAAGGCAAAGGCAGAGCAGAAGACAAAGTGGTGGAAGCTGAAAAAGGAAGAGTGTCGTGTTGTCTGTCTTCAAGGAGGAGTTGAAACAGGCTTTGGGTAGTCAGGAAGTGCTTCCAGATGACTGGACAACCACAGCCAATGTGATCAGGGAGACCGGTAGGAGAGTACTTGGTGTGTCCTCTGGAAGGAAAGTAGATAAGGAAACTTGGTGGTGGAATGAGGAAGTGCAGTGTGTACAAAAGAAGAGGTTAGCCAAGAAGAAGTGGGACATTAAGAGGACCGAAGAGAGTAAACAGGAGTACAGGGAGACACAGCGCAAGGCGAAGGTAGCAGTGTCAAAGGCCAAACAGAGGGCGTATGATGACTTGTATGATAGGTTGAACAGTAAGGCGGGAGAAAATGATCTATACAGGTTAGCACAGCAGAGAAATAGAGATGGGAAAGACGTGCAGCAAGTTAGAGTGATAAAGGACAGAGAGGGAAATGTATTGACTGATGACAGAAGTGTGCTGGGAAGATGGAAAGAGTACTTTGAAGAGCTGATGAATGAGGAAAATGAGAGAGAAAAAGAGTAGAAGGGGTGACCGTTGAGGAGCAGGAAGTAGCAAAGATTAGTAAAGGAGAAGTGAGGAGGGCATTGAAGAGGATGAAGAGTGGAAAGGCAGTTGGCCCTGATGACATACCAGTTGAGGTATGGAAGTGTCTAGGGGAGGTAGCAGTAGATTTTCTGACAAGAATATTCAACAAGGTCTTAGAAAGTGAGCAGATGCCAGAGGAATGGAGGAGAAGTGTGCTTGTGCCCATTTTTAAGAACAAGGGAGATGTACAGAGTTGTGGCAACTACAGAGGGATAAAGTTGATGAGCCATACAATGAAGCTATGGGAAAGAATAGTGGAAGCTAGACTAAGGGCAGAGGTCAGCATTTGTGAACAACAGTTTGGTTTCATGCAAGAAAGGCTTTCTCCAGATCCACATGACGGTTCCGAGAGAAGAACTGTGGTATTGTATGAGGAAGTCTGGAGTGACAGAGAAGTATGTTAGAGTGGTGCAGGACATGTATGAGAGATGTAAGACAGTGGTGAGGTGTGCTGTCGGTGTGACAGAAGAGTTCAAGGTGGAGGTGGGACTGCATCAAGGGTCAGCTCTCAGCCCCTTCTTGTTTGCTATGGTGATGGACAGGCTAACAGACGAGGTTAGACAGGAATCTCCATGGACAATGATGTTTGCAGATGACATCGTGATCTGTAGTGAGAGCAGAGACCAAGTGGAGGAAAATCTAGAGAGGTGGAGGTATGCCCTGGAAAGGAGGGGATTGAAGGTTAGTCTTAGTAAGACAGAATACATGTGTGTGAACGACAAGGACCCAAGAGGAACTTTGAGGTTACAGGGGGCAGAGATAAAGAAGGTGGAGGATTTTAAGTACTTAGGCTCAACAATCCAGAGCAATGGAGAGTGGAAAAGAGGTGAAGAAGCGTGTGCAGGCAGGTTGGAATGGATGGAGAAAAGTGTCCGGTGTGATGTGTGATAGGAGAGTATCGGCAAGAATGAAGGGAAACGTGTACAAGACGGTGATGAGGCCAGTGATGTTGTATGGCTTAGAAACAGTGGCCCTGGTGAAAAGACAGGAGTCAGAGCTGGAGGTAGCAGAGGTGAAAATGTTGAGGTTCTCTTTGGGAGTAACGAGGATGGATAGGATCAGAAATGAGAACATCAGAGGGACAGCACATGTTAGATGTTTTGGAGACAAAGTCAGAGAGGCTAGATTGAGATGGTTTGGACATGTACAGAGGAGGGATAGTGAGTATATTGGTCGTAGGATGCTGAGGTTGGAACGACCAGGCAAAAGGCCCAGAGGAAGACCAAAGAGAAGATTTATGGATGCGATGAAGGCGGACATGAAGGTCGTTGGAGTAAGAGTAGAAGATGCAGAGGATAGGGAGAGATGGAGGCAGATCATTTGCTGTGGCGACCCCTGAAGGGAACAGCCGAAAGGAAAAGAAGAAAGAAGAAGACAATCATGCGTATAAGAAATATGAAAGAAAGATATATTTCACAAAGTTTAATGAAACCATTTATTTGAAACGGTAGTATGTTTTTCACAAGTTTATGTGGAAAGAAATCTTCCAGTTTTTGCAGAGAATGGACTGTTTTGGAGATTAAATCTCTCAGTTCCTAACTTCATGGTTTTGGCAGTCCAGCCAATCACAGCTGACTTGAGGTGAAAGGAGGCGGGGTTGCACCCTAAAGAGGTCATCGGTTTGGTTCAGGACGAACACAAACGCACATTTCAGTCTGACATTCACCCCTATGGGGATTTGGAGTGGAACCTTCACATAAAGTTCATTTGTGGGAGGAAACCGGCATCCCCGGAGGAAACCCACACAAACATGCTGAGAACAAGTACACTCCATGCCAAAGAGTCCTCATGAAACGCATTTTCACTGTGAGGTCAAGTAATGGAACCATCTGAGGACCAAACCCGAGTACTTCAGCTCTGCTTATGTTGCTTATACATAATAAATAACACTGGGTAGTTTTTATTTATTTTGGGTTCAGGGTTTCGTGTACTTTATTTATTTATTTATTTTAAAGTCTTCTCACTGATTATTTCTCCACCTGTCGCAGGTTTGTTGACGTTCATTAACGCTGCGTATGTGAAGTGGGGCACCAGAGTGCAGGACATCTTCACCTACGCCAAAGTTGTGGCTCTCATTGTCATCATCATTGCAGGTGTGGTGTGGATATCTCAAGGTGAGACTCTGGGACCTGATTTGATTTTATCGTCGCTGATGGGTGGGGGAGATTATGTATTCATATTTTTGAGCAGATCCAGATCACAATCTGAAAACAGAAATTAAGGAAAGGCTTTTTAAATGCATTTTATTCTTTTAGAAAGTTTAAAGGAAAACTACTCATCTGATTTTCACATTTGTTTAGAAACAGTGGCTTTGGGGTAAAGACAGGAGGCAGAGCTGGAGGCAGTAGAGGTGAAAATGTAAATGTTGAGGTTCTCTTTGGGAGTAACGAGGATGGATAGGATCAGGAATGAGTCCATCAGAGGGACAGCACATGTTAGATGTTTTGGAGACAAAGTCAGAGAGGCTAGATTGAGATGGTTTGGACATGTACAGAGGAGGGATAGTGAGTATATTGGTAGTAGGATGCTGAGGTTGGAACTACCAGGCAGAAGGCCTCAAGGAAGACCAAAGAGAAGATTCATGGATGTGGTGAAGGCGGACATGAAGGTCGTTGGTGTAAGAGAAGAAGATACAGAGGATAGGGTGAGATGGAGGCAGATGATTCGCTGTGGCGACCTCTGAAGGGAAAAACCAAAAAGAAAAGCAGAAAGAAGAATACTCATCTGATTTTCACCAGTTTGGTGGTGGAGAGCAGCATGAGCCTAGAAAGAACCAATTAAATCTTGGAACAGATACAGTTCATGATCCAGATCCAGAGGGTTGCGGTGTGGCGTTTGCATGGTCTCCCTGTGCTGCGTGACTTTCCACTCTCATTCCAAGAACATACACAGTAGACTCGACTAGACTTGGCTGTTCCAAATTGCCCCTTGGTGTAAGTGTGAAAAGAGACGGCTGAGATGGGCACCAGCCTCACCGCGACCCTAATTAGGATTAAGCGACTTAGAAAATGAACTATTGCTGACTGTTGGGATTATACAAAAACTACTGATCTGATTTTTAAGAGGGACAGTGGTGGCCTGGTGGGGGCAGTGGTGGCCTGGTGGGGGTAGTGGTGGCCTGGTGGTACAGTGCTGGCTGGATCATTGATCCCAAGGTCAGGGGTTGAAGTCCCATTATCAACGGGTTGTCACTACCCCCCCACCCCCACCCCCACCCCCCAGTGCAACCGGGTTATCAAAAGCCGACCATATCTCTCACTGTCTGTGGTGGAGGTTCATGTAAAAGAACCATTGCTGACTTTCTTCAAGAGGAGCAGCATAGCCGTTAGCATTTTTTCTGCCCTCACCAAGAATCGGCCGAGATGGGTGCCAGCCTCCCCATGACCTTAATTAGGATTAAATGGTTCAGAAAATGAATAAATGAATGATTTTTAGTGAACTTGGTGACCAGGGATCTATGGGAGCCAATCGGCCGAGGGAGGGATGCACAAACTTGCTCCCACTTCCTTGTCACTCACAGTGACCGCTAGCCGAGCTAGTAGATCACGGGCGTCTGCGCTTTCCCTCCGAGTGTGTTAGACCGGTCACAAATACGCATGCGCTGCAGCACGAAAAGAGCTGGATGGCTAGCGTTGAATGTTTGATGGGGCTTGTGCTTGCTTTCGTCCCTCCGTGGTCGATGTTAGTGGTGTAATAGGGAAGGTAATACTTGATGGGTGGGAATTGAATCCGACTAAAATTAGGGAGAAAACGGAGAAAAATAAATAAACAAATGAATAAATAAATCCAGAAATATATGTTGTATATTGCCTTGAATTTACAGCAGGGTTCATTGGATGTGTTCAGTATGCCGAGTTCTAATAATTGGTTTGTGCCTAGCGGCGGACCTTGTGTTCTTTCCAGTGCTGTTTGATTCTGGGTTATGATTGGATAGGTCAGTAGCTCAGCGAGCTTCGTATTCTGGTCAAAGCTGTTTTAAATGTTATATTTCATCACTTTTTTGTTTGTTTTTAAACTTTGCAGTATTTTAGTGTTGTTTGTGTTCTTTATGTTAAAGGTCATACAGAAAACTTTGAGAATGTGTTCCAGGAGTCGTCTGATGACCCGGGAGCCATCTCCCTGGGCCTGTACTCCGCCCTGTTCTCCTACTCAGGCTGGGACACTCTCAACTTTGTCACAGAGGAAATCAAGAACCCGGAGAGGTGACGGATGTTTCACGTAACGACGGCTGCACGGCGGTCTGTTTTGCTCTGGTGGTCCTGAAGCTCGGAACCTCAAGTACATTCCGTTTATCTGTGCAGGAATCTTCCTCTGGCCATCGCCGTGTCCATACCCGTGGTCACCATCATCTACATCCTGACCAACGTGGCCTACTATGCCGTCCTGGATATGAACACCATCCTCGCCAGCGACGCCGTGGCTGTGGTGCGTTTACAGAATGATAAACTTCCGACTGGTGTTTACACCTCGCGGGTGTTCTCTGTTTTTGGAGCGACGCATCACCTGAGGTTTACATTTATTGTGTCCATGTGTGTGTGTGCGTGTATGTGTGTGCGTGTATGTGTGTGCGTGTATGTGTGTGCGTGTATGTGTGTGCGTGTATGTGTGTGCGTGTATGTGTATGTGTGTGTGTGTGTGCGTTCTTGCAGACTTTTGCTGATCATACTTTAGGTGTATTCAGTTGGACTATCCCCATCGCTGTGGCTTTGTCCTGCTATGGTGGACTCAATGCCACCATCATTTCATCATCCAGGTCAGATTCATCAAATTCTCTCTTGCGCACACACACACTCACTCTCACTCTCTCTCTCTCTCTCTCTGTCTCTCTCACACACACACACACACACACACACACACACATTCTCTCATACATAACTACTCATACACACACACTCACACTCTCTCTCTCACACACACACACACACACACACACACACACACGCACACATTCTCTCATACATAACTACTCATACACACTCAGTCTCTCTCTCTCTCTCTCACTCACACACACACACACACACATTCTCTGATACATAACTACTCTCTCTCTCTCACACACACACACACATACACGCACTCTCTCTCACACACACACACACACACACCTACACGCACTCTCTCTCTCTCACACACACACACACACTCTCACACACTCTTCTTTTACATCTCCTTTTATTTTCTTCTTCTGCTTCATGACTGCATTGTCCCCTCTGCTAATGGGATGATGTTTTATCAGTAATACTCTGCCTGTCTGTTTATTAACAATTGTTAATCAAAAAAATCTATGAATGGTTTGCTTAAATTATTGGGAGATGTGCCTACAGCCCTAGGACGACTCTATTCATTGTTGGAGATAATCTGGGTCAAATTCTGAATCCAGGAATTTTTTAAAGATTCTTTAACATTTTTGGAAGTGTGATATTACACATATTTTCCCTTTTGGCTTTCTGTACAAAATCCTGACTGTTTCAGATGGGCCAGTGTAGTGGCATAGTGGTTATCCCAGCCACCTTACAGCCAGAGGGTCCTGAGCTCAAGGCCCGTGCTCAGCCAGGGCATTTCTGTGTGAAGTTTGTATGTTCTCCTGGTTTCCTCCTAAAATTTGGAAACATGCATGTTAGGCTAACTGACTGTTTCAGATGCCCCTAGGTGTGTGTGTGTGTGTGTGTGTGTGTGTTAGCCCTGTGATGAAATGATGCTTTTAGGATGTACCTAGCTTTCGTGCAGCGATAGGCTCCAGCCTCCCCCAACTCAGGTAGGATTGCATGGTTTATAAAATTATAAATTAAATACATTAATATTGTTTTAGGCTTTTCTTTGTTGGTGCTCGGGAGGGTCATCTCCCCGACGCTTTATCATTGATCCACGTGAACAGGTTCACGCCCATCCCTGCGCTCCTCTTCACCGTAAGTACAAGAGTAAAATCATTCATGGGCCTTAGCTCAGTGTGTGTGTGTGAGAGAGAGAGAGAGAGAGAGAGAGAGAAAATTCTACTTTTTTTAATGAATGTGTAAAATCCCTGACGCGGTGTCCCTCTGGTTATTGTGATCACCTCACTGCCAGCAGGTTCAAGGTTCAAACCTGAGACCACTATGTTTGTGTGTGAAGTTTGCATGTTTTCCTCATGCTTGTGTGGGTTTCCTCTTGGTCCTCTGGTTTCCTCCAACAGTTTCGAGAGATGCACATTTAATCTTCTCCAGTCATAAATGACTTGAGTACTGTTAGCTTCCTTTCGTAACCAAGTTTCAGGATGAAGCCCAAAGTGTAACATTTGTACGCTATCCTAAATACGTATTTCCTTATCAGAACTAAAACAGAAAACGCAGGACATGCCACGCCCACGATTAGAATTAGTTGCCACACTCCATAGGGGAAGAGTTTGTAGAGTGTTGGGGGGGATTCGTCAGCTTAAATTCTACTCGCAGTATTGACAAAAGTACAAAATCTACTCTGAGGTCATGCCCATTAAGCCAATGGGAGGGTTCAGACACTCGCACTGAAGATCGTGCCATGTTCATGCATTTCAACTCTGAAAAATGAATTTGAACATGAAGAATATTGCACACGGGTGGGTCAGTGATATCACTTTCAGCACTTGTAGTAATGAAGTGAAGGATATGGCTCTATACCCCCTCGGGCTTGATGAGGTCATGGTGAGGGTTTGCCTGCAGATGATCCTGTAGAGCACTCTTACTCCCTCTGGTGGTCTGATCTCCATGTTGTTTTTGTGCTTGCAGTGTGCCATGTCTCTGATTTACCTGGCGGTGCAGGACGTGTTCCAGTTGATCAACTACTACAGCTTCAGTTACTGGTTCTTTGTCGGTCTGTCCATAGCTGGACAGGTCTACCTACGCTGGAAAGAACCGGAACGACCACGCCCACTGAAGGTGAAGAGTTGTTGAATAATCCTGTGTGATTATGATAAATTTTCCTTCTTTTTTTTGTGTGTGATATATATGGGATATATATATATAGAGAGAGAGAGAGAGAGAGCAGGACGTGCAGGAGGAGGTTAATTAATCTAAAATATACGGCACTGATTATAGTGTATGAGATAAACAGGAAGTATAATGGAATAGAGGTATAACAGATATTCAATCTGTATCCACTGGATATGAGCAACCGCACATTCTAATTGGCTAATCTACTACGAGGATATCGGCTCAGATACCGTGAGTACCTACGTCACTACAGGGTGAAAAAAACAGGTGGTTGCAACTCCACGCTATGATAAAGGCTAATACTAACCACATAGCTGTTGTGTTCTAGAGATATTCAATGAAAACAACCAAAAGTCTTTGATGGAAAGATCTCACACACATGCGAACACACACACACACACACACACACACAAACACAAGTTCTGAATGTTCACTTGCCTGTTAGTGGCGTTGCTCATGCATTCGATGCGCCATTCAAGGAAGCATTTGTATTTGGGGCAGCTGTGGACAAATGGATAGATAAGTGGCATTGGGACCTAAAGGCCGCATTGTACTGTTAATTATATGGTATAATGTGTGTGAGAATGAACCACTACAGCAGTACCTCATCTAATAAATTTAATCCGTTCCGAGGTCGAGCTCGTAAACTGAAAAGTCCGTTAGATGAAACATTATTCCCATAAAAAAATAACAAAAACCAATGAATCCGTTCCAAGTCCCTCCCAAACTCATATAGCCTCCACAAACACGTATATTTAACCTAATATATTAAACATAAACATGTAAAAACAATAAATATTTCATAATAATGATACATGTACATTAACATTAATAATAAATAATAATAATAAAACAAGAATAAACAATAAGTCAACTATCCCCTCTGATCATCGACTACGGCAAAGATGTCACATGGGCAGGCACGAGGTGGTGCGTAACAGAGGAAGAGGAGGAGAATTTTGTGCATGTGCACGCTACAAATGCCAGCGAGGAAAGGTCCGTGGTGAGCATCCACAAAGTCAGTGCTTCTCAAGTAGTGGGCCGCTCCCCCTTGGGAGGCACGATGTGCTGCCGGGGCGGCATGTATGACCCTGAGGAACATGCTTTTTTGCCATACTGTACCAGAATTAAGTGTAATTGCACATCCACTCCTGTAGTTGGCAGTGGCGCTCTCATCATCGCGCTATGGTGTAGGGAAAAAGCACCGGGCAAACTATAAATAGTGTCACGCGGGGAGCTCATAAAGTGAATTTTTGCTCGTTGGATAAGCAGATGGTGGGTTTGAAGCTCATATCATGGAAAAATCGTTAGGGGAACACTCGTTAGACGAGGTACCACTGTATAAGTTTTAGACTTGAAACAAATCAGTACTACATAAGTACTAAACTGTGTGTGTGTGTGTGTGTGTGTGTGTGTGTGTGTGTGTGTGTTTGTGTGTGTGTAGTTGTCCCTGGTGTTCCCAGTGGTGTTCTGTTTGTGTACAGTGTTCCTGATTGCAGTACCCCTCTACAGTGACACCTTGAACTCTTTGATCGGTATTGGCATCGGGCTCTCGGGCGTCCCCGTTTACTTCCTGGGTATTTACCTTCCTGAATCGAAGCGGCCGGCGTTTATCACCACACTGCTACGTGAGTTACAGCACTGCACCCACACCCCCAAACAAAACCAGTTCAGGCACTTTCCTGGTGGCACCGTGGCTCGACGTGTCTCCTTATCTCGGGCGCGTAGAGAAGTACGCGTAGTGAACGGGATCAACTTCATGCTTTTTATTATCCCCCTCCCCCTCCTCCTCCATCCCACAGGTCGCATCACTCGGTTCATCCAGTTCACGTGTTTCTGTGTGCTGACAGACACGGACCAGGTGGATTAAACGCAAAGTGCACTGATTTATAAGAGAGACCAGAATACACCCACAGATACAGAAGTGGACACCGACAGCCAGGTGAAGAGCTCGTCTCAGTCATGTGACCCAGAGTGTGTCCTCGGGTGTGTTATACTCGGATTGTCAGCCTGAAAGACTTTTTATTATTCCTCTGTATTTTTTATTATTGAATGTGTAACAGATTCTTTTTGAATTCTTTATCATGTTTATAAAAGTTATTTATTCATAATCTGCTCTTTATTTGAGCGGCTTTTGGATATTTGGAGCTTTTAGTTTTACTTTTTTTTTATTGTGAAGTGAAAATACATCCAATGTAATCAGTCATCAATTATTAAAGTATTAATTAAACCAAATTCTGTTTTTTATATAATTTATAAGAAAAAAAGTCACTAGAAGAGTTAAAAGTTATACATTATGAAAATGTGGCAACATTGGAAACAGCTGATGGAGCGTGAAACAAGATATTTGTCTTGACTTTTAAATGATTCGCTCCGAGATCAATAAAGGATTCGAATTGTAATTAAAGAGATTTTCACTTGATTTTTCTTGTTTCTGCAAAAGCTCTCTCTCGCTTTCATATATATATACATACACACACAGGTCCTTCTAAAAAAATTAGCATATTGTGATAAAGTTCATTATTTTCTGTAATATACTGATAAAAATTCGACTTTCATATATTTTAGATTCATTACACACAACTGAAGTAGTTCAAGACTTTTATTGTTTTAATATTGATAATTTTGGCAAAAAGTAAAGAAAAAACAAAAATCCCTATCTCAAAAAATTAGCATATTTCAGCCGACCAATAAAAAAAAGTGTTTTTAATACAAAAAAGTCAAACTTCAAATAATTATGTTCAGTTCTGCACTCAATACTTGGTCGGGAATCCTTTTGCAGAAATGACTGCTTCAGTGCGGGCGTGGCATGGAGACAATCAGCCTGTGGCACTGCTGAGGTGTTATGGAGACCCAGGATGCTTCGATAGCGGCCTTAAGCTCATCCACAGTGTTGGGTCTGGTGTCTCTCAACCTTCTCTTCACAATATCCCACAGATTCTCTATGGGGTTCAGGTCAGGAGAGTTGGCAGGCCAATTGAGCACAGTAATAGCATGGTCAGTAAACCATTTAGCAGTGGTTTTGGCACTGTGAGCAGGTGCCAGGTCGTGCTGAAAAATGAAATCTTCATCTCCATAAAGCTTTTCAGCAGATGGAAGCATGAAGTGCTCCAAAATCTGCTGATAGCGAGCTGCATTGACCCTGCCCTTGATAAAACACAGTGGACCAACACCAGCGGCTGACATGGCACCCCAGACCATCACTGACTGTGGGTACTTGACACTGGACTTCAGGCATTTTGGTATTTCCTTGTCCCCAGTCTTCCTCCAGACTCTGGCACCTTGATTTCCGAATGACATGCGAAATTTGCTTTCATCCGAAAAAAGTACTTTGGACCACTGAGCAACAGTCCAGTGCTGCTTCTCTGTAGCCCAGGTCAGCCGCTTCTGCCGCTGTTTCTGGTTCAAAAGTGGCTTGACCTGGGGAATACGGCACCTGTAGCCCATTTCCTGCACACGCCTGTGCACCGTGGCTCTGGATGTTTTTACTCCAGACTCGGTCCACTCCTTCCACAGGTCCCATAAAGGTCTAGAATCAGCCCTTCTTTCACTTTTTCCTTCCCACAGACGTCCCACTGAGGTGGCTTGATAGAGCACTCTGGGAACAGCCTATTCGCTCAGAGATTTCTTTCTGTGTCTTACCCTCTTGCTTGAGGGAGTCAATGATGTCCTTCTGGACAGCAGTCAGGTCGGCAGTCTTACCCATGATTGCGGTTTTGAGTAATGAACCAGGCTGGGAGTTTTTAAAAGCCTCAGGAATCTTTTGCAGGTGTTTAGAGTTAATTGGTTGATTCAGATGATTAGGTTAATAGCTCGTTTACACTACCTGAACATCATATGCTCATTTTTTGAGATAGGAATTTTGGGTTTTCATGAGCTGTATGCCAAAATAATCAGAATTAAAACAATAAAAGACCTGAAATATTTCAGTTGCTCTGCAATGAATCTAAAATATATGAAAGTTTAACTTTTATCAGTACATTACAGAAAATAATGAACTTTATCACAATATGCTAATTTTTTGAGAAGGACCTGTATATCATCATCATAATCATCTTCCGCTTAGTCCAGGGTCGGGTCGTGGGGGCAGAAACCTAAGCAAAGAGGTCGAGACATCCCTTTCCCCAGCCACTTCCTCCAACTCTCCCAGGGGGACACTGAGGCGGTCCCAGACAAGCTGAGAGACATAGTCCCTCCAGCGTGCTCTAAGTCGACCCCGGGGTCTCTTCCTGGTTGGACGCCCAAAACACCACACCAGGGAGGTGTCCGGGAGGCATTCTGACCAGATACCTGAGCCACCTCAACTGGCCCCTCTCAATGCGGAGGAGCAGCGGCTCTACTCCGAGTTCTCCACAGATGGTAGAGCTTCTTACCTTATCACTAAGGGAGAACCCCACCACCCGGCAAAGTGAGCTCATTTCAGCCGCTTGTAAACGTGATCTTGTTCTTTCGGTCACTACCCAAAGCTCGTGACCATAGGTGAGGGTTGGAAAGTAGATTGACTGGTGAATTGAGAGCTTCGCCTTGCGGCTCAGCTCTTTCTTCACTACGATGGACCGGTACAGGCTCCGCTTAACAGCAGAGGCTGCAGCAATCCGTCTGTCGATCTGTCGCATCATCCTTCCTTCACTCGTAAACAAGACCCCAAGATGCATTCCACCCTTGTCCGACTGAGAACCATGGCCTCAGACTTGGAGGAACTGATCCTCATCCTGGCTGCTTTGCACTCAGCTGTGAATCGCTCCAATGTGAGCTGGAGGTCCCGACTTGATAAAGCCAAAAGGACAACATCATCCGCAAAAAGCAGAGATGAGATTCAATGGCCATCCGTCCAGAACCCCTCAACGCCTCGACTGCACCTAGAAATTCTGTCCGTAAAAATTATGAACAGAATTGGTGACAAAAGACAGCCTTGGCGGACTCCAACTCCCACCGGAAACGAATTTGACCTGTTATTGCCAATACAGACCAAATTCTGGCTCCGGTGATACAGTGACCAAATGGCTCGTAGCAACGGGTCTGGAATGCCGTAGTCTCGGAGCACGCCCCACAAGATCGCTCAAGGGACACGGTTGAAAGCCTTCTCCAAATCCACAAAGCACATGTGGACAGATTGGGTAAACTCCCATGCCCTCTCCAGAATCCTGTGGAGTGTATAGAGTTGGTCAAGAGTGCTGCGGCCAGGACGAAAACCACATTGTTCCTCCTGAATCCGAGGTTCAACTATCGGTCAGATCCTCCTCTCTAGTACCCCTGCATAGACTTTCCCAGGTGGGCTGAGGAGTGTAATTCCCAGATAATTGAAACACACCCTCCGGTCCCCCTTCTTAAAAATCGGGACCACCACCCCAGTTTGCTAGTCCAGAGGTACAGCCCCCGACGACCACGCGATGTTGCAGGGACATGTTAACCAAGACATTCCTACAGCATTCAGAGCTCTGAGATATTCTGGGTGGATCTCGTCCAACCCCGGAGCTCGACCACCGAGGAGCTTTTTGACAACCTCAGTGACCTCCACTCCAGTGATGGGCGGACCCCGACCCAAACCCCCAGGGTCTCCCTCTTACATATTAGGATGTATTGGTGGGATTGAGGAGGTCCTCAAAGTTTTCCCTCCACCGCTCGACGACATCCTCAGTCGAGGTAAGCAGCTCCCCACCTCCACTGTTACAGTGTTTGTGGAGAACTGCTTCCCCCTCCTGAGGCGTCGGATGGCGGTCCAGAACCTTTTTGAGGCCAACCGATAATCACTCTCCAGGCCCTCACCGAACTCCTCCCACGCCCAAGATTTTGCATCTGCGACAGCCTCGGCTGCAGCACGTTTGGCCTGCCAGTACCTGTTTGCTGTCTTGGGAGCCCCACAGGCTAATAAAACCCGATAGGCCTCCTTCTTCAGCTGGACGGCCCCCTTCACCGCAGGTGTCCACCACCGGGTTCAGGGATTACCGCCACGACAAGCACCGACGACCTTACGGTCACAGCTATGGGCTATGGCCCATTCGGATTCCATGTCTCCCGCCTCCTCCAGGACGTGGTTGTAGCTCTGCCGGAGGTGGGACTCTGCCAAACGTTCCTAGCAGACCCTGATTATACGCTTGGGCCTGCCAGGTCTGGTAGGCAGCTTCCTCCACCACCGAAGCCAACTCACCACCAGGTAGTGATTGGTAGACAGCTCAGTTCCTCTCTTCACCCGAGTGTCCAGAACATATGGTCGCAAGTCCGATGACACGACTACAAAGTCGATCATCGAATTGCGACCTAGGGTGTCCTGGTGCAAAGTGCACTTATGGACACCCTTATGTTCGAACATGGTGTTCGTGATAAACAAACTGTGACGAGCACATAAGTCCAACAAAGAAACACCATTCGGGTTCAGACTGGAGAGGCCGTACCTACCGATCACACCCTTCCAGGTCACACTATCATTGCCCACATGGGCGTTGAAGTCTCCAAAGACAACGAGTGAGTCTCCCAAGGGAGCGTTCTCCAACACACACACCAAAGTCTCCAAAAAGGGTGGGTACTCTGAACTGTCATTTGGTGCATAAGTACAAATAACAGTCAGGACCCGTCCCCCCACCCGAACACGGAGGGAAGCTACCCTTTCGTCAACCGGGGAGAACACCAACATTTGGGCACCGAGACGGGGGGCAACAAGAATACCCACACCGACTCGCTGCTTCTCCCCATAAGCAACTCCAGAATAGAATAAAGTCCAGCCTCTCTCGAGATGGATGGTTCCAGAGCCCAAGCTAGGCGTTGAGGTGAGCCAGACTATGTCTAGTCGGTATCTCTCCACCTCACGCACCAGATCAGGCCCCGCCAGAGAGGTGACATTCCACGTCCCGAGGGTCAGAGTAAGTAGCCGAGGATCGGTCCGACAGAACCCATGCCTTCGGCTGCCATCCAACTCACACTGCACCCGACCCCTAAAACTCCTCCCACGGGTGGTGGGTCCATGGGAGCAGTGTGTGTGTGTGTGTGTGTGTATGTATATATATATATATATATATATATATATATACAATGTATATTTGAAGTAATATTAAAAATAATCATGTAAAAATAATTATTTCATAATAATAATAATAATACATGTACATTAACAATAAAAATAAAACAAGAATAAATAAACGTCAGCTAACCCTTTCGATCATCAACTGTGGTGAAGATGTCACATGGACAGGCAGGAGGTGGTGCGTAACAGAGCAAGAGAATTTTGTGCATGTGTACGCTGCAAATGCCAGCAAGGAAAGGCTCATGGTGAGCTCCCACAAGGCCAGTGCTTCTCAAATAGTGGGACGCACAGTGTGATGCCAGAGGGGGTACTTATGACCCTTGAGCATGCTTTTTTGCCATACTGTACTAGAATTAAGTGTAATTGTGCATCCACTACAGTAGGTGGCAGTGGCACTCTCATTGTCACGCTATGGTGTAGGGAAAAAGCACCAAGCAAAGTATATGTAGTGATTTAAACACTATAGTTGCGCGCAGGAGCTCAAAGTGAATTTTGGCTCGATGGATGGAGCAGATCTTTGGTGAGTTCAAAGCTGGTATCATGGAAAAATCATTGAGGTACATGATTGGGTGAGCCTAATAAGCACAACCAAGTGATATGGGAGAATTATTCCACTAAAATCTGCAGAAAAATTCATTCATTTTCTGAACCGCTTAATCCTAATTAGGGTCACAGGGAGGCTGGTGCCCATCTCAGCCAACTCTGGGTGAGGACAGCTCACCAGGCCATCACAGATGGAGGAAAATACCCCGAGACACACACACACACCACTCATTTATTAGCTTGTTGCGAAGACCACACCTCTAATATTGAAAGCAGGCAGCTGTTTGCTCTGGGAGGAGGAGGAGCTCTGCAAGTGGAGGTATGGTCGCTAACAATGTTCAATGTATTTAGTGCCAGTGATGTAAAACATCAAACAGAATAATACCAGGAATTATTTGATGGCTTGCCAACAATCAGAAGTGAGAATATTTTGAACGTGTAATAACGTATCCTGTTTACAGGCTGGATATTATTTTTGTCGGGTTTGTGTGTGGTGTATACACAAACAATTATCCCCGCCCCTATTAAGTGGATATCTCAGAATTAATATTATCCTCCTGCTCTTGCCATTCAGTGATCTCCACCTTTCAGTAATTGAATAATTATCTCTCAAGAAATTAACAATAGGGATGAAAGACATTGTTGATTTAAAAAATAAACTGATTTTCATCATATTCACTTTTAGAAAGTGACGCTGAAGTTTTATTTGGTTTAATTTAGAGCACATCAAAACATCAACTTTGAACTTATTTTTATTATGATTTTATACACATCTACATATTTACAGAACACCACCACTGTCTGTTTTTTGGAAATGCTTATGTGCACACACGCGCACGCACACACACACACACACAGTACAGCTTCAGGTTTATAAATGCTTCACACACACTGCAGGTTTATAAACGTCACACACACACACACACACACACACACACACACTGCAGGTTTTTACCCTTCCCACTACACCCAACACACACACTTCTGCAAGTCTATACCCTTCCCAACACACACACACACACACACACACACACACACACACACAGGTCTATACGCTCCCCAGCACACATGTGCAGGTTTATACCATCCCACTACACCCAACATACACTTGTGTAGACTTATACTATCCCACTACCCCCAACACACACACACACACACACACACACACACACACGTGCAGATTTATACCATCCCACTACACCCAACACACAATACAGTTTCAGGTTTATATCTCACACACACACACAACACAGTGTTTCAGTCTGAATCATATTCTTCTCGGTCTTCATCTTCGTCCTCCTCAAGCTCCTTCATCATTTCTTTTTGATATCGCTCCCAGCTCCTCCGACTATATGAATGTTCCTCACTCCAACAACCTACAGCAAGCAAACACACACAAAAAAACATCTGCCTAAACTAGAGGTCCATATAAAGTGTAAGGTGCTTCCACCAGGCACAAAAGTGTTTTCATTTTGTCTGGTTATAAGGAAAAGTCTCCCCCTTGTGGACACTCACTGAATATTCTGCCTCAAGGTTTTTTGTTTTTTTCAATTCCCCCCAGTGACACCATGAAAAAGTTAATGAGTTCTTTTCAGGCTCAAGTCGCAGCCCTATTCCAACTCTGATGATTGATTTTGTGTAATCCTGCTCACAAACAGGTGCTTTTGAACTTTCTCTCTCTCACACCAAACCAAGCACACAATATGCTTACCAGTCCCAATAAACTCGACTGCTGTTTATTCTTATTTGTTGCCACATACACCGATATCTCAAGAACTGATCGAGATTTCACTGTTTTTCAGGGTAGCAACTTGGGACTAAAAGCTGAAATTTGTTTACGAAACGGTCACTGCAGGTAAAGATCAGGGGCAGCAAAAACTGCCAATTAGTTATAATGGCGAGGTGGTGTACAAGTACTATGGGATTATTCCAGGACTGTAAACACGCACACGTGCTCACTCACATCCAGAAACGTCAAAGAAATGTTATACAGTAAAAATAATTAAGTTTAATCTTTCGTTTCATTTTCTCCTTTTCTAAATAAATTGGTTTTCTTCAGAAGATTCAATCTGCATTTAATTTGAGATTACAAGTTGTAATTCCTATCTTCAACTAGGAGAAATCAGAAAACACCACTTCAACCTGCAATTCCAACCAAGCCATTTATAGAGTGATATCAAATTCACACACACACACACACACACACACACACACACACACACACCTCCGTAACGCTCTTCATTTGCCTCGTCGTCAGTGTCTTCCTCATCTGGATAATCATTCCTCCAGTTACTCTCAGCGTTTTCGTCATCCTCATCCTCATACACTTCCTCCTCCCACGCAACCTCTTCAGGTACCTGCACATCACCACATCATCCAAATTCGCAAGAAAAACATTTCAAATGTCATGCTTATCTCAATACTTAATTCTGATTGGCTGTTAAACTTTGACACAATAAAATGATGTTCAGCTGTTTTACACATTCTGGTTCCGCCTGGTTCTGAAGCCGGAACATCTCAGCACTCACCAGCTCTCCTTCTTCAGTATAGGGTCTGACTGACAGGATGTCCTGAATCCAGCCAGCTGTGGCTGTCTGCTGGTAGTACAGATCGTAAACATAGTCATCCTCTTTCTCACGGTGTTCAAGCCCGGATCCGTGAGACGACACACTCAGCTTCTCGCGGATCATCTTCACCGAGTTGCACAGGATCGTCTCGGGGTCATACTTCTCCTGATAGAGACGGCACAGACATGATGAGCGACATTTAAAGGAACCAATTAATCAACACTCGTATAAATACGGAGTCGGTCCTCATAAAACCCACACGCACCCGTCTCACCCAAACCCTACCTTCACAGGATCCTCCTCGCTCTTCTCCACGTCTTCCTGGACGATATCAAACACCTGGACGTCTCCCAAAGAAGGTTCTGTGTCTGTCGAATTGTTCTCTGCAGGCTTTTCTTTACGAGGTTCTGCAGGAAGCCCAGCTCGGTGGCTGGAGAGAATCCGGTACCGTTCCTCTCGCCTGGTGCTCCATTTGGTATTGCGCAAGTCTCCGATGATCCTGCTGGAACTGCCGTGAGATGGACGCAGGGCATGTGCGAGACGTGGACGCGACAGGGCTTCACGCACATGCGTCTGCACCGGCACGTCCTGCAGGGGAACCCGGAAGTACAACAAAAGGTCACGCTTATTGTGCACCTTTAAACCTCGGATATGGGGTTTCATCTCACTCTCTCAGGCATCGGATAATTTTTAACAACACTCACTCGCTTATTCCTACACAAGGTCATGGGGAGGCTGGCGCCCATTTCAGCCACGGCAGGACACCCTGAACAGTTTCTCAGTCCACCGCAGGCAAAACACAAATTGACATCTAGGAACAATTTGGAACAGCCAATTCATGTACCATGCATGTCCGCGGACTTTGGTGGGAAACCAGAATCCCTGAAGGAAACTCACGCGGCACGAGAACGACACGCAGACGCCACCAACAATTATAAATTATCATTTTAAAGTTTATGTGCAGCTTGGAAACCTCTGATATAATTGTGGTGGAAATGTTTATATCTTGGGCGTAGTGTTTAGCACGTTCACGTCCCAGCAAGAAGGTCCTGGGTTCGGTTCCAAGCCTGAGTGTTTGTGTGGAGTTTGCATGTTCTCCTCATGCTTGTGTGGGTTTCCTCCGAGTTCTCCGGTTTCCTCCCACAGTCCAAAAACATGCAGAGTAGATTAATTGGCTGTTCCAAATCTCCCTTAGGTGTGAGTGGTTGTGTGAGTGTTGGCCCTGTGGTGGCCTGGCGAGCTGTCCAGGGGGAACCCCGCCCTTACCTGAAGTCGGCTGAGATGGGTGCCAGCCTCCCTGCGACCAGTTAGGTTTTAGCGGTTCAGAAAATGAATGAATGAATGCATGCATGTTTACATCTTCCTCTTCATCACCACTTATATCATTATTATGATTATGATGATGATTATGATGATGATGATGATGATGATGATTATGATGATGATTATGATGATGATACTATAACGCAGTTACACTGATTAGTGAGAGGAAAAGAATAGGACTATACATTGAACATGAAAACGGTCTGAATGTTATTAGTGGACTTTAGAGTGCTGCTTTTTTTTTTTTTTAAATACACCCGAGCCTAGTGGCTCACCAGGCCGGTGATTTCCATAGCGTGAAGCTACCAGGAGTTGAACTCCTCCTGGATGAGATGCTAGTCCATCGCAGGTTACCTTCCCAGTATATTTTACTGGTACCCATTTATACTGCTGGGTGAACAGAGGCATACTTGTGGTTGAGACCAAGGGTCTTAGCACAGTGGAGGTCTCACTGGGATTTGAACACACAACCTCCTGACCATGAGAGCAGCACCCTAACCACTACACCACCAGCCCCACATATCCCTGTATTAAGCTAGAAATATTAGAGGGATATATCTGCAATACAGGGATCCCTCACTTTTCGTGGTTAATTGAGACCGAGATTCTCCCGTGACTGCCGAATTCCACGAAGTAGGATCGACCCCCCTAACTGATGTATGCATACATTATATGTGTATATAATATCAATAAATACATATTCAAAGCTATTAATCCTTATGCATTATTTTTGAATGTTTAATTATAAGATGTAAATAAAATATAAATACACACATACCGATGCACACCTCACGTAAAAATGTCAGTCATTTTGTTGGGGGGTGTGGGTTGTTTTTTGTTTTTGTTGCATAATTGGCCTTGTTTTGTGGCATTTTCCTTAACTTTTCCCCTATTCTTCATAATCTTATTTTTTTAAGTCGATCAATATTTAAAAAAAAAGCACGATGCACTTAAGTCGCATGAATTGAAGTGCAAAGTAGCGAGGGAACCCTATATATGGACATACAGGTTATCTTTGTCAGATTTTACTGCATTTTGGATTAATAATGAAACAACAGCATATTTGAGAAAACCCGGGTTTATTTGACATAATTCTACTGGTGTTATAATATAGAATATGGTAATGTCATTATTATTACATAATGCATATTTATAATTATATTATGAATATCCCTGAATGATATTTGATATCAGCATTTACAAATAACAAGAAAGAGAGTGCAGAACAAGAAAAAAGTTCTAAAGTAAGCAAACCGGTCACTAGCTGGCTACGTCTGCCTCCCTTTATATGCGTTTTAATATAAAAAAACGCCCGAATGTGCGATGCTAAATTTCACATCACACATCATGATGCCGTGTATCTGTCATGCCTCTTAATAAATGGATAGGCTGTTGAAAAATCCGATAAATTCTTGCTTTCTTTTCATTGCCATTTTGGGTTTCCAGTAACCGTTCAAAGATTGGTTCTGATTACCCCGGAGTGTATGTAAGATGGCCGCTGATTCGTGGAAATCGACCTACCTTGCTGCCAATTAACGAATCATGTGGTAAAATGCAACAGTAACATCTCATGAGATTTGGCTTTGCCAGGAAGGTAAACACGGATCAAATTTGACACAATTCATCAGAATTATTGATAAAATATTGTCTAATAAAACTGAAAGAGCCATACTTTCTTGAAAGTTTGAAATTCGTATTAATGTCTGAATGACTCATATTGCCATATTTTGTTATTTTTCGTATGAATACAGATAAATTCGTACAAGTTGGCAGCCCTATTACTGGTACTGTTCCAAACTACCTTTCAGAACCATTAGTGTTAACACAGTCTCCACACTATCAGTGTAATATCCAGTGCCATGTCTCTCTTACTACCTCAAGTTAAATGCCATGGCCGCCACCTGGTCATATACAAAGTGATACAAGGAGGTGTGGGTTTCAAATTCTAGCTTTCTTTGTATTATTCTTACCTTATTGCTGTCGCTAACTTATTTCAATAGATGTATGTTCATCAAGAGTACAGTAAGACCACGCCAATTCGTGGTTCACCTGTTGCGGCCCCGCATACTCACGGATTTTGCTCTGAAAGGCTTTTTTCCCCCCCATAATGTTTTTAAATTAGCGCAGTGCTTGTCAATTATTTTCTGTGACGCCTCCTCTTGGAAGGGAAAAAAAACCATTTCGCCCCCCTTCCGCGCGACTATAAATAGTATTATTTGTTTATAAAATTATTCTGAATACACCTCTGCCTAACACCATCTTTATTAATATTAAAAATAAAAAAGCATTAAATAATTAAAAAAAAAAACCATTTAATTCTAGTACAGTATGGCAAAAAAGTACCCCAGGGTCATACTCGCTCCCCGTGGCATCACGCCACGCTCCCCAAGGGGGGGAACGCCCCACTCTTTGAGAAGCACTGAATTTGCAGCTCCAGCAAATTATACATATGCATCATCACAACATTACTGGCACGTGATTCAAATTTAGCCAATGGCTGAGGACTTTTGTTTCTCCCTCCTGCTGATTGATGTACTTGAAGGAGAAAAGAAAAAAAAAGAGTTTGAATTGAAGTATTGCATCTTCTCGAGCTTCTGGTAAGGAACCTAAGCGCTTTATTTATTCATAAATATTATCACAGTACAAAATTCAAAAGTTTTTACTGAATTATTACTGTATTAATGAGTAAGACTGGTTCTAGGATGGATTTAACAAGCAGATTTTAGTGTATGTAATATCATACATAGGGTTTTAAAACCACATCAATAATTCGTGGATTTCCGGGATTGGGGGCGGCGACGTCACTCCCGTGAATAACTATTATTAATAATTTTACAGCCCACAGCGTGTTTCTGCCCTGTGATGGCCAGAATGAATACTGTAAGTCATTTCACCAGTTTAGTAACATCAACACCGAGTGGGGCAGTGGTGGTCTGGTGGTCTAGTGGTATAGGGTGCTGGATCGCTGATCCAAAGGTTGGGGGTTTGAGTCCCACTCTCCACAAGGTTGTCACTGTCCCACCCAATGCAGCTAACTGGGTTATCAAAGGCCAGCCATGTCTCTCACTGTCTATGGTGAGAGGCATGTAAAAGAACTATTGCTGACTTTCGTAGAGTAGGCTGCAAAGTCCAAGGATGGATGGTCCGAGGATCAACACCGAAGTTGGCCTGGCGAGTGGTCTGGGGTTTACCTTGCCGTCTCCCAGAGTTGGCTAAGATGGGCGCCAGCCTTCCCGCAACCCAAATTAGGATTGCTCCGTTCAGAAAATGAATAAATTAATGAATAATTAAGTGTAAGTGATCTTCATCCTTTACTTTCCCCAATAAATTTTTTCCTGGACCACAATGAAAAATAATTTTATGTTCTTGTGTTATCGTGTTGTATCGATTTTTTTTGTATAATTTATATATTGCAATTTTAATTATGAATAAAAATCAATAGCAAACAAATTATATAAATTATCCTGGCTAATCAGCAAAACTTGCGCTAGTCAAATTAGAAGCTAACAACATGCCAGATTAGCAAAGTTAGCCATCTACCTCAATGTTAATGATAAAAAACAAGCTAATAGCTAATAGCTAATTCACTCACAACTTAATACGCAGCCCGTGCATAAATAATTTTAAACAACTCAACAGGAGTTAGTTCAGGATTTGACAAGTCAACTAGTTAGCATTAGCATTAGCATTAGCGTTAGCATCACCTACCTGTGAGGCGACAGTGGCCACGAGCTTGAACACAGAGTTCTCGATGTGCGCGTGCTCAGGTTCGGGTTCAGGCTGCGCGTTATTGGACTCGGCTCTGATACGTTTACAGGCCAGCAGCAGGGTGTCCGCGGGATCCGTCCCCCTCTTCCGCTTCACCCGCAGGATGGTGGTCCCGGGATCCATGACGCTAACGAGGCGCTGGGGTTCGGAAGTTAAAATAGACCGGGTGGACGCTCTGAGGAGAAAGGAACAGTGACAACAAAAACACAAGCGGCGCTCTTCTTCTTCTTCTGTTTCTTTTATTTATTTATTTATTTATCACATTCGCCTTCCTGTGTCACATGACAACTGATCAGTTCAGTTCTGCCACCTAATGGCATGGAGAAGGAAAAATTGTGACGTCACGAGTTATGTGACGACACACACACACACACACACACACACACATTTTGTCATAATTTACAAATTGTACCGCCATTCATTTGTGTCGTAAAACCTTTGCTGTACTATTACGGTGTTGAAGCAGGTTCGCCTCACAGGAAGAGGGCCTTTCCCAGCCATTCCCAGCTAGGGCCCTCCTTTCGGCTTTTTCCCTTTTAACTCGGGAGTCGCCACAGTGAATCATCTGATTCGCACGTTTGATTTGGCAGAGGTTTTTACGTCGGATGCCCTTCCTGTCACAACCCTTTTAGCAAGGGACAGAAACACGCTGACGACTTTGCAGCTCCTCTTTACGAAAGTCAGTAATAGTTCTTTTACATGAACCTCTCACCATAGACAGTGAGAGACATGGTCCGCCTTTGATAACCCAGTTAGCCGCACTGGGGGGGACAGTGACAACCTTGTCCCAGTTAGCCTAAGCACTGGGGGGGACAGTGACAACCTTGTGGAGAGTGGGACTCGAACCCCCAACCTTTGGATCAGCGATCCAGCACCCTATACCACGAGACCACCACTGCCCCTAGTAGTAAGTAGGCTAATTGGTTGATTCAAATTTTTCATTTACAACATTTGGCAGACACTTTTAATCCGGAGTGACTTACAGTTATCATTTTATACAGCTGAGCAATTGAAGGTTAAGGGTTTTTGCTCAAGAGTCCAACAGTGGTGATAGAACTGATGACCTTCAGATCAGTAACACATCACATTAACCACAAAGCCACCCCTGTGTGTGTGTGTGTGTGTGTGTGTGTGTGTGTGTGTGTGTGTGTGTGCGCGCGCGCGCGTGTGTGTGTGTGTGTGTGTGAGAGAGTGTGTGTGTGTGTGTGTGAGAGAGAGAGAGAGAGAGAGAGAGAGAGAGAGAGCAGATACATTTTGGTTTAGGATTAAGGTGTGATGTTCCTATTTATGTTTGTTATTATTCTTTTTAAATTCATTTATCTAATTATTTACTTTCACACATTGAAAAAATATAGAAATAAAATCCAGTAATAGTGTTATGGTTAACCAACAGCAGTTAACTGTTCATTACACCTAGGAATTATTATCTAAAAGGATTTTATAATTATTCTGAAACCCAGTGGAGCGGTGGTTAGCATGTCTGCCTCACAGAAAGAAGGTCATGGGTTTCCTCCGGTTTTCTTACAGTCCAAGAACATGCACAGTAGGCTTCTTCTTTTCCTTTCGGCTGTTCCCTTCAGGGGTCGCCACAGCAAATCATCTGCCTCCATCTCACCCTATCCTCTGTATCTTCTACTCTTACTACAACTATCTTCATGTCCTCCTTCACCACATCCATAAATCTTCTCTTTGGTCTTCTTTGGTCTTCCTCTAGGCCTTCTGCCTGGTAGTTCCAACCTCAGCATCCTACTACCAATATACTCACTATCCCTCCTCTGTACATGTCCAAACCATCTCAATCTAGCCTCTCTGACTTTGTCTCCAAAGCATCTTACATGTGCTGTCCCTCTGATGTACTCATTCCTGATCCAATCCATCATCCAAAAGAGAACCTCAACATTTTCATCTCTGCTACCTCCAGCTCTGCCTCCTGTCTTTTCCCCAAGGCCACTTTCTAAACCATACAACATCGCTGGCCTCATCACCGTCTTGTACACTTTTCCTTTCATTCTTGCCGATACTCTCCTATCACACATCACTCCGGACACTTTTCTCCATCCATTCCAACCTGCCTGCACACGCTTCTTCACCTCTTTTCCACACTCTCCATTGCTCTGGATTGTTGAGCCTAAGTACTTAAAATCCTCCACCTTCTTTATCTCTGCTCCCTGTAGCCTCACCGTTCCTCTTGGGTCGTTCTCGTTCACGCACATGTATTCTGTCTTACTGAAGCTAACGTTCATTCCTCTCCTTTCCAGGGCATACCTCCACCTCTCTAGATTTTCCTGCACTTGTTTTCTGCTCTCACTACAGATCACAATGTCGTCTGCAAACATCATAGTCCATGGAGATTCTTGTCTAACCTTGTTTGTCAACCTGTCCATCACCATAGCAAACAAGAAGGGGCTGAGAGCTGACCCTTGATGCAGTCCCACCTCCACCTTGAACTCGTCTGTCACACCGACAGCACACCTCACCACTGTCTTACATCTCTCGTACATGTCTTGTACCACTCTAACATACTTCTCTGCCACTCCAGACTTCCTCATACAAATACCACAGTTCTTCTCTCGGCACCCTGTCATATGGTTTCTACTATTCTTTCCCATAACGTCATCGTATGGCTCATCAACTTTATCCCTCCGGCATCTGCTCACTTTCTGAGATCTTGTTGAATGTTCTTTTCAGAAAATCTACTGCTACTTCTCCTACACACTTCCATACCTCCACTGGCATGTTATCAGGACCAACTGCCTTTCCACTCTTCATCCTCTTCAATGCCCTCCTCACTTCACCCTTACGAATCTTTGCTACTTCCTGGTCCTCAACGGTCTCCCCTTCCACTCTTTTTTCTCTCTCATTTTCTTCATTCATCAGCCCTCAAAGTACTCTTTCCATCTTCCCAGCACACTTCTGTCATCAGTCAATACATTTCCCTCTGTCCTTTATCACTCTAACTTGCTGCACGTCCTTCCCATCTCTATTTCTCTGCTGTGCCAACCTGTATCAATCATTTTCTCCCTCTTTACTGTCCAACCTATCATACAAGTCATCATACGCCCCCTGTTTGGCCTTTGACACCGCTATCTTCGCCTTACGCTGTCTCCCTGTACTCCTGTTTACTCTCTTCAGTCCTCTCTGTCCCACTTCTTCTTCTCCCACTAACCTCTTCTGTTGTACACACTCCTGCACTTCCTCATTCCACCACCAAGTCTCCTTATCTAGTTTCCTTCCAGAGGACACACCAAGTACTCTCCTACCTGTCCCCCTGATCACATTGGCTGTGGTTGTCCAGTCATCTGGAAGCACTTCCTGACCACCCAAAGCATGTTTCAACTCCTCCTTGAAGACAACCCGACACTCTTCCTTTTTCAGCCTCCACCACTTTGTCTTCTGCTCTGCCTTTTTCACCTTCCTTACCGTCAGCATCATCCTGCACACCACCATCTTATGTTGTTTGGCAACAATCTCACCCGCTACTACTTTGCAGTCACTGACTTCCTTCAAATTACATCGCCTACACAGGATGGAGTCTACCTGTGTGCTCTTACCTCCGCTTTTATAAGTCACCCTATGCTCCTGTTTCTTCCAGAAGTCTGCACCAATGACCACTCTTTCACCTCTGGGGGTACTCTGCATCTCTTCATCTAACTCACTCCAGAATCTCTCCTCTTCTAATTTACATCCTGCCTGTGGGGCATAAGCACTAACAACATTGACCATCACGCCTTCAATTTCTAACTTGAGACTCATCACTCTGACACTCTTTTCACTTCTCGAACATTCCTGACAAACTCCTCCTTCAAGATGACTCCTACTCCATTTCTCTTCCCATCCACACCATGATAAAACAGTTTCAACCTGCTTTTAAGCTTCTAGCCTTGCTACCTTTCCACCTGGTCTCGTGAACACACAGTATGTCCACCTTCCTCCCCCTGCATCATGTCAGCCAGCTCTCTATCTTTTTCTTTCATAGTTCCAACATTCAAAGTCCCTACTCTCAGTCCTAGACTCACGCCTTTACTCTTCTCTCTCCATCTACGGACACGCCTCCCGCCTCTCCTTCTTTGACCAACAGTAGTCCAATTTCCACCAGCACCCTGTTGGTTAACAGCGCTGATGGCAGTCGTTGTTAACCCGGGCCTTGACCGATCCGGTATGGATTTCGTGTTGATCATTTGCATGAGAATTTTGGGAGAAGTTTTATGCCGGATGCCCTTCCTGTCGCAACCCTCTGCATTTATCCGGGCTTGGGACCGGCGTGAGGGTGACCACTGGCTTGTGCCCCCCCCCCCCCCCCCTCCACGGCTACACAGTAGGCTGAATGTTCCAAACTCCCCCTGTGATTGTGAGTGTGAATGGTCTGACGAGCTGTTCAGGGTGTACTTCGCCCTCGCTCAGAGTTGGCTGAGATGGGTTCCAGCCTTCCCGCGACCCTAATTAAGATTAAGTGGTTCATAAAATGAATTAATAATAAAGTAGTACTGTATTATGATTATTCATTCATTTTCTGAACCGCTTAAGCTTAATTAGGGCCGTGGGGAGACTGGCACCCTTCTCATCAGATTCTGGGTGAGGGTACACCCTGGACAGCTCATCAGGCCATCGCAGGGCCAACATTCACACAACCATTCATATCCCCACTACATTCTGATTATTCTGATTTGGTTTGTACCCATTGACGTGTCATTGCAATCTCCAGCCTGTGGATGGCGGACTGTAGTTGTATATTCATGTACTACTTGCACTGGAGTGTTCTGGGTCCATGTTCATGACACAAAATAAACATTCATTCATCGTTTCATTCATTTACTGAACCGCTTAATTCTACTTAGGGTCATGGGGAGGCAGGCCGTCGATCTCAGCCGACTATGGACAAGGGTGGGGTACACCCTGGACAGCTCACCAGGCCACCGCAGGGCAGAAACACACTGACGGCAAAGTGACGAAAGTCAGTAATGACAATGTAAATATTATAGTTTATATTTGAGGAATAGGTTTGTGCAGATTGCTGTAAACTTTACACAAAATTAAAGGGCAGTGATTTCTGAGAGTACATGTAGGTCAGTCTGGGCCCCTGAATGCACAGTGACTAACATTTAAACTCAAAATTAAATCCTTTTTATGAGGTTTCGAATTATTTCACGGGCGGAAACCACAAATGAGGCTCCAGGAACCTTGTTAGGAAAATTGTTGAAGCATTAAAGCTTTCCTAAAATAACCCCGACTTCAGTAATTCAGCAGCAGGAGAGTGAACTGTGTGGGGAGGAAGAGTGCCGACTGTTTCAGTCCATCACCTCGGAGTCCTGCCTGCTGTCCCTGTGATGGACAGGGTCGTGCTACTTCATTGTGTCTCTTTCCCTGGAAGGCTGTGACCAGTTTACTGGGATTCGAGCACCAACGCCATGTTTCTACTTTTTCTTTTTATTCCTCTTTTCAGTACAATGGCTTTGACCTTCAGATATATATTTTTTAATTTGGCACACTGGTTAGCTTTTCACCAACGTCATGTTTCCACCAACAGTGTTCCAGCGCCACCAACAGGTTATCTATGAAGGTGGGTTTATACAAGGTGATCAAAAAAAAATTTTCCTTCTACATTTCAAAGGCAAAGGAGGGATCGTAAAAAATAATCAAATTATTATTATTATTATTAGCACACGTGAAATCTCATTAAATGCGACTTGTATACATTAAATATAAACATTTACACTGATAACTTGATCAACTGTATTTTTTGTTTTATATATGAAGTTGTTTCACCTTGAACATCCTGTATGACTTTAGATGTTTGGCCGATTTTTTTTTTTTTTTTGAACAAAATGCAAATTGACATGAATTGTTTCTATGGCAACAACGACACCCCCCACCCATACACACACACACATACACATACACACGCACACATGACTCCCAGCACCCCACTAGTTGCATGCTTGGCTTTCTGATCGTTCAGCCAATATTATTTAAGATTTCACATTCAGTTCTAGGTTTTTTAAGTAAAGATGAAATACTGTACAGTTTGACATTTTCAAGATTCGGTTGATGTAATGTTTAGGGAAGGAGTCTCCAGTGTTAGCACTATGGCGCAAATTTAACATAGCAATAATAAACTGTGTTTCCCATTCAGTTCTCATGTGGATTAAATAAGGATGGAATACAGTGGGATCGCTTGAAAATAAAATGGAATCGGATCCACAGTCACCTTCTGAAGCCGTTAGTTTCCTCCTGTAGGAGGGTTCGTGACCCTGCACCGGCCGCCATGATATTACTACTAACATCACCATCTTTATCATTTCTCCTGAAATTGTTTGGGGCAGTGGTATAAGGCACCAGATAGCTGATCCAAAGGTTGGGGGTTCGAGTCCCACTCTCCACAAAGCTGTTACTGTCCCCGCCCTTAGTGCAGCTAACTGGGTTATCAAAGGCCGGCCATGTCTCTCACTGTCTATGGTGTGAGGCATGTAAAAGAACCATTGCTGACTTTCGACAAGAGTGAGCTGCAAAGCTGTCAGCGTGTTTCCGCCCTGCGATGGCCTGGTGAGCTGTCCAGGGTGTACTCTGCCCTCGCCCTGAGTTGGCTGGGATGGGCACCAGCCTCCCCGTGACCCTAATTAGGATGAAGCGGTTACAGAAAATGAACTGAAATTGTTTCCCTTGTTTTACTTATCACTCCATCTCAGGCTTTTCCACTTTCCATCAATCACTGTTGTGCCACCACACCAAGTTATCAGGCATGCCTGAGACCATTCCTCCGTCCACGCCATCACATTACTGTTCTTGTTCTTCTAAACACACAGAACCGAAACAAGAAGTAGAGCAGATCAATAACAGATACTAAGCATGTGAGCTGGGGTGGTTTCACCCGGAAACCTTTCTATTCATCCAGAATGAACTGAAAATGGAAAATAAAACAAATCAGATATTCACCGGTGAATGAAGAACTCAACCTCAAATCAAGTTTAACTGGAATCCACATCTGCAGGTAAAGGTGCGCTCCAGGGGGTTCCGCACCAGTGACGCTCCTCGTCCCGAGAGAGAGGTTTTGGCGAAACCCCCTCCCCCCGACACACACACACACACACACACACTTCTTTTAGTTTGAGCGCGAGCCCATTTCCTCTACAGTGGGCTATGAAGATGAGACCGACTCTCGCGCTCCTCTCCAGAACAGGATAACGCGTGTTTTTGAGACTTTTAAATTAATTTTCTTTGATGTACTTTGATCTTAAGAAGATCTGAGAGCGAAATCGAACACAATGGGAGGTGTTAGTGTTACTGTGCACTTGTGTTTGTTGTTGCTGTTAAACAGTAAAGAGGAAAACGCTGCGCTCCTCCGGGACACCGGTAACGTTCTCTCTCTCTCTCTCTCTCTCTCTCTCTCTCTCTCTCTCTCCAATGTAGGGATTTGTTTATGCACACACACACACACACACACACACACACACACACACACACACATATATACACACACACATACACACGCACACACGCACGCGCGCGCGCTCCAGCTCGTGCGTTAATGCGTATATCTGTGCGTAATTTGTGTCTCTGATTGAGATTTTGGTTTGGTTGTGTGTTTGATGGTTTTGGATGGTCTGCTGCAGTAGATGTGGATCAGTGCTCAGAGGGAAGTGATGCCTGTCACATTGACGCCATTTGTCAAAACACACCGACGTCGTACAAGTGCACGTGCAAATCCGGTTTTAAAGGAGACGGGGTGTATTGTGAAGGTACAGTATCTCTCTCTCTCTCTCTCCTTCAGTGGTTGTGCATTTACATTCTTCTCCTGTTTTCTCCCATCCACTCCTTTCCCTGCTTCCTGGCTGTGGAATTGTTTCGAACTGTTCCAGGAACGGTACACAAACTTCGTGGCAGTCGGTTTAAAAGCTGGTTTTTGGAAAAGTTGGGATGTTTCAGTGCTGCTTGTCTGTCATTTTGTTTAATTTGTACAAAATAAAAAGTAGCACATTCTTCTGAATAACTAATATCTGAAAATATTACTTTTAAGTGAAAATAAATGTTTTGATCTGTCTAAAATCATGCTGAACACTAAATATTGTAACCTTTTCAAATTAAATTTAATTATTTAGTATTATATTTAAAGTTCACTGAGAAAATGCATCACATTCCATCCCGTGGCAGTAAAAACCTAAAAAAAAAGTGTTTTATGAAAGAAGGAGTTAATAAAGTGCTGAAATCCCAATTTAAATGGTCTCAGTGCTAAGCCATGATGAACTCCAGATGTTTTCTCCATTATCAAAACATTCAATCGGATGTTAATGTTGTTTAGTGAAGTTAACAGACTTCTGTAATGTTTGCTGAAATCTTAAGGTAATTCAAGGTACAGTAAGCCCCTGTTATTCAAGGGGGTTGCATTTCGCCCCTACCAGCAGATCCTGAAAATCTGCAAATTATTGATGTGGTTTTAAAACCCTATGTATATTATATATGCTAAAATATGCTTGTTAAACACATTCTATAGCCAGTCTTACTCATAATACAGTAATAATGCAGTAAAATATAGTAATGATTAATAAAAACCTTTTAATTTTGTACTTAAATTAAATTAATTTTGAATAAAGAAAGCGCTTAGGCTCCTTACCAGAAGCTAGAGAAGATGCAGGGAGTTTGAGTGACATCATAGGGATAAATAATCATTAAACACACCAAAAAAACAGAATTCACTTGGTAGTTCAGGCAAGCACATTGATAAGTTGTACGCAAAGGAGAGAAAAAAAGGTGTACACATCATCTGCAACCAATCAGCAGGAGGGAGAAACAAAAGCTTTCAGCCATTGGCTAAATTTGAATCACATGCCAGTAATTTCCAGGTTTGCCGCTAATCCTTGAGTATGCAGGGCCACGACTGGTCAACTGAGAAGGGGGGGGGGGGTACTGTAGTGGTATTATTTCAATAGTAATTTCATTAACATTTATTTTTTTTCATGTCACAGATAATGTACAAATTTGTTGCAAAATGTGTTTACATTCTTGTGTACAATGGCATCGAAGGGATCGAAAATTGAAATAAAGTTCATACACATGATGGAGTCTTTGGGGCAGTGGTGGTCTAGTGGTATAGGGTGCTGGATCACTGATCCAAAGGTTGGTGGTTCGAGTCCCACTCTCCACAAGGTTGTCACTGTCCACCCCATTGCAGCTAACTGGGTTGTCAAAGGCGGGCCATGTCTCTCACTGTCTATGGTGAGAGGTTCATGTAAAAGAACCATTGCAGACTTTCGTAAAGAGGAGCTGCAAAGTCGTCAGCGTGTTTCTGTCCCTTGCTAAAAGGGTTGTGACAGGAAGGGCATCCAACGTAAAAAAAAAAAAAAAAAAACTCTGCCAAATCAAATGTGCGAATCAGATGATTCGCTGTGGCGACTCCCAAGTAAAAGGGAAAAAGCCGAAAGGAAGACAGACACATGATGGAGTCTTTCTCCATAAACAAAAAACCCTGTTAATTTGCAGTTCATGGTGTTTGCATGTTAATTAACACGGCCAATAAAGATATTAAATATTCCTATCAAAGAAGATTTGTATTCCATCATTTTCTATCCGACTGTTGTTGCTATTTAATCAGTTTTACTGTTTATATGAAAACGATGAATGAATCAAATAAACATTAATTAAAATAATTCATACTTTTTATTCCATTATAGCTAAAGTTGGGGCCAGTGCTCATGATCAGGAGCTCGTGGGTTCGAATACCGGTTAGACCCCCACTGTGCTAACACCTTAAATATCCTCTCAGTAGTCTTGTTTCCTCCCACAGTCCAACTACATGCACATTAAGCTAATGCTGTTACAGATTGTCTCTAGGTGAGTGTGTGAGTGGGTCTGTCGGTTGTCCTGTGATTGACTGATGATTTGTTCAGGGCCCAAAGTCGGATGAGAGAGGCTCCCATGTCCCCAAGACCCTAGCAGTTCTATACACCGGATAAAAGGTTGCGCTTTTAATTATAAAGTGCTAAAATGTTGATGTTAGAGACCTGCTCTTAACATGAGTATTGCATTGTCCAGGAAGATGGTCTGAATGATGTTTATTCATTTATTCAGTCAGTGGTGGTGGTGGTGGTGGTGGTGGTGGTGGTGGTGGTTGTATATTTAACAGCTTGTGGGTAAAAGCTATTGTTGAGTTTTTTTTTAGTTTTTGTTTTTAGTGTCTTACCTTTTTCTGGAAGGGAGAGTGGAGAAAAGGGCGTATCCAGGGTGTATGGGGTCCCTGATAATTCCACTGGCTCTCCTCTGAAGTCTGTCCCTGTCCTCACCACCGGCTCTAGGGCCTTCCTGTCCTCTGCAGTACAGCTGCTGAACCACACTGTACAGCAATAGATCAGGAGGCTCTTGATGGAGGAGCGGTAAAAGTGCATCAGTCGAGGACAGGGTAGGTGGGTTTGTTGAAGCTTTCTGAAGAAGTTCATCCTTTCTTGTGCTTTCCCCACTTGGTGGAAGATGTTTATGGTCCAGGTGAAATCAACAGAGATGTGGACTCCAAGAAATTTCAAGCACTCCACCCTCTCTAGCTCATCTCCATCAATGTAGAGGGCAGCTTGTTTAAATCGCCTGAGGTCCGTTATTGTCTTCTTGATTTTGGATGTGTTTGGTTCCAGATTTCTGTTGTCTAATCATCGCCTCAGATGTAGCACCTCCGTCCTGTAGGCTGACTTGTTCTCTGTAATCAAACCTATGACAGTGGTATTGCTGGCGAATTTGATGATGGTGTTGCTGGTGTGAGTGGGGGAACAGTCGTGTGTGAAGAGGGAGAAGAGGAGGGAGCTAAGAATACACCCCTGTGGTGTTCCAGTGTTTGGGATGACAGTGGAGGAAATGTGGTCTCCTATCCTAATGTTCTGAAGTCTGTTGCTGAGAAAGTGCAGTGTTCAGGTACACAGTGAGCTCCCTGGGCCCAGATTGCCAGACTTCTGAACCAATTTATGTGGTTGGACTGTGTTAAAAGTGGAGCTGAAATTTATGAACAACATCCTCACATAGGAGTTGCTGTTGTCCAGGTGTGTGAGGGCTGTGTAAAGGTCTGTACTGAAGGCATCCTCTGATGACTTGTTTGCTCTGTGTTCAAACTGATGAGGATCAAGATCTGCAGGGATGGCAGCCTTAACGTGAGGCAATGTTCCCACCTGCCTCAAAATAGCTACCATCATTCCAGTGCCTAAGAAGAGCACAGCAAGCTACCTAAATGACTACCACCAGGGCCAACACACATACAACCATTTACACCCATACTCACACCGAGGGGCGATTTGGAACTGTCAGTTAACCTACTGTGCATGTTTTTGGACCTTTGGAGAAAACCAGCGTACCCCGAAGTAACCCATGTAAGTATGGCGAGAACATGCAAACTGCACAGAAACTGCCTCCCCAAGCCCGGGAATCAAGCCCAGGTCCTTCTTGTAGTGAGGCAAACATGATAAATACTACGCCATCTATCTGTGCCCAACAGTTCTTTAATATGTATTAATTTATGACCTGTTATTTATCTATTTATTCGTTTTCCTTTGGTAGATATTGATGAATGTGATTCTGAATTTAATGGTGGCTGCGTGCACGAATGCAACAACATCCCGGGAAATTACCGCTGCACATGTTATGATGGATTTCATTTGGCGCATGATGGACATAACTGTCTCGGTAACGATCAAATTTACTGAAGTACACATTTCTGAGATCTAAGTGATGGGAATGGATCAATTTTCCATTAATCTCTCTCTCTTTCTCTCTCTCTCTCTCTCTCTCTCTCTCGCTCTCGCTCTCGCTCTCTCTTGCTCTTGCTCTCTCTCTCTCTCTCTCTCTGTTTTTCTCTAGCTCTCTATTGCTCTCTCTCTCTCTCTATCTCTCTCTCTGTCTCTCTGTTGCTCGCTCTCTTGGCTTCTCGCTCTCTCTCTCACTCTGTTTCTCTCTTGCTCTCTCTTTCTCTTTCTCTCTCTCTCTCTGTTTCTCTCTCCCTTTCTCTCTCTCTCTGTTTCTCTCTCACTCTCTTTCTCTCGCTCTCTCTCTCTTTCTCTCTCGTGTGCTCCCTGTCTCTTTCCCCCAGTCTCTGTCTGTCTGTCTGTCTGTCTCTCTCTCTCTCTCTCTCTCTCTCTCACTCTGTTTCTCTCTTGCTTGCTCTCTCTCGATCTCTTTCTCTCTCTCTGTTTCTCTCTCACTCTCTTTCTCTCGCTCTCTCTCTTTCTCTCTCGTGTGCTCCCTGTCTCTTTCCCCCAGTCTCTGTCTGTCTGTCTGTCTCTCTCTCTCTCTCTCTCTCTCTCTCTCTCTCTCTCATTCTGTTTCTCTCTTGCTTGCTCTCTCTCGATCTCTTTCTCTCTCTCTGTTTCTCTCTCACTCTCTTTCTCTCGCTCTCTCTCTCTTTCTCTCTCGTGTGCTCCCTGTCTCTTTCCCCCAGTCTCTGTCTGTCTGTCTGTCTCTCTCTCTCTCTCTCTCTCTCTCTCTCTCCTGCTCTGCCTCACTCGTGCTCTGTCTCTCTCGCTTGCTCTCTGTCTCTCTCTCTGTCTATCTCTCTTTCTCTGTTTCTCTCTCGCTCGCTCTCTCACTCTGTTTCTCTCTTGCTGTCTCTCTCTTTCTTTCTCTCTCTCTTTCTGTTTCTCTCACGCTCTCTTTTTCTCTCGTTCTCTCTGTTTCTCTCTATCTCTTGTGCTCTCTGTCTCTTTCTCAGTCTCTCTGTCTGTCTGTCTGTCTGTCTCTCTCTCTCCACTGTATCTCTCTCACTCTGTTTCTCTCTTGCTTGCTCTCTCTCTCTCTCTCTCTCTTGCTCTCTGTCTGTCTCGCTCTCTCTCTCTTGCTCTACCTCGCTCGCTCTCTGTCTCTCTATCTCTCTCACTCTGTTTCTTTCTCTCTTTCTGTGTGTGTGTGTGTGTGTGTGTGTGTGTGTGTGTGTGTGTGTGTGTGTGTGTGTGTGTGTGTGTGTGTGTGTGTGTGTATGTGTATAAATTATCTGTGAAAATCATGCTTTTTTTTGTGAACTCATGTACGCTGTATATGTTTTATGTCCCGTTAGACGTGGACGAGTGTCTTCTCAACAATGGCGGTTGTCAGCACGTGTGCGTGAACACCATGGGGAGTTATGAGTGCCGCTGCAAGCACGGATTCTTCCTAAGTGACAATCAGCACACGTGCATCCATCGCTCAGTGGGTGAGTAACTTCACACGTAGCTTCACAGGTGGCTTCTGAAAGCCATGCTACCGTTTCAGGTGCGCACCGATAGAGTCCCGGGTTGATGTTCTGGCAGCTGTGACTCACAGAATCTTTTTAAATAAGGAATAAAACATGAAAGGATAGAGGACTGGAGTTTAGTTACTGTTCCCTAGAACGTCTGAGATTGAGTGAGCAGAAACGATTTCAGGAGAAATAATAAAGATGGAGATGTTTTTAATATCATTGCGGCCGGTCCAGGGCTCATTCACACTCGCGTACAGGAGGAAACTAACGGTTTCAGAAAGACATTGTGGATCCGATTCCATTTTATTTCCAATTATTGGTTGTATTCCATCTTTATTTAATCCCATAGGAGTGAATGGGAAACTCACCTTATTATGGATATATTACATTTATTCCACAGCACTGACACTGGAGACTCCTTCCATATAGGTTACATCACCGGAATCCTCAACATTGTATTTACTGAATACGCGAACACCTCCCTGTAACGGACTTGTTACCGTCAGAGCTACATCAATCAGCCCTTCATCCATTTTCTAAGCCTCTTAATCCTAATTGGGTCATGGGCAGGCTGGTGCCCATCTCAGTCAAATCTGGGCGAGGGTAGGGTACACTCTGGACAGCTCAGCAGTACATTGCAGAGTCAACACATGTACAACCATTCACACTCACACACTCGCACCTAGAGATGATTTGGAACCACCAGTTACTCAGCTGTGCATGTTTTTGGACTGTAGGAGGAAACCGAAGTACCCAGAGGAAACTCACAGTGTGAAAAACTCCACACAGAAACGATTGCGACCGGCAATCGAAGCCAGGCTTCTTGCTGTGAGGGGGACGTGCTAACTAATGTGCCACCGTTTCACCTGTCAGAGCTACAGTTAAAAAAATTTAATCAACACATTCTGACGAATCGCGGTCCAGAACTCAGCAGGGTTGAATTTAAAAGCTTTATGTTTGCTACACTGCTGTGAGGTGATGTTGAGAGCGTAAAACCCCCTGAAACATGTTTTTGTGGACCGGAGTGTTTGTTAATCGTGTCTGTGGTCCGTGTCAGGTCGAAGGTCGGAGGAGATCCCCGGCTAATTCGTAAATGTCGGCACGTTTGTGAGCTTGATTGACAGCAGAATAGAGTGACGGCTTTAAATTTTCTTCTCCTTTTCCCTTCTGGTTCATTATAAACAGTGTGGGGACAAAAAGAAAGAAAGAGTCGGTACGTTATGGGACAAAATGAGTCAGAAACTGAGACGCTCGGCTCATAGATCAGAATGAAACAGCTTTTTATGGAGCTTCTCAGCCTCCAGCATTGTCACTCTCTCACTTCTCAACAAACAAAAGCCCCACCACACCCCTTCACCTTTCTGTAACACAAACTCCAAGGCTTTCCACCCCATTGGGTTTCTCCGGGCAAACTTGTGAAATCCTATTAGCACGTCCAGCGTAGGGTGTGCTGTGAATGTGGAAAGGCGACCTGCTATACTCGCTCACAGCAGGTCAGAGTGCAGAGGAGAATCCAGGGAAGTAGAATTTATCAGTTTCACACACTCATAAACATACATTAGCATACACACAAACATACATAAATATACATTCTCACATGCATACACACACACACACACACACACACACACACACACACAAACATACATAAATATACATTCTCACATGCATACACACACACACACACACACACACACACACACACACAAACATACATAAATATACATTCTCACATGCATACACACACACACACACACACACACACACACACACACACACACACACACACACACACACACACACACACACACACATACACACACACACACACACACACACACACACAAACATACATTTTCACACGCATATACATACAATTATACACACACACACACAAATTAACATACACACAGACATACAAACATACACAGACGAGAGAGATTTCCTTTCGGCTTTTTCCTTTCTCAGGAGTCACCACAGGGAATAATTCACATGTTTTGATTTGGTTCATTGGTTTTTATGTCGGATGCCCTTCCTTACCCAACCCTTTAGCAAGGAACAGAAACTCGCTGATGGCTTTGCAGCTCCTCTTTATGAAAGTCAGCAATGGTTCTTTTACATGAATCTCTCATCATAGACAGTGAGAGACATGGCCTGCCTTTGATAACCCAGTTAGTGCACTGGGGGGGGACATGCAAACATAGACACACACATAGACAAAACACATACAGGCACATGCATTAACATGCACACACACACACACACACACATACACACACACACACACACACACACACACACACACACATGCATACACAGACACACACACATATATGCACACACACACACGCACACACACGCGCGAACATACTGTACATCTACACACACACACACACACACACACACACACACACACACACACACACATACACAGAAACATGCACGAACACACACCTACATATACTCACACACACACACATACACACACACACACACACACACACACACACACACATGAACATACTGTACATCTACACACACACACACACACACACACACACACACACATAAACATACACACAAACATACATTTTCACACGCATATACATACAATTACACACACACACACAAGCACACAAACTGTGATGGTCTGGTGAACTGTTCAGGGTGTACCCCACCTTCGCCTAGAGTCGGATTAGACAGGCACCAGGGTCGCCACAGCCCTAATAGTATTACGCGGCTCTGTAAATGAGTATGAGAGAGAAAGAGGAACGTTGTGTAAAATGTAAATCAAACAGAAAACAATGATTTTCAAATCTCATGAAGTCATATTTTATTCATAAAACATTCTGTCCAATGACGCAGCTTTCAAATCCACCTCACTCAAAACAACGCACGTCTCTTCTTCTTCTTTTCCTTTCGGGTGTTCCCTTCAGGGGTCGCCACAGCAAATGATCTGCCTGCATCTCTCCCTATCCTCTGCATCTTCTACTCTTACTCCAACGACCTTCATGTCCACCTTCACCACATCCATAAATCTTCTCTTTGGTCTTCCTCTGGGCCTTCTGCCTGGTAGTTCCAACCTCCGCATCCTATAACCAATATACTCACTATTCCTCCTCTGTACATGTCCAAACCATCTCAATCTAGCCTCTCTGACTTTGTCTCCGAAACCTCTTACATGTGCTGTCCCTCTGATGTACTCATTCCTGATCCTATCCATACTTCTCTTCTGTTGTTGCTAAATTCATACATTTTTCATTTGTACAGCAAGAGCAGCAACTACAAAATCACAGGTTGTTTGAAAGGAGGTGGTGTTTTTGATGTCATCACTCTTTTCACATTAAAAAGAAATCCAGGACAATGTAGCGGCATCCTTGGCTTTAGATTCTACGTTCTAGAATGTGTAAGAATTTGAAATTGATTAGGTTTTATACACTGTCCTACCAAAAAAGGAGTCCTTTAGCCTTGTGTACAGCACGTAGTCGTCATGCCATCGTTTCACCAAACAAAAGAGCCAAATCATGGACGTCTTGAATCGATGAGGGAAAAACTGAACCCCTCCATAAAGTCTTCTCCAGCACATCCTGAACACTTCCAATGGGTTAAGATCAGGACTCTGGGGAGCAAATCATCATCAGTTCAGTTAATTTTCTGTAACCGCTTCATCCTAATTAGGATCGCGGGGAGGCTGGTGCCCATCCCAGCCAACTCAAGGCGAGGGCAGAGTACACCCTGGACAGCTCGCCAGGCCATCGTAGGGTGGAAACACGCTGACGGCTTTGCAGCCTACTCTTGTCGAAAGTCAGCAATGGTTCTTTTACATGCCTCACACCATAGACAGTGAGAGACATGGCCGGCCTTTGATAACCCAGTTAGCTGCACTGGGAGGACAGTGACAACCTTGTGGAGAGTGGGACTCGAACCCCCCAACCTTTGGATCAGCGATCTGGCGCCTTATACCACTAGACCACCACTGCCCTGGGGAGCAAATCATATGTGAAAATGATTCCTCGTGCTCCCTGAACCACTCTTTCATTATCCGAGTCCCCATGTTATATCCGAGCCATCAG
>CM045737.1:49464847-49527347 GCA_024760905.1 Plotosus lineatus | reverse complement strand
TTCAACACATTGTTCCGAGGTGTGAGTGCCAATGGTTTTATGTGTGTCAGCCCTGCGATGGTCTGGCTAGCTATTCAAAGTATACCCTACCTTCGTCCAGAGTCGGCTCAGATAGGCTCCATAGCCTCCCTAAGAGGATTGATGGAGTAAATCGTCGAGGTCAACAAATTTTTCTTCCTTTGGTGATTGTAACAGGTTGTTGTGTCTGAGGTAACAGATGAAACCCATGTGTGATGCACATGGCTTGAAGCAGATGAGACAGATGTGTTGAGTGGATGGTGGTAGAACTGGTTGAGATGATGGTTGTGGTGGTGGTGTGATGGTGGACGTTGATTGTTTGTGACGGTACATCTGGCATCGCATTGGGGCAGCCGGGCAGTTCATTCACTCTCGAAATGGTGGATACCTTCATGGCAGGTCTTATGCTGTCAACATCAGTTGTTGGTCTGCATCTCCCATGTCCTCGGATTGTTCTCGCAAGACTTCAGCAGTCTGGCAGATGGATTAATGATGATGATGATGATGATGATGATGATGATGATGATGATGATGATAAGAAGAAGAAGGGGGCAGTGGTTGCCCGGAGGTAAGGTACAGAATTCCTGATCCCAAGGTGTTGTGTTCAAGCCCCACTATCACCGGGTTGTCACTGCTGTCCCCCCAATGCACGAACTGGGTTATCAAAGGCCAACCGTGTCTCCCGCTGTCTATGGTGTGAGGTTCATGTAAAAGAACCATTGCTGACTTTCATAAAGAGGGGGCGCTGCATCGCTGTCTGCGTGTTTCTGCCCCATGATGGCCTGGCAAGCTGTCCAGGGCATACTCTGCCTTTTCTCAGAGTCGGCTGAGTTGGGTTCCAGCATCCCTGCGACTCTAATTAGGATAAATAGGTTTAGAAAATGAATGAAGAAGACTTTCATCAAGCTGTAAATATTGTTAATTTTTTTAAACCAGATAAAGATGTTTCTAAAATTTAAAGGAGGGCTCTCTGTGTCTTTTTCTGTTTTATTTGTTGGAATAATAAGTGTTTTTAATATTATGAGTTATTTTTATTTATTTTTTATATTGCTGCTTTTTCTTTGCTGTGTTTTCTTAGTTTGCACATTGTAATAATTAAAAATTTTTAATATTTTTGGCTTATGGTGTCAGTCTTACATCAATTATTAACCTTTTCACCTTTTTTTGTCCTTCTAGAGAGGGATGACATCCCCATCACCAGCTCCGACCACAACGCCACGTCTCTCGCCGAGGTGGACAAACGTGTAAAGCGGCGGCTCCTGATGGGTAAAAAAAAAAATCTCTTGTGCTTTTCTCATGTGCGGGTGGCGCTGTAAAAACATTGTATTTAATGAAAAGCGTTAAAGATTTTGTAACTGTATATTCAGAGGAGCGTCAGGATTTTTCCTGGCTGCGCTGCTGCATTCCTCAGGCCTGGAAGCAAACTGTGAAATGGCTGAGAATCTGCGCTTTCTCACCTTCGATCTCTCCACTGTAAAATCCATTGCGGTGATCATGTGGTAAATTTCACATAAGGAGGTTTACTGTTTGCGTCGCTCCGTCTGTTTCTGTCCATGCTCAGGTGTTTCGGTCTTGTCTCCGCCTCACCGCCACTTCACACCAGAACATCACTGACTGACGACGATTATTAGACAGCGGGAACATTACAGTCGCCCAGATTCACCAGTTCGCTCTGAAGGAAACACCCTGTAATACATGCTGTAGTTTGTAGTTTATTTATTTGAGATTATCCGTATTATAATGTATAATAACGTCCTCTCTCTTTAACTTGAACCCGTCACCACATGTTCGTTTTTTTTTTTTTTCAATGTGTTTGCGCTTAAACAAACAGGTCGAGTCTGGAGAAGTTGCATCTGTAGGAAAACTCGAGCTCTCACTGAATCATATCATATCAACCTCATCGCTGAACTCCTTTAGAAGAGAAGATAAAGAGATATGAGAGTGTTTACGGAGCGGAGCCGAGCGCAGACATTCATTAAGAAAAAAAGGGATGAGGAATAAAAACAGCTGTGGAAATAAGTAAAAGTTTTTAAAAAATCTCAGCTGGAGATTGATTTTATTTTCTGATCCGATCAGAAGGGGTTTTATTATGATATAATCAAGGAATATGTCAAGAGTCATGAAGACATTATATCATAATAATCAGAGGGACAGCACATGTAAGAGGTTTTGCAGACAAATTCAGTGACGCTAGATTGAGATGGTTTGGACATGTACAGAGGAGGGATAGTGAGTATATTGGTAGTAGGATGCTGAGGTTGGAACTGCCAGGCAGAAGACCTAGAGGAAGACCAAAGAGATGATTCATGGATGTGGTGAAGGAGGACATGAAGGTAATTGGAGTAAGAGTAGAAGATGCAAAGGATCGGGTGAGATGGAGGCAGATCATTTGCTGTGGCGACCCCTGAAGGGAACAGACGAAAGGAAAAGAAGAAGATGATACACAGCATAACTACACTACAACGCACAATACATTCATTCATTCATTTTCTAGACTGTTTAATCCTAATTAGGGTTGTGGGGAAGCTAGCGCCTATCTCAGCCATCTCTGGGCAAGGGTGGGGTACACCCTGCACAGCATAACTACACTATAATACACAATAACTACACAACAATGCTCAACATAACACTGTAGTACACAACATAATTACACCATAATAGACAACATAACTACACTCTAGTACACAAGATAACTACACTGTAATTCACAACATAACTATATCATAATAGACAACATAACTGTACTATAATACACAACATAACTACATTGTAATACACAACATAACTACACTATAATACACAATAACTACACCATAATTCTCAACATAACACTGTAGTACACAACATAACTACACCATAATAGACAACATAACTACACTGTAATACACAACATAACTATACTATAACACACAACATAACTATACCATAATAGACAACATAACTGTACTATATTACACAACATAACTACACTATAATACACAGTAACTACACAATAATGTTCAGCAACTATAATACACAACATAACTACATTGTAATACACAACATAACTACACTATAATACACAATAACTACACCATAGCGTAGGCCTCCGTCAGTCCCGAAGGGCTATGGCTGCGCTCTGGCCAGTATCCCGACTGGTGATACTCCCCAGTGCACAGAGCCTGGGTAGGGAGTAATGAGGGACAGGCTGTTACCCAAGCAGCAAGTCCCCCGTCTCGGCGCCACCGGAAGGATCCAATGGAAAGGCAAGTGCCGATACGACTGGGTTCCAGTGCCGCTGCAGGAGAGAAACTACGGTCAATTTAGAACGGCCAATTAACCTACAGTGCACGTCTTTGGATTGCGGGGGAAACCGGAGCACCTGGAGGAAACCCGCACAAGCACGGGGAGAACATGCAAACTACACACAGAAACGCCCAGGCCGGGAATCGAACCCGGGCCTTCTTGCTGTGAGGCGGACGTGCTAACCACTATGCCACCGTGCCGCCAACTACACCATAATTCTCAACATAACACTGTAGTGCACAACATAACACCATAATAGACAACATAACTACACTCTGTAGTGCACAACATAACTACACCATAATAGACAACATAACTACACTCTGTAGTGCACAACATAACTACACTCTAGTACACAAGATAACTACACTATAATTCACAACATAACTATACCATAATAGACAACATAACTGTACTATAATACATAACATAACTACACTGTAATACACAGCATAAGTACACTACCATACAAAGCATAACTACACTGTAATACACAACATAACTACACTACAATACACAATAATTACACCATAATGCTTAACATACTACTGTAGTACACAACATAACTACACCATAATAGACAACATAACTACACTATAAAACACAACATAACTATGCCATAATAAACGATATAACTGTACTATAATACAAAGCATAACTACACCATACTACACAACTACACCATAATACACAACATAAATAACAAAGCCATATAAGTGTGTTTTCTGTACCTCATACGTTAAAGTATTTTGAATCGAGGATGCACAAAGTTTTGCACTCAATTTAAGATCACTAGACACATTTTACTGGAGGTTTCCATTTTAATTAATTTCAGTACTGTATTTACTGATTTTAATCTTTATCTGTTTATTGAAGTGTGTGTGTGTGTGTGTGTGTGTGTGTGTGTGTGTGTGTGTACACATGTGTGTGTTGTGTTTTAGAGACCTGTGCTGTAAATAACGGTGGCTGTGACAGTACGTGTAAGGACACGTCCACCGGCGTCCGTTGCAGCTGTCCCGTGGGTTTCACTCTCCAACCAGACGCCAAGAGCTGCCAAGGTTTGAACGGAGCCAACTTGTTTTGATATTGTGCTATATTTGCAAAAGTATGTGTACCCCTGACCCACACACCCATTTTTCCTTGTTGAACCACTCATTCCTCTGTTTCTGCTATAATGGACTTTCCAGCCACTGTCAATCATATGTGGAGTTTTAACCAATCAAAACCCTCTATTTATATAATCTTCCCCCAGTTCTCATGCCGGCATGCTTCCCACGGTCACATACACATTGGTAGAGAAATCATACAGAGCTCTTTACTGCTAATGTAGAAATTATTATTTGATTATGGAAGGTGGACATGACGAGGTATTCTGAAAGACTACAGGAAGCTGATATCCCAGTTGGATATGTGTACACGATGGATTAAATTATGCAATGGAACTTGTAACGCCATTTGATCAAAGTTATCCAAGTGATAATAGTAAATACACTGGTACCTCACCTTACAAAATGAATCCGTTCCAGAAGTGGTTTCATAACCTGATTTTTTCGTAAGTTGAGTGTAAAAGGCCTGATTCGTTCCAAGGCCCCCAATACTACCCCTAAACCCCTTAAAATTATAAAAGTATACCTTTTAAGGCCTCCTTCTGCTTCAATATCGTACCAATGGTAGATGGGTTTCGGCCATATTCCTTTGTGATATCACTCAATCACATGCCACGAGCCCACGTCTTCTTTTCACTCGCACCGGGAGTCACTTTCCTGGGGCCCATGATGAATGACGAAAAATAAAGTTGTAATGAGCACACTCGAAAAACTCACGAAACAACAGTAACTCTGTCCTTTACGCGTGTTAGAACGCCATGGGTCGAAGGCACACGAAAAACATCATAGGTGTTACGGAGATGCAGCTCCCTCCTAGCCAATGGGAGGGAGCTGCATCTCCGTAACGAACAATGGGTCGAAGGCACACAAAAAGCATCATGGGTATTATGGAGATGCAACTCCCTCCTAGCCAGTGGGAGGCCAGTGGGGCGGGGTGTTGGCAGATAGCCAATGGGAGAGCAACTCGTGCATTTTTTTAATTTTTGAGATGGTGCGTTTCGTAACGTGAATTTTTTCGTATCCAGAGACGGAAATTTTAGGTAAATGTGTTTTGTAACTTGGATTTTTCGTTTGTTGGGTCTTTCGTAAGGTAAGGTACCATTGTATGTATGTAGATATAAAACAGTTTATGATTATTTATTTATTGGATTTCCCCCATTTTCTTCCCTAATTTTTGTCTTCCCTATCAACCACCACCGACACCGAAAGTATACACTCGCCCCCTCTGTGACACGTGATGGTAACCAACCCCCTCTTTTCGAACTACAGCTCATGTGCATGGGGGGAGGGGGTGAATCGCAGTCGGACAGAATCTTACATCTTACAAATGAGCTTGCAGACATCGATTGAGCTTGATTGGTATGAGTGTGATTGGTTTTGTGTGTGTGTGTGTGTGTTGCCCTTGAGATGGTCTGATGAGCAGCATAGGATGTAACCTTCTCTCATCCAGTGTCGGCTGATATAGGCACTAGCCTCCCCGCAACCCTAACAAAATTAATTGGTTTGGGAATAGAATGAGTGAGTATAAGCATTACAGTGTAGGTTGTACCTTAAATCTTCACTCTGCCAAACTCTCACTGAATATTTATGTTTTCTTTGTCAGGTAGTTTTTATTTACATGTATGAAGTTGCAGTCTGCTAAAAATGTGTTTGATAACCGGTTTAAAAAGTTTGTTTACTCTCTCTGATTTTAAAGAAATGGATGTAGGGATTGCTGAGTGGCTGTGGGGTCAATGGAGAGTTCATGTGGGGATAATGAAGGGGTGACTGAAGGAGTTTTGGGGGTGTGGTTGTGGGGGTTTTCAGAGTGGCAGTAGGGATTATGGGTAGTGGCTGTGGAGATTTTCAGAGTGGTTGTGGGGATTTTGTGGTGTGGATGTTGTGTTGGGATTTTGTGGCAGGGGTATCAGGATTTGGGGGCGTGGCTGTGGGGATTTTGGTGTGTGGATATGGGGATTTTGTGGAGTGGCTGTTGAGAGTCTGGGGACTGGATATTTGGATTTTGAGGAATATTTGAGGTGTTTATGGGAGTGACTGTGGGGATTTTGAGGAGTGGATGTTGGGATTTTAGGGAGTGGTTGTGGGGATTTGTGTTTGTTTAGTTTACGAGCATTAGTGTGGATGTCAGGTACTGATATGGTGTGTGGAGGAAGTCTGGGATTTAGTTGGAGCTCCAGTTCATCCTTGAGGTGTTGGGTGGTGTTGAGTTGACAGTGGTGTTGAGCCTCATCTTGTCTTCATGGACTTGCCCTTGAGTTGTTTATGTACAGGGACGTCTTCCTGCTTTACCGTGTTGGTGTTTAAGTTCGAGTGACAGAGACGTTCCACAGAACTGTGTAGAACCTTTCTCAATGAGGTTTGGAGAAGTGGTACATACACTATGGGTGTAATATTCAGGGGTTCACAGATTGTGTTATAAATGTAAAATATTAGAGAATTTGTATATTTCTGTTTATTCAATGGAACTGATACAGAGTACAGTTTGAAATTATTTTATTTTGCACTTATAAGAAAAAAGGATAAATCGATCTGCTATTACAATAAAAGTAAAACAAAGGTGCATAAATGGAGAAATAAACTCAGTAGTCATATTAGAGCATGAAGGAAACCTTATATATCTGGTGTGTGTGTGTGTGTGTGTGTGCCTGCCTAGACATAGACGAGTGTGTGTTCCACAATGGGGGCTGTGACCACTTCTGTAGGAACACCATCGGGAGCTTCGAGTGTAGCTGTCGCAAAGGCTTCAAACTGCTGACGGATGAACGCTCCTGCCAGGGTTAGGCTTCTCCTCTCTCTCTCTCTCTCTCTCTCTCTCTCTCTCTCTTCTCTCTCTCTCTCTCTCTCTCTCTCTCTCTCTCTCTCTTCTCTCTTTGTGTGTGTGTGTGTGTGTGGGCAGAGAGATAAGAGCATCTCTTAAAGCGTGCTCGTATCAACTTGCAGGATTTCTTTGAAGAATCTTTAACTCTGTCGAGTCTAAGAAGCCGTTTCGGTAAAGCACACAGACTCCGCCCTCAGAGGAATCTCCCTGCTATTATTATTAACTATGTTGTTGATTTTATTTCATAATTAATATTTGATGTTGAAGTTGAAAATAGGCACAGATGTGTATAATTACATTTTGTGTGCACCCATTCATCCATCCATCCATCCATCCATCCATAAATCCATCCATCTATTTACATATTTCCTGTATATATTTCTTTAATTATAGATATTGATGAGTGCTTCTTCGAGAGGACATGTGACCAGATATGTGTGAACTCCCCGGGAAGCTTCGAGTGTGTGTGTAATAAAGGATACACACTGTATGGCATTGCCCACTGTGGAGGTACGGTATTTCTGGGCTATTCTGAGTGATTACATGTTTTTTTTTTTTTGTGCAGCACTTATATATATATATATATATATATATATACAAAAATAAAGGACAGGACAAAGACTTTCTATTGAAACTCCATTTATCACTACAGATCTGCTGTTTCGAGGGGTGGTGAAACCATCCTCTCTCTTCAGGTGATTATAGAAGAGATATAGATATAGAATTCTTCTATAATCACCTGAAGAGAGAGGATGGTTTCACCACCCCTCGAAACAGATCTGTAGTGATAAATGGAGTTTCAATAGAAAGTCTTTGTCCTGTCCTTTATTTTTGTTTATTTGCTCTACCAAAAAGTATTGAGCACTCTCCTACAGAAGGATCTACTCAGAAAATCATATATATATATATATATATATATATATATATATATATATATATATATATATATATATATATATATATATATATATGTGTGTGTGTGTGTGTGTGTGTGTGTGTGTGTGTATATATATATGTGTGTGTGTGTGTGTGTGTGTGTGTGTGTGTGTGTGTATATATATATATATATATATATATATATATATATATATATATATATATATATATATATATATATATATATATATATACACACAGATTATAATACAGTAATAATAAACTTCTACAGTTTCACTGTTCACCAAACCGTCAATTAGAAACCTCACGCTAATCACAGGCATTATTTCCACCTGGAAGTTGACAACTTCACTGTTTACAGAACATCCTCAAGAGTTTTATTCTTCTTACACCACCGCAACATATACAGTATATTATTTTATTAAAGGAAGATACTTTCCTTCTGTTTATAGTGACATTCTGTTCTCTTTAAGCCCTTTCACAAGCCTGCAGTCATATAATCGTATAAACGTAGAGAACATCACGGCAGCCACGACAGAAGGAACTGGCATGGCTTTGGCTGAGGTCTGTTTGAAAGCTGTGTGGTTGCGTTCGCATATAAAATGTGTTTCAGTCTTTCACAGCGAAAATTGATCAGGTCTGTCCACTAGATCATACGATGTTTATACGAAAGTGATATGATTATTACGAGGTAACGATATTCCTGTATTAGGCAGTTAACATATGGCCGCCATACGACTCGACCTAAAACTTTGGCAGGATAGTAGAACAATACACGTGGCTGTGCAATTATGTCTTGTGAGTTTAATGGAGAGCAATTATCGTACTTCAGATGATCCAAAGAGCGTTCGAAATTCGTATGTTTATTGTAACACAGTTGTACAACGTCGAATAACAGATTGATGCCAAGAATTACCTACAAGACGGAAAACATTTGAAAACGTTCAAAACTTCTGGCTCTTGATTGACACATTAACAAGGTGCGTGACTATTATCCTGGAGATCACAAGTACAAATCCAGGTTGATGCTACAGCCGGCTATCCGTGACGGGGAGTCCATAGGAACTAATTGGCTGACCTCTTGAGAGGGAGGGATGGCATACGTTCACTTCCCTGTCACTCATAGTGATCACCAGCCCATTCATGGGCGTGTGTGAGTTTCATTTTTATGAGGGGTAGATCGCGCTTGTCCTCTGAGTGTGTTAGACCCCAGCCAAATACTTAAGTGCTGCAGTTCGAAAAAGGTGGATGGTTAGCATTGCATGTCATGGAGGGGGCGTGTGTATGCTTTCGCTCCTCTCTGATTGGTGTTGATTGTGTGATAGGGAAAGCAATACTTGATGGGTGGGAATTGTATGTGACTAAAATTAGTTAGAAAAAGGTCCTGCGATGGCCTGGCGACCTGTTCAGGGGGTCGTCCCCCCCCCCCGAGTTGGACGCCAGCCTCTCCGCGACCCTTATTAGGAATAAGTGGCTTAGAAAATGAACGAATGAATGAATTTGTGCAGAATTCATGAAGAACATGTTTACTGTTTCTGTTTAATCAGACATTAACGAGTGCAGCGTGAATAATGGAGGGTGTGGCCACATCTGTGAAAACACCATGGGAGGATTTCAGTGTCACTGTAGAGCGGGGTACAGACTGCACTGGAACAAGAAGGACTGCATCGGTAAGACGTTCTCAGACTCGGGACGAGGGAGTGTTTCTTATGGAGACAGGAGATACCTTGAAGTTCTTGATTGGATGATTTTTCCGTTCTTGTTCTTCACTCTGTTTCTCTATGAAATTCTTTCAATCAACTAACTGTAATCCATGCACATCACTGACCCACATATTCATACAATTGCGTGCAAATAACGGCAGCATGGTGGTGTAGTGATTAGCATGTACACCTTACAGCAAGAAAGTCCTTGGTTCAATTCCCAGCTTGGGCATTTCTGTGTGGAGTTTGCCTGTTTTCCTGGTGTTTGCATGGGTTTTTTCCGGGTTCTCCGGTTTCCTCCCACAGTCCGAAAACATGTGCATTGGGTTAATTGGCTTTTCCAAATCACCTGTAGGTGTGTGAGTATGAATGGTTGTGTCAGTGTTGGCCCTGCGATGGACTGGCGAGCTATCCAGACTGTACCCTGCCCTCACCCAGAGTCGGCTGAGATGGGCGCCAGCCTCACCGCAACCCTAATTAAGATTAAGCGGTTCAGAAAATGAATGAGTACAAATAACCTGCATCCTGAAATGCAATATTTACATATTTTTTAGTATTTAAATTCATTTGTGATGATCTGAGCATATTACTCCTTACTGAAGGGGATTAGGGGTGTCATGGTCCTGAAGGTATGCACACGTTTGCACTCCGCTGTACATACGTACGTTAAAACAGCTCACGTGTTGCGATACCACGTGTCTCTGAGTGCACTGAGTGTATCGATCCATCCAAGCGTCCTGTCGTGAGCTTTATCTGTTAGTGTCTTATGATCTCAAACATTCAGAAGCAGTCGGTTCTGCAACGTTGGTGGTTCCTGGAAGGCCGACGCTGAACTGCAGTAAACACGGCGGAGCCGAGCACTGCTTCCTCACCTGTCAGTCTCAGGTGAACATCAGTAACGGTGAGTGCACGCTTTTACGCTCTCAGCTCTGTTTACACACTTCCGCTTGACTTGCGGATCTTGTTGCACTCAGTCGTCTCTTCTGGTATGTCACGTATGCAGGCGCTGAAGATTCCTACACCGTGACCTGTGGCCTGCCGCCGCCGCCTGGCTCATCTGGAGGAGGACAGCGGCGCACCAGCGGGTCTCACTGCTCAGGCAAGTTCTCACACGCACCGGTTTTATTTCTCACCTCTCTGGGATTGCATTCGCAGCGAAAGCTGAGTTCGTTATAAAGTCACGGAGGTAAAGTCAGAAAAAAATTCAACAGTTCTGTGTTATTGACGAGAAAGGGGGTGTGTTTGAATCCCATAAATGACCATAAACTGGCGTATCAACTATCACAAGAACCATGAAACATCTCCAATGCATGATAGATCCTCCGCCAGACTTCACACCAAATATTTTGCCTTGAAAGATATTTTTGATTTATCTGAACATGGACCTCTGTCAGAACGACACGGTGGCATAGTGGTTAGCACAGCCGCCTCACAGCAAGAAGGTCCTGGGTTTGATTCCAAGCTTTGGCATTTCTGTGTAGAGTTTGTATGTTCTCTCTGTGGTTGTGTAGGGTTCCTCCGGTACGCCAGTTTCCACCCACAGTCCAAAAACATGCACAGTGGATTAATTGGCAGTTCCAAATCTCCCCTAGGTGCAAGTGTGAATGGTTGTGTGAGTATTGGCCCTGCGACAGCCTGGCGAGCTATCCAGGGTGTATGCCGCCCTCGCCTACAGTCGGTTGAGATGGGTGCCATGCTCCTCCGCCTATAGAGGCTTAGTTAGGATTAAGTGGCTTAGAAAATGAATGGATGAAACTTTCTCCATTAAGGCTTAAGGAAGGTGAGGGGGTCGTCACAGTACAGGGATTGCTCGCTACTTCGTGCGTCAATTCATGCAGCTTCTGTGCGTCGCGGTTTTTTTTTTTTTAAATATTCATCGAATTAAAAAATAAGGAAATTAAGGAAGAATAGGGGGAAAAGTTAAGGAAAATGCCACAAAAACAAGGCCAATTATGCAACAACAAAAAAACCCGAAACAAAAACAAAACAAAAAACAACCCTAAACCTCCCATCAAAACTACTTACATTTTTGCGAGGCGCGCATCTGCATGTGCTAGCGTTTGTATGTGTGTGTATTTATATTTTATTTACATCTTATGCATTATTTTTTAATGTTTAATTGTTATTATAAGCATTTATAGTGTTGAATACGTATGTATTGATATTATGTACACATATACATGTATGTATACGTCAGTGAAGCGGGGTTGGGGGGGGTGATCCTACTTCGCGGAATTCGGTGGTCGCAGAGGGATCTCGGTCCCAATTAACCACGGAAAGTGAGGGATCCCTGTATATTAATTTTTGCGACATCCCCCAGACCTGAAGTGTACAATGATATTAGTGTATCTAACCAGCCAAGCAAAAATAATTGATTTTTACTGTTTATTTCTTTGGGTATTTATTTATTTTTATTGGGATGGACGCAGATCTGTGTAGACAGGTGCAGAACAGAACCTAAGACCTGCTGGTTCTGTACAGAAACACAATGGAAAGTAAATTAATAAGACTTTCCTAGGGATAATTTTGGGAGGAAACCAGGATACCCTGAGGAAACCCAGGCAAGCACAGGAAGAGCATGAAAACTCCATATAGAAATGTAAAACGCTGGGACTCGAACCAAGGGCCTTTTTGCTATAAGATGGACATACTAACCACTGAGTCATCATGACACCCTGATTTAATAGAGTCTACCAGAAAAGCAACAAAACAAATGAAAACATCTCAGAAGACTATGGGCAGGGCACGCCATCACAAGGCAGAAATTTGCTGACGGGTATGCAACTCCGCAATGGTTCTTTTACATGAACCTCCACCATAGACAGAGAGAGACACGGCTGGCCTTTGATAACCCAGTTTGAGCACTGGGGGGACAGCAGTGACAGCCGTTGACAGTGTGGATTCAACCCCCGACCTTGGGATCGCTAATCCGTCACCTTGCCACCACTGCCTGCATTTTTTTATATTTACAAATTTTAAACACGAGACTCGCTTTTAGCCAAAATACTGCTTATTCTCAGCCTTTTAGAAACAAGAAAAACAAAGTAATCCAGATTGCTATGGATTATTTTTCTGCAGTAAAGTGTGATAAAGACTATTCGGTAGTCTGTGACAAACTGTCATATTGATTCGAGATCCTGAGATAGTGGACCAATCAGATTGCGCTGTTTCCTTGCATCTTCTTTTCCTTTCGGCTTTTCCCTTCAGGGGTCACCACAGCGAATCATCTGCCTCCATCTCACCCTATCCTTTGCATCTTCTTCTCTTACACCAACGACCTTCATGTCCTCCTTCACCACATCCATGAATCGTCTCTTTGGTCTTCCTCTAGGCCTTTTGCCTGGTAGTTCCAGCCTCAGCATCCTATTACCAATATACTCACTATCCCTCCTCTGTACATGTCCAAACCATCTCAATCTAGCCTCTCTGACTTTGTCTCCAAAACGTCTTACATGTGCTGTCCCTCTGATGTGCTCATTCCTAATCCTATCCATCCTCGTTACTCCCAAAGAGAACCTCAACATTTTCATCTCTGCTACCTCCAACTCTGCCTCCTGTCTTTTCCCCAGGGCCACTGTTTCTAACCCATACAACATCGTTGGCCTCAACACCGTCTTGTACACTTTTCCTTTCATTCTTGCCGATACCCTCCTATCACACATCACACCGGACACTTTTCTCCAACCATTCCAACCTGCCTGTACACGCTTCTTGACCTCTTTTCCACACTCTCCATTGCTCTGGATTGTTGAGCCTAAGTACTTAAAACCACCTTTCTTATCTCTGCTCCCTGTAATCTCACCGTTCCTCTTTGGTCCTTGTCATTCATGCACATGTATTCTGTCTTACTGAGGCTAATCTTCATTCCCCTCCTTTCCAGGGCATACCTCCACCTCTCTAGATTTTCCTGCACTTGTTCTCTGCTCTCACTACAGATCACAATGTCATCTGCAAACATCATAGTCCATGGGGAATCTTGTCTAACCTCGTCTGTCAGCCTGTCCATCACCATAGCAAACAAGAAGGGGCTGAGAGCTGACCCTTGATGCAGTCCCACCTCCACCTTGAACTCTTGTGTCACACCGACAGCACACCTCACCACTGTCTTACATCTCTCATACATGTCCTGCACCACTCTAACATACTTCTCTGCCACTCCAGACTTCCTCATGCAATACCACAGTTATTCTCTCGGCACCCTGTCATATGCTTTCTCCAGATCCACAAAGGCACAATGCAGCTCCCTCTGACCTTCTCTGTACTTCTCCATTAACATCCTCAAGGCAAACACAGCATCTGTGGTGCTCTTTCTTGGCATGAAACCAAAATGTTGTTCACAAATGCTGACTTCTGCCCTTAGTCTAGCTTCCACTATTCTTTCCCATAACTTCATCGTATGGCTCATCAACTTTATCCCTCTGTAGTTGCCACAACTCTGCACGTCTCCCTTGTTCTTAAAAATGGGCACCAGCACACTTCTCCTCCATTCCTCTGGCATCCTCTCACTCTCTAAGACCTTGTTGAATGTTCTTGTCAGAAAATCTACTGCTACCTCTCCTAGACACTTCCATACCTCCACCGGTATGTCATCAGGACCAACTGCCTTTCCATTCTTCATCCTCTTCAATGCCTTCCTCACTTCACCCTTACTAATCTTTGCTACTTCCTGGTCCTCAACAGTTACCTCTTCTACTCTTTTTTCTCTCTCATTTTCCTCATTCATCAGTTCTTCAAAGTACTCTTTCCATCTTCCCAGTACACTTCTGTCATCAGTCAATACATTTCCCTCTCTGTCCTTTATCAATCTAACTTGCTGCACGTCCTTCCCATCTCTATTTCTCTGCTGTGCCGACCTGTATAAATCATTTTCTCCCTCCTTAATTTCCAACCGAGTATACAAGTCATCAAACGCGCTCTGTTTGGCCTTTGACACTGCTTCCTTTGCCTTACGCTGTGTCTCCCTGTACTCCTGTTTACTCTCTTCGGTTTTCTCAATGTCCCACTTCTTCTTCGCTAATCTCTTCCTTTGTACACACTCCTGCACTTCCTCATTCCACCACCAAGTCTCCTTATCTACTTTCCTTCCAGATGACACACCAAGTATTCTCCTACCTGTCTCCCTGATCACATTAGCTGTAGTTGTCCAGTCATCTGGAAGCACTTCCTGACCACCCAACGCCTGTTTCAACTCCTCCTTGAAGACAACCCGACACCCTTCCTTTTTCAACTTCCACCACTTTGTCTTCTGCTCTGCCTTTGCCTTCTTCACCTTCCTCATCATCAGCATCACCCTGCACACCACCATCCTATGCTGTTTGGCAACACACTCACCCGCTACTACTTTGCAGTCACTGACTTCCTTTAAATTACATCGCCTGCACAAGATGTAGTCTACCTGTGTGCTCCTACCTCCACTTTTATAAGTCACCCTATGCTCCTCTCTCTTCTGGAAGAAAGTATTCACCACAGCCATTTCCATCCTTTTTGCAAAATCTACCAACATCTGTCCTTCTGCGTTCCTGTCCTGGATACCAAACCTACCCATCACTTCCTCGTCCCCTCTGTTTCCTGCACCAACATGTCCATTGAAGTCTGCCCCAATGACCACTCTTTCACCTCTGGGGGTACTCTGCATCACTTCATCTAACTCCCTCCAGAATCTCTCCTTCTCTTCTCGCTCACATCCTGTCTGTGGGGCATAAGCACTAACAACATTGACCATCACACCTTTAATTTCTAACTTGAGACTCATCACTCCTTCAAGATGACTCCGACTCCATTTCTCTTCCCATCCACACCGTGATAAAAGAGCTTAAACCCTGCTCCTATGCTTCTAGCCTTGCGACCTTTCCACCTGGTCTCCTCAACACAGAGTATGTCCACCTTCCTCCTCTGCATCATGTCAGCCAGCTCTCTACCTTTTCCTGTCATAGTTCCAACATTCAAAGTCCCTACTTTCAGTCCTAGACTCATGCCTTTCCTCTTCTCTCTCTGGCAACGGACATGCCTCCCGCCTCTCCTTCTTCGACGTCTTCGACCAACAGTAGTCCAATTTCCATCAGCACCCTGTTGGTTGACGGCACTGATGGCGGTCGTTGTTAACCCGGGCCTCGACCGATCCGGTATGTGATTCTTTCTTGTGATTCGCATAGTTTATTTGGCATTTGTTTTACGCCGGATGCCCTTCCTGACGCAACCCTCTGCATTTATCCGGGCTTGGGAACGGCGTGAGGGAGAGACACTGGTTTGTGCCCCCCCCTCACGGCTGCATTCGCTGTTTCCTTGCATAATGAACATAATCTTCTTTCTTCTTTTCCTTTTGGCTGTTCCCTTCAGGGGTCGCCACAGCAAGCATATCCCTCCTCTGCACATGTCCAAACCATCTCAATCTAGCCTCTCTGACTTTGTCTCCAAAACCTCTTATATGTGCTGTCCCTCTGATGTACTTATTCCTGATCCTATCCATCCTCATTACTCCCAAATAGAACCTCAACATTTTCATCTCTGCTACCTCCAACCTGAACTCGTCTGTCACACCTATAGCACACCTCACCACTGTCTTACATCTCTCATACATGTCCTGCACCACTCTAACATACTTCTCTGCCACTCCAGTCTTCCTCATGCAATACCACAGTTCCTCCCTCGGTACCCTGCCATATGCTTTCTCCAGATCCACAAAGGCACAATCTAGCTGCCTCTGACCTTCTCTGTACTTCTCTATTTACATCCTCAAAGCAAACACTGCATCTGTGGTGCTCTTTCTTGGCATGAAACCAAACTGTCATTCACAAATGCTGACCTCTGCCCTTAGTCTAGCTTCCACTATGCTTCCCATAACTTCATCGTGTGGCTCAACTTTATCCCTCTGTAGTTGCCACAACTCTGCACATCTCCCTTGTTCTTAAAAATAGGCAAAAGCACACTTCTCCTCTATTCCTCTGGCATCCTCTCACTCTCCAAGACCTTGTTGAATGTTCTTGTCAGAAAATGTACTGCTACCTTTCCTAGACACTTCCATACCTCCACCGGTATGTCATCAGGACCAACTGCCTTTCCACTCTTCATCCTCTTCAATGCCCTCTTCACTTCTACTTCCTGGTCCTCAACAGTCAGCTCTTCAAAGTACTCTTTCCATCTTCCCAGCACACTTCTGTCATCAGTCAATACATTTCCCTCTCTGTCCTTAATCACTCTAACCTGCTGTACAGCTTTCCCATCTTTGTTTCTCTGCTGTGCCAATCTGTATAAATAATTTTCTCCCTCCTTACGGTTCAACCGAGCATACAAGTCATCATACGCCCTCTGTTTGACCTTTGACACCAATACTTTCACCTTACGCTGCTTCTCCCTCTACTCCTGTTTCCTCTCTTCGGTCCTCTCAATGTCCCACTTCTTAGCTAACCTCTTCCTTTGTACACACTCCTGCACTTTCTGATTCCACCACCAAGTCTCCTTGTCTACTTTCCTTCCAGATGACACACCAAGTACTCTCCTACCTGTCTCCCTGATCACATTAGCTGTAGTTTTCCAGTCATCTGGAAGCACTTCCTGACCACCCAAAGCCTGTTTCAACTCCTCCTTGAAGACAACACAACACTCTTCCTTTTTCAGCTTCCACCACTTTGTCTTCTGCTCTGCCTTTGCCTTCTTCACCTTCCTCACCATCAGCATCATCCTGCATACCACCATTTTATGCTGTTTGTCAACACTCTCACCCACCACTGCTTTGCAGTCACTGACTTCATTCAAATTCCATCGCCTGCACAAGATGTAGTCTACCTGTATGCTCCCACTTCCGCTTTTATAAGTCACCCTATGCTCCTCTCTCTTCTGGAAGAATATACTCACCGCAACCATTTCCATCCTTTTTGCAAAATCTATCAACATCTGTCCTTCTGTGTTCCTGTCCTGGATACCAAACCTGCCCATCACTTCCTTGTCCCCTCTGTTGCCTGCACCAACATGTCCATTGAAGTCTGCACCAATCACCACTCTTTCACCTCTGGGGGTACTCTGCATCACTTCATCTAACTCACTCCAGAATCTCTCCTTGTCTTCTAGTTCACACCCTGCCTGTGGGGCATAAGTACTAACAACATTGAACATCATGCCTTCAATTTCTAACTTGAGACTCATCACTCTGTCTGACACTCTTTTCACTCCTAGAACATTCCTGACAAACCCCTCCTTCAAGATGACTCCTACTCCATTTCTCTTCCCAGCCACACCATGATAAAAGAGCCTTGCTACCTTTCCACCTGGTCTCCTGAATACACAGTATGTCCATTTTCCTCCTCTGCATCATGTCAGCCAGCTCTCTACCTTTTCCTTGCATCGTTCCAACATTCAAAGTCCCTACTCTCAGTCCTCGACTCATGCCTTTCCTCTTCTCTCTCTGCCTACGGACACGCCTCCTGCCTCTCCTTCTTTGACCATACAGTCGGCCCTTTACTTACGAAAACCTCTGACTACGAAGTACAAAAAACATTTTCCTAAATTTTCATCCTCTTTTTACGAAAACAACCTCTTCTTATGAAAAGTGGCAAACGCGCCGGTCAAAAATTCAAACTCTCTCATTGGCTGTCTCCCAACATCCCGCCCTGCTGGCCTCCCATTGGCCAGGAGGGAGCTGAAATGTACCCATACTTCCTGTACCCATACTTCCTGTTTGTCACACGCGTGACGGAGAGTTGAACAGGAATGTTGGCTCGTGAGGTTTTTTTGAGATTGATCATTGCAGCGTTATATTTTGTTATCCATCATGGACCCGGAAAATACGGAAAAGCGGAAATACAGTGAAGGAGGCGATTATTTCGGAACGATATTGAAGCAGAAGGAGGCATGAAAACAGAGTGCTCCGTGGGACAAGACCTCCGATCTTGCAAGGAAGCAAGTTAATATTGAATCAGGACCTCTGATCTTTCAAACAGGTACTGTAATTCCGCTTTAAATACAACATCTCATCTCAAATGCAATGCTCCGTCGGCTGTGCGCTGCGTGTGGGCGGAGCCCGCATTCTGCAAAACACACCAGAGAGAGAGCATTTTGTGTGTGTGTGTGTGAGAGAGAGAGAGAGAGAGAGAGAGAGAGATAGAAAGAGACAGAGAGAGGTAGAGAGAGACAGTGTTTTGTGTGTGTGTGTGTGTGTGTGTGTGTGTGTGTGTGTGTTTGTGTGTGTGTGTGTGTGTGTGTGTGTGTGTGTGTGTGTGTTAATAAAAAATGTTTAATAATGGTTTAATTAATAAATATGTTAATAGAATGGTTTAATATGTTAATAAAATGTTTAAATAATAATTTTCTTTTACTTTTAACACATATTTCATACAAAATTGGTGTACTTTTATCATTTTTGAAGAGTTTATGGGGTAGTCCTTGGAGCATTGGAACAAATTGCGCATTTTACATATAAAATGCGCCTCTACTTACGAAAACTCCAGGCTACGAAAAAGGCTCTGGAACGGATTAATTTCGGAAGTAGAGGGCCGACTGTATAATAAACATAATAAAGACTCTAATTTTTTCGACATTTTCATCCCTTCCAAACTGGACTTGTTCATGTCCACATGTTCCTTTCAGCTGCAGGGTTTCTATTTTTGAGAGTTTTTTTTTTCTTATTCCATTTAAAATCTCTTTTTATTTCCCTTCAGGTTCGGATGTTTTCTGCAGTCACAGAATCAAAACCACAGCCACATTCAAATGGAGTCAGGGGAAATGTGGTCTGAAACGGAGTCCGGAAAAACTCGCCGAGAGCTTCAGCATGGCGCTGTCGGGTAAACCTCACACTCACAGCACACAAACCAACACATGAAACCCCCCCCCCACACACACACACACACACACACACGTGTTTATTTCACTGTATCTGAGGATCAGATACGAAATCGGAGTAAATAATCCCAGACAAATCACTCATCAAATTTTAATCAATGATTTCTTTCATGTGTTTGCTAATATTCCTCTTGTGATTTCTCTACTGTGAATGGTCAGCAGGTGCTGATTTTTGGGTTATGATTGGCCAGAAGGTTCAGATTTTTGGATGGCGATTGGTCAGAAGGTGTTGGTTGAGTCAGTCAGTCAGTAGGCACTCATGTCCGGATAGTCATTGGCCAGAAGGTGCTGAGCTCAGGATGTGATTGGTCAGAAGTTGCTGATTTAAGCATTGTGATTGGTCAGAAGGTTCCAAGTTTTGGATGACAATCAATCAGAAGGTGTTGAGTCCGGTATTGTGATTGGTCAGCAGGCGGTCATTCCTGGAGAGTGATTGGTCACAAGGTGCTGAGCCCTGGACTGTGATTGGTCAACAGGAGCTGATTTAAGGGTAGTGATTGGTCAGAAGTTTCCAAGTTTTGGAGGCAATTGGTCAGAAGGTGTCGAGTTCGGGATTGTGATTGGTCAGAAGGTGCTGAGCTCTGGATTGTGATTAATCAGAAGGTGCTGAGCTCTAGATTGTGAATGGGCAAAAGGTGTTGAGTCCGGACTGTCTATGGGGGCATGTGCATTGTAATGTGGTGTATATGGAAGGAGCCTCCAGTGTGAGCGCTGTGTTAGAGTTGGAGCTTAAACCGTAGCTCTAAGTTTTGAGTCATATTCAGGACAGAGTGTTATATGTTCTTCATTTAATAAAAAAAGTAACAGCAGACAGTTTGCTGCGGTGTAAGAGAAATAAAAAATTACAGAAATGGGAACCATTCTGAGTGCAGACTGTCGATAAAGAGTTAACACAGAGCCAATAATTTTATTACTTATTGTCTGATAACATTTACGCAGGAAACAGAACAGAGATTTATGAGATTTAATAAAAGTTCTGTTTACTCCCACAGTGTTTTCCTCTTCTCCTCCTCATCTTCATACACTAGCTCCATGATGTTCTTCTGAGAAAGCGATGTGTGTGTTTTCTCCAGATAAGAAAGCCTGGGCGACTGAGAACATGCAGTTGAGCTTTGTGAGGCTTCACTGTAACTCCTTGAGCGTCCGTCAGCGGAGTCGTCACGGCCGTAAAGCGGTGGAGGATGACGCCTCGTCCATCACGGTCCTGTTTGAGCTTGAACTTGACCCAGAGGAGGCAACAGGTTGGTTTCACTGCAGCGCTGAATCCTATTAAAGCTTCTTGCCTTCCTGCTGCTCTGCTTGAGTTGTGACTCACTGACCATTGCTTCCTTCGGCGTTACTGCACACACAATGGCGAGTGAAAGTATCTCCTGTTTTATTGCTTTGGATGATGTCTGGGTGTGTACTGTTGCTCACACAGGAAGGAAATGCATACTGTATGTGTGTGTGTGTGTGTGTGTGTGTGTGTGTGTGTGTGTGTGTGTGTGTGTTCTGCGTTGTGATCAAATGCCTTTGCCAGCAGAGGACTGCGATCTGGTGTGTATGAAGCGGCGCTCAGAGAAACGCTTGAGGAAAACCATCCGCACTCTCCGCAAGTCCATAATCAGAGAGCACTTCCACCTGCACTTCGGCAGCTCGGAGTACGAACTCGCCAAGAAACCATCGCGGTCTGCAGACGGCCCTGAACCCTGTGGTCCTGGACAAGTGCTGCGGGACAGGAAGTGTGGTGAGAGAATTTTTTTTTGTGTTACACCTCTTTATTTAAACTTATTTACGTGATGTCACTGGTGATGATCGTCACCGACAACAAAAAAGCTCAGCTTTATATACTGAAAGGTTTTTCTTTTTTATTCGTTAAAGCCTGTTGCACTTGTGTCTCTCATGTCACGGTCATGCCTCACGTTTCATTTCTCTCTGCATGTGTTGAAACAGAAAGCGACTGAGCTGTTCAAAGAAGCTAAATGATAAAAAGTGTTATAAACCCAACACACTCATAAACTCACTCAAAGTAAATAATTTATGCACTGAATTATGAAAAAAATAATAATAAATTTAAATTAAATTAAGCACCCAAGGCTAAGTCATCATTTTAGAGAGATCCTCCAAACCTCTTCATCTTCATCTTCCTTCGCTTAATCCGGGGTCGGGTCGCAGGGGTAGCACCCTAGGCAATAAGGTCCAGACATCCCTATCCTCAGCCAATTTCACCAGCTCTTCCGGCGGTGGACACCGAGACGTTCCCAGACCAGCCGAGAGACATAATCCCGTCAGTGTGTTCTAAATTGGCCCCGGGGTCTCTTCCCAGTCGGCAACGGTTATACCCCGAGCTCCTCCCGGATGGTTGAGCTTCTCACCCTATCTCTAAGGGACAGCCCCGCCACCCGGCAAAAGAAGCTCATTTCAGCCACTTGTATTCGCAAAGTTGTTCTTTCTGTCACTACTCAAAGCTCGTGACTGTAGGTGAGGGTTGGAACGTAGATTGACTGGTAAATTGAGAGCTTTGCCTTGCGGCTCAGCTTCGTCTTCACCACGATGAACCGGTATAGGCTCTGCTTTACAGCAGAGGCTGCAGAAATCCGCCTGGAGATCTCCCACTACATCCACACTCATTAATTTTGGTTAACATCAGCTGGGTTCACATCGGGATTGAAAATATAGAAAATAATGATAAACTGAAGGTAAAAATGAAGGTAATTTAAAATTTCACAAATACAGTGGTGCCTCACCTTACGAAAGTCTCAACAAACGAATAATCCAGGTTACGAAACCCATTTACCTAAAATATCTGTCACTGGATACGAAAAAAATTCATGTTACGAAGGCGCCATCTCAAAAATTCAAACAATGCGCGAGTTGCTCTCCCATTGGCTATCTGCCAACATCCCGCTCCACTGGCCTCCTATTGGCTATCTCCCAACATCCTGCCCCGCTGTCCTCCCATTGATTATCTCCCAACATCCTGCCCCGCTGGCCTCCCATTGGCTATCTCCTAACATCCCGCCCCTCTAGTCTCCCATTGGCTAGAAGGGATGACACAGCTTTCTCCCATTGGCTATTATGGAGCTCCATGATTCTTTTTGTGTAAAGGACAGAGTTACTGTTGTTTCATGAGTTTTTCAAGTGTGCTCACTGCAACTTTATTTTTCGGCTCAGGCTTTTAACCTTGCATAAACATTTGTAAGATTATAACTCTGCTAAGAAGACATGGTCAACACACGTGCACACACACACACACACACACACACACACACACACACACACGTGTTTCCCGGTTTGAGTGAAAAGAAGTAGCAGGCTTGTGGCACGCTGTTGAGTGATATCGCAAAGGAATATGCCAAACCCATCTACCATCGGTACGATATTGAAGCAGAAAGAGGCCTTAAAAGGTATACGTTTATAAGTTTTAAAGGGTTTAGGGGGTAGTATTGGGGGCCTTGGCATGAATCAGGCCTTTTACATGTAAAATGTGGTTCAATTTTCGAAAAATCCAGGTTACGAAACCACTTCTGGAACGGATTAATTTCATAAGGTGAGCTACCACTGTATAGTCTATTTTCATACTTTTATGTTGACCAATGCATACGGCATTAAAAAGTAATTAAAAAACAATACTTAAGTTTTCAAGATTTTATAGCTATAAAAATCCAGAAAGTCATTCTGTTCACACTCGCAATCGTCTTCCAGAGGTTTGGTCTCTTTTCCCGTGTGTTTCCACTAACTGTAGGACATTCTGAAAATTTCTCAGCCTTCTCTTGGAATTTCCTTTGTTGTAGTTTTCTTGATTCTTTACGCTTTGATCTGGGACAGATTTTCTTACTGCAAAGAAATCTTTGCCATGTTCAGAACGTCTTTTTTTAATTAATTTTGCTGCAAACTGCTTCAGGTTCTTTTGCAAGACAGTTGTAGACCACAAACGGTTGTAACACAGATCACTAAAGTTCTCTTTTGGTTTGCAAAGTCGTCAGTGCAGTACTGGGGAGGGTTTCCGCTCCTTTTTTATAGGGTCAAGTCCATCAATCATTCCTTCTTCTTTTTGTTCCTCAAGCTGCAGCAGCACTTCGGGCTTCTGTCAAGTCCATCGCCTGTATCTGGGGAGGTATTGCTCGCATTTTTTGTAATTCTGTCTGGTTCAATTCCAAGATTTGCCTCACATAGCATTTTACTAGGAGTTTGTAGAAGGTCCCAAACAGTCACTAATCATCACTAATAATTGTCTCATTGATATTTACAGCATTTGGCAGATGCTCTTATCCTGAGCGATTTTTTTTAACAACAAAAAAAAAACCTGAGCATTTTAAGAGCCTTGCCAAAACTTTTTTTAAGGGCCAAACTTTGTGATAGTGGGAATTGAACCACTGACCTTCAGATTAGTAACCCATTGCTTTAATCACCAAGCCACCACTGTCCGTCTCAAATATCTGCCAACTGTCTTTCGCAAACATGTCCACAAAAATGTACACAAATGTTAATTTTCTCTAATTGTCACAGTATGATTGAAGACGGATCCTGATTTCCATCAACATTTGCCAGAAAAGTTTCAAATTTCACTCTGTCAGAATTCTCCGCTCCCTGAAATCCACGTGTTAATGAATTCGGTATAAGCATGATGACGTAGAACCAATGATAGGAACACACGCCTGAACACATTTCTCCATTTATATATACAGGTATACCTCGGCTTATGTCGTTAATTGATTCCAGGAGAGACGACATAAGTCGAAAACAACTTAACTGGATTTAGCTTGTTTCTAGGCTAGTCTACACCAAATTTACTTGTATAATATTTTATACATATATATATATATATATATATATATATATATATATATATATATATACACAGGGATCTTTCACTTTCTGCGGTTAATTGGGACCGAGACCCCCCCCACGACCACCGAATTCCGCAAAGTAGGATCACCCCCCCCAAGCCTCCCAACTGACGTGTACGTGCATGTATATGTGTATATAAATATAATAATATCAATAAATACATATTCAATGCTATAAATGCTTATAATAACAATTAATCATTAAAAAATAATGCATAAGATGTAAATAAAATCTAAATACATGCACATACAGATGCACGCACACAGATGCGCACCTCACAAAAATGTAACTAGTTTTGATGGGAGAGTTTGGGTTGTTTTTTGTTTTGTGTTTGTTAAGTTTTTTTTCCCTTGCATAATTAACTTAACTTTTTCCCCTATTCTTCCTTGATTCCTTATTTTTTAATTCGATTAATATATATATATATATATATATATATATATATATACACAGTAGGCCCTTGACTATTCGCGGTTTTGCACCCACGGTTTGAGTATTCGCTGACTGCTGAGCAACCGGCACGTGATCCAAATTCAGCCAATGGCTGTCCTCCTTTCTCCTGATTGGTTGAGCTGATGTCCCGCCCATTTTTCCTCATTCATGCACAAGTTGTCAATGAGCCTCTTTTTTTGTGTGTGTTTTAATTAACAGTTAAGCTCTATACCACTCAAATGCTTGGCACCATCTCTGGCTAAGTGATAGAAACCGCTGGATGTCTCTTCTGAAGAAATCAGACTTTCTCCTGAGAAACGACGGTTTTCTCTGAACTGTTGTATTAAAATCTTTTTCAATTATTATTCCAGTACAGTACCTAAGTTCATATTTATGTGTGAGATTTTATGTTCTGTAGCATGTTTAACAAACGTTACCAAAAGGATAAACTTTATTACAGTACTCTTCATGTCCTTTTACATTGAACTTGTAGTGAAGTCTCCAAGATGTCAATGCCTAGAGGGCGACGTCGCGGAGTTCTCAGAGTCAAATTGTTTCTTTGTTCATGTTTTGCACTATGCTCGTCTTCGACCGGTCGACCCTACTACAGCTATAAGATCGGAGTATCTTTGGGTGTGTATAACTAAGCACGCTCAACTGGGCTTCTTGTTAGCTGGGGTGCGGCTAGCACTGAGCTAATATGCTATGGTAGCTTAATGCTAGCCGCACCCCAGCGAACAAGAAGCCCAGGCGGGAAGGGGCCAAACGACGACTCCGGTGCTTGGGATTGCAAGGGATGAAGGCCGTGTAGCAAGCTGGTGCAATCGCCTCATCGGATGTTCTCTCCTTGAGCCATGTTTCACAGAAACACAGCAGATCCTCTGCGCTGCAATCTGAGCATGAAACTCATCCATCTTGTTTCGCAGGGACTGAACATTTTCAAGCAGTATGACCGGAAGTGCTAACCAAGCACCGGAGACTCTGAGAACTCTGCCTGGGCTTCTGAACAAAGAAACAATTTGACTCTGAGAACTCCGCGACGTCGCCCTCTAGGCAGCGCCATCTTGGAGACGTCACTCCAAGTTCAATGTAAAAGGACATGAAGCGTAATAAAGTTGATCATTTTGGTATCATTTGTTAAACATGCTACAGAACATAAAATCTCACGCACAAACATTCTAAGAATTAACTTAGATACTGTACTGGAATAATAATCGAAAAAGACTTTAAAACGAGTGCTTTACAACAGTATATGCTGTATAATGTTTAGATTTTATCATCAATAAATATAGCAGTAAAAATTGAAACGTTTTTTAATCATTACTACATTTTACTACATTAATACTGTATTAATGAGTAAGACTGTCTATAGAATGTGTTTAAGAAGCATATTTTAGTGCATGTAATAGATACATAGTATTTTATTTCCGGCTGCTCATTCGCGCCTGTGGTGATACATGGAGTTTTACTTCTGGGTACAGAACTCGCGGATTATCTCGATTCGCGGGAGGGCCCGGAACCGAACCCCCACAAATGTCGAGGGCCTGCTGTATATATATATATATATATATATATATATATATATATATATATATATATATATATATATATATATATATGCTTTTTTTTTTTTAAACGTGATGCACTGAAGCCACATGAATTGAACTGCAAAGTAGTGAGGAATCCCTGTATATATATGTATATGTGTATATATTATATGTATAATATTTAATATACTTAATATACAGAAAGCCCCAGTTATTCATAATTCAAGCAATCATGCTGATATGTGCACGAAGGAGAAAAAAAGGTCTACACATCATCTGCAACCAATCTGCAGGAGGGAGAAACAAAAGCTCTCAGCCATTGGCTAAATTTAAATCACATGCCAGTAATGTCTTGATGATGCATATGTATAATTTGTTGGGGCTGATACTAATTCACTGCTTCTCAAAGAGTGGCGCGGGATTATATGATTATAATGACATAAACTCTTTTTATTTTTATTTTTTAATTTTTCCATATATTTTTTGAAAACCAATGTATAATCAAAAATTACTTAATACAATATGACTTAAGTCAAGGTATACCTTTTTATATATATATATACACACACACACACACAGACACACACACACCAGAAACAACTAACTGGAACCTTTGCTGCAACAGGAACAGCTGATCCACAGAAGGAACCTTCTGTCCTCTGTGCAGTGGGAAAAGAAAGTGAACCTTGTAGCTAGCGTGGTCCAGACTGTTTACATTGACGTGCCAAAGCCTGAGAGCTTCTTTTATTGCACCATCATAAGGTTAGAGAGGTCCATTAGCTTTGTGTCAACACAACACAGGATGAATGTGTGGTTTCACTTCATAGCCTGCATTATTTTAGTTGGCAGTAAAGGGCAACGTGTAGCACTGCTGCTTTCTATTCCCGCGCCAGAATTGCGGGATGTTATTAACTAGTATTAGCTCTGTAGAAACGTTTCGAATCACTCGTACTGTTTTGTCTCGGTCTAAAGTGACGCTGCACCGCTGCGTTAGATCCATTATTCAGTTTATTTAATCTAAAAGAAAAAAAAATAATAACTCAACACCTTCATGCAGCTGGCGCTGATCTTTTCCAGTTTTCCACCACAGCCATTTCAGCGTACGGGTGTGATGTCACCACTTTCATGTGGCCTGTTTATGTTGGCCAGAACCTGTGCCAGCTCTCATGCACACTTTGCAGATGGTGTGTCGGTGCGTGTCATGCTGTTTTTTGTTGTTGTTGTTTTTTTTGTATATACGTCTCACTTGACAAGCCCAGAACATCATTAGGCAGGCGAGAGGAAGACTTAAAGAGACGCAGACATACAATTTCCAACAGGCAGCTCAAAGGAAAGTTTTAACCTCCAACTCTAATAAGGAGGTGTATTTTTCGTCCTCCCCCACCGACGCTCGCCTGAACTAAGTGTAGTTTAGCCTTTTCAGTTTGCGCTCTCTATTGTAAACTCCAGAACCATCTGAGGAAGGAGGGGCTGGGAAAGAGAGTGGTGGGGGGTGTGGGGGTGTGGGGGTGTGGGGGGTTGGTGCCGTCCCCACATCAGCACAGAATTACACAGAGGGAGAAAAGGGGCTTTATTATGACTCATTGGCCAGCGTTTTTGGAAATGGCTTCCCTCCAATCACATTTTTTTCCACTTTTATATAATACGCCTGTAAAAGTGAAATCTGTTGGCTTGGATCATGTTACACATTTACGGAGTTAGTGTCACGCCATTGGAAAAGCAGATCTACATTCCAGTTGTGTTGTTTTTTGGATGTTTATACACTCAATGCTGCAGCGATGGCCTAGTGGTAAAGGGCGCTGGATCGCTGATCCTAAGATTGGAGGTTCAAGTCCCACTCTCAACAAGGTTGTCACTGTCCCCCCCAGTGCAACTAACTGGGTTATCAAAGGCCGGTCATGTCTCACACTGTCTATGGTGAGAGGCTCTTGGAAAAGAACCATTGCTGACTTTTATATAAAAGAGTAACTGCATGTCGTCAGCATGTTTCTGAGCCTTGCTAAAGGGTTGTGTCAGGAAGGGCATCCGACATAAAAACCTATGAACCAAATCAAACGTGCGAATCAGATGATTCGCTGTGGCGACCCCTGATAAAGGGAAAAAGCCGAAAGGAAAAGAAGAACGTTTCAAGATGCAGATTTGATCAGAGGTGTTAAAATGTGTTCGTCCGTACGTCTGGGTATCGCTGCTTGATATTTCAGCGGCACGTCGATCCACGGCGATTGTTGCGTTGTGTTTGTTTTCAGAAGCGAGAAGTCTTAGCCGTGCTGTTTATTCAAACATCCAGCTTAAATGCCAAATTCCTTCTTAGGAGAAGCGTCTCGGCGTGACCCCGGCCCGTGAGCCGCTTGAGAAAATTGACTTCAGCGACACCATGGGAATCAATTAGCATCAGCTGTTTGGACTCTTTTCTGAAAAGCGCAGGAAAGCGATTGAGCTCCACTCAATGGGGGGATTCACAATCCTGACCTCTTTTATTGGGTTCAGCTCCTTACCGCTGTGATTGCACAGTGTTTTCCGATGTCACCAAATAGCCCAGAGTCCAGGGATTGAATAGAGGTGAAAGGTCCTTTAAACCGCAGTTCGAGGACTCAATACAATCACCCGCTTTGCATTTGAAAGAAAGGCTTCAAGGTTTTTCCCTCTCTCTCTCTATCACTCTCTCACTCACACACACACACACACACACACACACACACACACACACACACACACACACACACAAAAACACTTTTTTCTTTCTGAATCTCCCTCTTTTCCTCTTGTTCTTCAGCTCTGCAGCAGAAATAAAAGCCGGGCCTAGACAATGCTTTCACGGCTCTTCACGCTCATTCAGGAGAAACAAAAGCAAAGAAAAAAGTAACTTGAAGGTTTAAGAATAAAAGAAAATCAAGCAGTTTGCTGAGGGTTTTTTAACTGAAGTGTCTCAAATAATATCCGAAATAATAATCCTTTATATTCGTATGGAAATTAATGCCATTTTATGCAATGATAATCTCATTATAAGTATCAGGATACACACTACCTAGCCAAAAAAAAAAAAAAAAATCGCACACACACGAATACGTTGTTCCGACTTTATTTTCACTTACATCCCATAATCACCATGGCATTGTTTCAACAAAATTATCCAACATAACATTCATTTCTCACTGAGGCCTTGAATCGACGAGGCAAAAACTGAACCCCTCCATAAAGTCTTCTCCAACACATCCTGGACACTTTCATTAGGGTTAAGGTCAGGACTCTGGAGGGGGGGGGGGGGTCAATACATATGTGAAAATGATTCCTCGTGCTCCCTGAAGCACTCCCCCTTTATTCGAGTCCCCATGCTATATCCGAGCCATCAGGGAAGAAAAAGTGCATTGACGTGATAACCTGCACATCCAGTACATTCAGATCATCAGCTGCTTGATTTTATTACCACATTAATGTTGCTGAGCCTCAACCGGAAACAATCGGAGCAACATCGCCATGGAGATTACAAGCTGTGATCAGAGATTTTTTTTTTTTTTTTGCTTGGGCAAAAATGTACATGAATATATAAACGCCCTCATCGCCATGCCGTCCTGTCACTAACTCTCCTATTGCTTTTTACTGCCACCACGGACATCGTGTTTTTATCGCTGTTTTTGTTTGTCTGTTTATTTGCTTGCTAACAAGACATAATGCAAGACATAATGAATTCATTCATTCATTTACTGAACCCCTTAATCCTAAGTAGGGTCGCGGGAAGGCTAGTCCCCATCTCAGTCAACTCTGGGCAAGGGAAGAGTACACCCTGGACAGCTCGAAAGGCTGTTGCTGAACATCATGAATAGATTCTGATTAATTATTTCAGAGGGGTGGAGTATGATGCAGGAAGCCCTCATTCGGTTTTCGTGGTGATTGGAATCATGATCTGTATCTGGGACATTTTTCAAAGATTCTTTACATAGCATCAACTGGGGAAATTTATGCAAATTTAACAATGAGTGAAAACTGCAATACTTTCACAAATATTACAGAACATCATCGCCATGAGATCACAAACCAGAGCTTGGTGAGGATCCACGTAATGTTTCAGATCCGATGGTCCAATGAGCCAGCATGTTGAAATATATGAGGCTTTGTTGAGAAAAACAAATATTGAACACAACACATTTAGCCTGCCTTGGTGGAGGTTTGCGTTCCCTGTCTGCTTCTAACTTACTTGACTAGTTAGGCAACTAATGGTTTATTGCTGTGAAGTTTATTCCATTGAGATAGCAAGATTAGCAAATTAGATTACAATGACTTCATATTTAGCTCCACCCCTACGATAATTTTATGTTAAAGTAAAGTAGTGTTAAATTTATTCAAAAACCATTTTAAAGTTATTTTTAACTGTTTTTTTTAATTTTGGTGTTTGGTAATTGGTGGTGGTGGTGGTGGTGGTGGGGGTGGGGGGGGGTAAGCCCGGTGGTAAGATTACTAATCACAAGGTCAAAGGTTCACGCTGCACTATCATCGGGTCGTCCCTGCGACCCGTCAGTGCACTAACTGGGTTATCAAAGGTCGGCCATGTCGCTCACTGTTTGTGGTGAAAGGTTCATTTAAAAGAACCATCGCTGACCTTTGTAAAGAATTGCTGCATAGTCGTCAGCATGTTTCTACCCTGTGATGGCCTGGCGAGCCGTTCAGAGTGTACTTTGCCCTCATCCAGATGGGCGCCAGCCTTCCCGGAACCCCAATTAGGATTAAGTGGTTCAGAAAATTAACGAATGATTGATTAGTAATTTTTGGTACAGTGATAATTCCGATTTCAAACCATCACCCAGATCCAACACTGCGTCTCCTGAGAGAACACGGAACGGCAGTTTCATCCTCGCTAAATCCCACAATATAATATTATCTTTATAAAGTAAATAGTTAAAAAAGCTTTTCTGGTGGTCCTGTACTCATTATTTATGAGTTCTAATAAGGTAAAGGAAGCGCACACACACACACACACACACACACACACACATGTGCAGTGAAGTGTGGTGTGTATGATGACATCACATGTGCAGACTTTTGATGTGAAAGGAGATGTGAACTCTGGTGTGATTCTCTCATTCACTCAGTGAACTGCGGAGTAGGAACGTACCATGACACTGAGCTGGGGAGGTGTATTTCCTGTCCTGCTGGAACATACCAAGATGAGGAAGGACAGTTACTGTGTGAGGTGTGTCCAGGAACTAAAGGCAGAGCAACCCCGAAAAACTACGGAGCCCGGAGCATCACAGAATGTGGAGGTGAATCATCAGCGCAAAAATTTCTCACGTTAACATCTGAGTTTAACCTTAACTTTTTATATTTTTTTCTTTCGTTAAACTGTACAAATTGTATAAAACGACGTGAAATTTGCATGTCCTTCCCGTACTTCCATTGGTTTCCTCCGGGTACACCAGTTTCTTCCTGCAGTCCAGAGACATGCACATTAGGTTAGCTAGCTGTTAGAAATTGATCCTAGGTGTGAGTGAGAGTGCAAATGGTTTTATGTGTGTTTGCCCAGTGTTGGCTGAGATGGGCTCCAGCCTTCCCTGCATTTTCGTTTATTTTGTGAATCAATGAGGTAGATGTTCTAACCACCATGTCACCATGCCGCCATAACTGAGCAAATTATTAAAAAGGCAATTAAATGTGAGCAGTAGTGAAAAGTCATGTGATCACGTCATGTCTCCAATGGCAATACTGAACTAGTGTGTATATAGTGCTGTATTTTTTCTTTTATGTTTGAGCACACGGTTGGGTTTCATGTATGTAAACGGAGCACATATTATTAGTATTTGTTCCTAGTTTTATTGTATTCAGTTGTTCACTCATTTATCTGATTATCTGATTTGTTAATTTAATATCTGTATACCGTTATTTTTGCCATTAACTTGCCTTATATGAATTGATGGATTCACCTCACATTCTCGATTTCACGTACTTTTGTAAGAGTGAAACTGCAGCTGTTTCATTCTGGCTAATGCCAACTATCAAAGGGATGTTTTCAGGTTGGAACTTCGAACCTGTAAGGAAAAAAACACATGATAATGAAATAATATCCATACGTTCATGTATAACAGGAGAGTTTAAAAGGATTTCCTTTCATTTCATTTTAAATATTAAACGTCTGATCACTGTTTCTTCTGTACGATAGTTATGTAAAAGTTTCGGATTGTTTTAATTCTTATATGCATGAATCCACGACCAAATAAAACTGTTAAACACGTTATTACATTGAAAAATAAGTAAAATTGTCTTACTTTGTGGCTCCGTGTGGAAGTTCAAATCCGGGTTAATGCCACAACCGTCTGTGGCTGGGACTCCATGGGAGCTAATTGGCCCGAGTTCTCGTGGAAGGGAGGGATGACATAGGGTCACTTCCCTGTCACTCACTACGGTTGCTAGCCAATCACGATTATCTTTGAGCTCATTTGTACGAGGTGCAGATAGCTCTTTCCCTCCAAGTGCGATCGTCCTCCCCCAAATTTGCATGCGCACCAGGTTGAAAAGCATTCCCTCAGTAGTTTTAGATATTCATTCATTCATTCATTTTCTGATTTGCTTAATCCTCATTAGGATCATAGGGAGGATGATGCCCATGTTAGCCAACTCTGGGCTTGTGCAATGTACACTCTGAACAGGCCATCACAGGGCAGAAACATGCTGACGACTAGGCAGCTCCTCTTTATTAAAACTTTGCAAGGGTTCTTGTACATGAACTTCTCTCTCACCACAGACAGTGAGAGACACAGCCGGACTTTTATAACCCAGTTAGCTGCACTGGGGGGGTTCAGCAGTAACAACTCAGTGATTGTGGGGCTTGAACCCCGATGTTGGGATCATCAATCCAGCACCCCACCACTGGGCCATCACTGCCCTGTTTTAAATATTAAAAATATATATAAATATATACATTTTATTCATTTACTTCTGAAATAAAGCAGTTTTATGTTGTAGAGATTACAGAGTTACACAGTTAAACATTGTATTATTGTATTGTATTATCAAAGGCGGGCCATGTCTGTCACTGTCTATGGTGAGAGGTTGATGTAAAAGAACCATTGCTGACTTTCGTAAAGAGGAGCTGCAAAGCCGCCAGCGTGTTTCTGTCCCTTCCTAAAAAGGGTTGTGACAGGAAGGGCATCTAACGTAAAAACCTCTGCCAAATCAATTGTGCGAATCAGAGGATTCACTGTGTCGACTCTTGAGATCGGGAAAAAGCCAAAAAGACAAGAAGATTACAGAGTGACACAGTTAAGCATTTTAAAAACGGAATGAAATTTAGACATTGATGTAATCGTTATTTTGTCAACATTTAAGTAATTTTAATTTTCCTGATTGGTCACCAGTTGTTTGTGTGTGTGTGTGTGTGTGTGTGTGTGTGTGTGTGTGTGTGTGTGTGTGTGTGTGTGTGTGTGTGTGTGTGTGTTTAAGTTTTATCAGTGAAAGAAAATATTTAAAGACTCTGAAAGTGTTTTTAATTCACATCCTGATTTTAGTCTGTAGAAATGTACCTGCATTGATAAAAATCTCTGCAGAGAATGGTGTGTGTGTGTGTGTGTGTGTGTGTGTGTGTGTGTGTGTGTGTGTGTGTGTGTGTGTGTGTGTGTGTTTCTCACTCTCCTGGCTATATTTTGTGTTATCTGGGGCACTGAGTCATTACAACACACCTCTGATCTCCTACTTTCTCCTTATAGACAAAACAAAGGTGTGTGTGTGTGTGTGTGTGTGTGTGTGTGTGTGTGTGTGTGTGTGTGTGTGTGTTTACAGACTGTTCTTTGACAGGATGAATGAAAGAGCTGTATTCTGATTGTAATCATACCTTGTTGTTGTTGTTGTTGTTGTTTTATTTTCCCATCTTAAGGTCAGTGTTCTCCGGGTCATTTCTCTCAAGATGGCTTCATTCCATGTCGTCTGTGTCCCAGAGGGTGGTACCAGACAGAGATAGGCCGGACGTCCTGCCTGCCATGCGGTGGAAATCTGGTAACTCGACACGAGGGTGCCGTGTCCTTCCAGGCCTGCGAGACGAAAGGTGAGGACATGAAATGATTCATTCATCAATCATCAACACCTCAGTAATTCCCGATGTGGGATTACACACATCTCAAACTTTCCCAGAGACACCCAGCGACGGCTGAGATGGGCACCAGTCAATCCTTAGTAGGATTAAGTATTTTAGAAAATTAATCAATGAATTCATTATTTTAATGGATGGAAACATGTCTTGAAAAGTTGAGACGAGGCAAAAAAATTAAAAAGTAAAAGTCCAAAAATAAGAGTTACTGAAAAGAACCACCTGGAGGAAGATTGCGTGATGAATTTGTTGAACTTCCAACAGACCGGTAACATTAATTCATTCATTTTACCTACTGCTTCATCCTACTAGGGTCACGGGCAGACTGGAGCTTACCTCAGCCGGCTCGGAGCAAAGACGGGTACACCCTGAACAGGAAACTATACCATTATAGGGCTGAAACACACAACTGTTCATTCTCATACTCACACCCAGGGGCAAGCTGAAACAGTCAGTAGATTACTGTGCATGACATTGGACTGTGGGAGGAAACCAGAGTACCAGGAGGAAACCCATCCATGAACAGGGAGAACATGCACAGAAATGCCATCTCCAAGCCCAGGACTCAAAATAATTAAATTAATTAAATACAAACTGGATTGGTCTAGTGGTATAGGGAGCTGGATCGCTGATCCAAAGGTTGGGGGTTCGATTCCCACTCTCCACAAGGTTGTCACTGTCCCCCCCAGTGCAGCTAACTGGGTTATCAAAGGCCGGCCATGTCTGTCACTGTCTATGGTGTGAGGCATGTAAAAGAACCATTGCTGACTTTCGACAAGAGTAGGCTGCAAAGCCGTCGGTGTGTTTCCGCCCTGCGATGGCCTGGCGAGCTGTCCAGGGTGTACTCTGCCCTCGCCCAAAGTTGGCTGGGATGGGCGTCAGCCTCCCCGCGACCCTAATTCGGATTAAGCGGTTACAGAAAATGAACTGAACTGAACAAACTGGATTCCAAAATTGTTGAGACATTGTCCCCCCAGTGCCACTAACTGGGTTACCAAAGGTCGGTCATGTCTCTCACTGTCTATGGTGGGAGGTTCATGCAAAAGAACCATTGCTGACTTTCGTAACAAGTAGCTGCAAAACCATCAGTGTGATTCCGCCCTGCGATGGCCTGGGAGCCATCTCTCTGCCCTCGCCCGGAATCAGCTTGTTTTTATTGTTTTTATCGGCTGTTAGGGATTAAAACTCAGTTTGTGTGTGTGTGTGTGTGTGTGTGTGTGTGTGTGTGTGTGTGTGTGTGTGTTCTGTATACAGTGCAGTGTTCTCCTGGACATTACTATAACACCAGCACTCACCGTTGCATCCGCTGTCCCCTCGGAACCTATCAGGTGGAATTTGGGCAGAACTTCTGCGTGTCCTGTCCTGGAAACACCACCACGGACTTTGATGGATCCACCAGCGTCACTCAGTGCAAAAGTAAGTCTGACATCAATCAATTAAAGAGTGTGTGAGGAACCAGTACTTTGTTTTATGTTAAAACAATTATAAAGAATAAAAAAATGCAACAAATATAAAGCAAATCAATAATGCTTTGTAAATTTTGTGTTTAATGAAGCGTTCTTTATTTCATTTTTTTAATTAAAATTTATTTACACTGATTAAAAGTAATGTTTCAGAGCATAAAACTTCATCTTCAGAATTTAAATCACGCCCCCAGCCTTTTTTTATCTATTTATTTATTTTTTTTATTTTTTTAATTTTCCCCCATTTTCTCCATAATTTAGTCATATCCAATTAACACCCATCAAGTACTACCTTCCCTATCTCATTACCATCGCCAACCAGGGAGGGGCGAAAGCATGTGCATGCCCCATTCGTGACATGGGACCACCAGCCGCTTTTTGAACTGCGGTGCATGTGTATATGTTTTCCGGATTCAGACCTACTTTATCTTCTTTCATTCTGCCTGTAGTGCAGCTCTGCTTTTCCACACGGAACACAATTCACAGCAGATCACAGTAACAGGCTCACATATCTCATATCGGACCTCTCACATTCCACATCTCATATCTCATATCTTATATTGGACCTCTCACATTGCACATCTCATATCTCATATCTTTTATCTCATATCTCATATTGGACCTCTCACATTGCACATCTCATATCTCATATCTTTTATCTCATATCTCATATCGGACCTCTCACATTACACATCTCATATTAGACCACTCACATTACACATCTCATATCGGACCTCTCTCATTACACATCTCATATCTCTTATCTCATATCTCATATCAGACCTCTCATATTACACATCTTATATCTCATATCAGACCTCTCACATTACACATCTCATATCGAACCTCTCACATTACACATCTCATATCTCTTATCTCATATCTCATATCAGACCTCTCATATTACACATTTCATCTCACATTACACATCTCATATCGGACCTCTCACATTACACATCTCATATCTCATATCGCTTATCTCATATCTCATACCAGACCTCTCACATTACACATCTCATATCAGACCTCTCACATTACACATCTCATATCTCATATCACTTATCTCATATCTCATACCAGACCTCTCACATTACACATCTCATATCAGACCTCTCACATTACACATCTCATATCAGACCTCTCGCATTACACATTTCATGTCTCATATCTCTTGTCTCATATTGGACCTCTCACATTACACATCTCGTGTCTCTTATCTCTTATCTCATATCGGACCTCTCACATTGCACATCTCATATCTCATATCTCTTATCTCATATCGGACCTCTCACATTACAAATCTCATGTCTCGTATCTCTTATCTCATATCGGACCTCTCACATTACACATCTAATATCTCAAATCACTTATCTCATATCTCATATCGGACCACTCACATTACACATCTCATATCTTCGATCGGGTGGCACGGTGGTGCAGTGGTTGTCACGTCCACCTCACATCAAGAAGGTCCTGGGTTCAATTCCCATCCTGGGCGTTTCTGTGTGGAGTTTGCATGTTCTCCCTGTGCTTGCATGGATTTCCTCCGGGTACTCTGGTTTCCTCCCACAGTACAAGTACGTGCACAGTAGGTTAATTGGCTGTTCCAAATCTCCCCCCAGGTGTGAATGGTTGTGTGAGTGTTGGACCTACGATGGCCTGTAGAGCAGTCCTGGGCGTACCCCGCCCTCACCCGGAGTTGGCTGAGATGGGCGACAGCCTCCCCATGACCCTAATCAGGATTAAGTAATTCAGAAAATGAATGAATATCTCATAACTCACATCTTGTATCTCATATACATTATCATACTGCACATCTCATCACATATCTCAAATATCTCATATCTCACATGTCATAGATCTCACATCACTGATCTCATATAACATTTCATTTCTCACATCTCAAATCACAGATCATGTCACATCTTCATCTTGCATACGAGACTTTTATCTACATAATGTTCCTCTGTTGGGCGGAACTCCGGACACTCTTTCCAAATATGTTGTGCTTTCTGTCCCGGTGAGCTATGTGAGCAAAGCCGCTGATGTTATGCAGCCTCCAGCAGTGTGTATCGGTGTTGGACCAGCAGAACCCAGTCCAAACCTGTTCAGAGACTCCCATTACTTCTAGAGTAGGTTGGCACCTGATTGCAGTGCTGGGTTTGGATCGACACTAAACTGGGTGGGGTTAATATGTCTATACCAACCAGTTCTCCAGGTACGTAGGATCCTGAGGATGGATGATGATGGCAGGACGGTAGGTGTTGAGAATCCTTAGTGATGTGGATCCAACGAGGCCTGGTTGTGTGATCCTCTCTGTGGAGGGTTACAGGTGCGAGAGCACAGGTAGGTGTTCAGATATCCAGTAGCATGTCTCAGGGTATCGCTAAGAGTTGTGTCAAGCGCCTGCACCATGCTGGATTTCTCTTTGCTGTCACGCAGTCCTCTGACAGTCCTCTGCATCATCCTGATTGGTTCGTGCTGTTTCTTACTGGAGCAACAGAAACTACACTGTGTCTTCATCAGTAACGTTTCTCTGTCCCTCAGACAGGCGCTGCGGAGGAGAACTGGGTGATTACACCGGATTCATCGAGTCGCCCAACTACCCCGGGGATTACCCTGCTAACATGGAGTGCACATGGATCATCAATCCTCCACCCAAGCGCAGGATCCTCATCATCGTTCCAGAGATTTTCCTTCCCATGGAGGACGAGTGTGGAGATTACTTAGTGATGCGAAAGAGCGGTGAGTATGTGAAATTTCATTTCGGAGGAAGAGCACCACTTCAGGAATGTGTTGTCTGAGGAGGACGATTTATCTTTTTCCTCGTCAGCCCTACCGAACTCAGTGACGACGTACGAGACGTGTCAGACATACGAGCGGCCGATCGCTTTCACCTCTCGCTCGAAGAAGCTGTGGATTCAGTTCAGGTCGAATGAGGGGAACAGCAGGAAGGGCTTCCAGGTTCCCTATGTAACATATGACGGTGAGCAGAGATGAAACCGTGCTGTAGGTGCTCTTCAGTCTCGATGCTGCTGCATGTTCTTCTGAATATTCCGTACTCTTCTGGTTTCAGAGGACTACCAGGAGCTGATTGAGGACATCGTCAGGGACGGGAGACTGTATGCCTCGGAAAATCATCAGGAAATTTTAAAGGTAGAAAGAAGGGAAAATTTTATGATGCATGTTTAAGTTAACTGATTATAATATTTAAACAATTTCTGAACCTGAAAAAAAATCATGCATATAATTATTTTCATATTGAGAAGCAGGTCACACTGCCACCATGTGGACATCCGGTGCATTACATGACCGTGCATTACAATGGACGGTTGTATATATAGGTGGCGTAATGATTAAAAATTTTGACCTCAAAGCAAAGAGGTCGTGGGTTCAAGTCTCAGGCTCGTGCATGTCTGTGTGGACTTTCCTCCGATTACTCCGGTTTCCTCCCACAGTTAAAGACATCCACGTTATTTGTGAAAGGTTGTTTGTGTTGTCCTGCGACGGTTGGACGAGCTATTCATGGTGTACCTCACCTTTGCTCAGTGTTGGCTGAGATAGACCCTGGCCTCCCTGTGACCTTAGTAGGATTAAGTGGTTCGGCAAACTAATTAGTGAATGAGAATAATTTATTATTATTATTTTTTAATATTTATTATTGTTGACGTTTAATTCCACAGGACAAGAAGCTCATGAAGTGTCTGTTTGACGTTCTCGCTCATCCACAGAACTTCTTTAACTACACAGCTCAGGAGTCGAGAGAAATGTTTCCCAAATCCTTCATCCGGTTCCTGCGCTCCAAAGTGCTGCGATTTTTACGTCCTTAAAATATTTGGCAGTCGACTTTGCGTGGACTTCACGTTGGCTCTGCGTGGACTTCACATGGAGTTGAAGAACTTGGCACTCAAATCGATTTGTAAAAATAAATATCCAAAAATATCCAAAAATCTGTCGCTTCAGGGCTTTGTGTTTGAACGAAGACGATCCCGCAGCTCCATGATGGTTGCAACGGAGCCGCTGACGTCCAAAGAAAATTTGACTTTAATCGAATTAATAACTGCTCCTGTAATCATAGGATATGAAATACTGAGAGTGAGCAGATTCGCCATTTCTGTCCTCACATTTCGCTCATAATAATAATAATAATAATAATAATAATAATAATAATAATATAAATTAAGAAATAAATTAAAAGAGCTCTGCCCTCACGCTGGTGGGAAGAAATTTATAAAATAAATGAATTGTTGCTGTTGTCGTTCTGGTACACATCATGTTCTTGTTTTTAAAGCACTGCTCAGGATGTAGTTTCAGGAATCACAGTTACATCTGATGTATATTATGTAAAAAAAATACTAGATTCAGTTCGACTCTCATGATATTGTTTTTTTATTGTTGTTTTTTTTATTGTTTCTGTTGTTGTTGATGATGATGATGATGATGATGATGCTTCCTTGATAACTCTTTCACTCATGTGTGCTTCATTCACCTCTCTGTAATAAACACAGTAAAGTTCACACGCTTTATTTTCTCTGGATTATTCAGTACGGTGTTTTCAGGACATTAATATGGAGCGCATACCAACACCAAGCACTAAATTCCAGGAAGACGTTTCAGGTCGAAGAGATACAAGATACTCATTAAATCTTATATAGAGTAAATTAATGTCTATATTTTTCTGTTTGTACATCTAACTTGTAAATAAAAAGAAATAAAGTAACCCTGATGTTTTTCACACTCTGTCACTCAAACCTCTGCTTTTTTTAACCTTAGAACAATTTTTGCTTAGTAAAGTCATAAACAAGCTTATTTTATTTCCCTAAAACTGAAATGTAGTAGTAATAATAATAATAATAATAATAATAATAATAATAATGATAATAATAACTTATTATTAGCAGATGCAGGTGATGAGTAAGATAAAAATTGGTCACTGAACAGAATGCTGCACGTCATAGGGAATCACTGTACTGGGTTCTGTAGTACATGTCAGACCAAAATTATATATAAAATTTTAATAATATATATATATAGGCTGTAAATAAAATATGAGCAAAGGAGGAGGAATATGTATCAGCTTTACAAAGGACGGTTACAGCAGGAAACAAGATAGAAGATGTGATAAGTTGTGGAGATGCAGTGGAAGGAAGAAAGGAGATTTTTAGTTTTCTTTACAGCACTCGACTGATAATGAGAATACAGTACTGTATAGCAGAGCAGGTGTAATAGTCGAGTGCAACCACATGGGGGCCGCAATGCAACACAAAGGATGCCAGATGCCGGAAAACTCCATAGAAGAAGAACAACAACAAGCAGCCGAAGAAGATGACAAAGACAACGACAACGAAGAAAGATGTTTCCGTTTCCGGAGGAAGTGTGTTTTGTGCGCTCCGCTGAGGCTGACAGTCAGCTGATCTTTCCGGAAGTTTAGCTTTATACAAGCTAGCAACAACGATTTGTTTATTTGAGTCAGAATTAACCCCGAGGCTCATGTGATAGATATTATAACTTTATATTTGACAAGTTTATTTTACTTCTGTGGATCTTTGAGAGGAACTAACTGGAAAAACCTAAAAACAAGCAAAAAATGTTTCCGTTTTGTGTAAAGACTGGAGTTACTCTGTTAACTGGAATCTGTCTTCTGTTTGCAGCTCAGGTTTCTGAAGCTAAAGTAAGTGTCAGTTAGTCAGGATGTTTTGTAGCAGGCTGTTATCTGACCAGTTTTTTCTGGTTTAAAGACGTTAAAGGCTGATTAGCTGTAAAACCCTAAAATGTTAACTTATTAACTACAGTGGAATTAATATTGTAATATTGTAGAATTTTCTTCTTCCATAATTAACAATTATCACCATCATCCAATGGTAGAGGAGTATTTTTATTGTGTTTTCTTATTTATAAAATTCAATGTTTGTGTGTCTCTTTGTCCGCGATAGATTTTAGATGTCAGCATTGTTCGCACCCACACTTTCCCACTTTATCCAGTTTTATGTCGGGAGGGTAATGAGCAACATATTTTTTTCCCTGTGAAGCAAACTGTATATTTTCGATACTTGTCGTCTACCAACCAACACTCCTGTATTGTTGATGGTGACAATGGCGACGTCTAGCGGCATAAGTGGAATTATGTTGCGTTTGACGTCACAGCAGATTTTTTTTTTTATTATTATTATTCATAATAATAATAATAATGATTATTATTATACAAGAACCTTCTTTGCTGGGTAAAAAAAGAATCCATTATTGGAAAGCTTCTAGCAGTCCACTTAAATATACATAATTGAACACTGGGTGTGTTGTGTGCTGTTCAAGTCTTTAACAGCTGAAAGTGTCCTCCGGACCATCATTGAAATCTGGGGGATGGCGAGCAATAAATGATAAATATCAAGTTATATATAAGTCTCAGCCATATTATACGTTATTATTGCATGTTGCATATTCACCATAATCATATACAGTGGAATCTCATCAAATGACTGTCCTTTATAACGAGTCTTCCAAGATACGAGCTTCGAACTCAGCAAAAATGTGCTCCATCCAAAAAGCAAAAATTCACTTGAAGAGTTCTCCTTGAAATGGCTTTTCCAGGCCGATTAGCCTCGTATTCTTCCACCGCCGCTAGAAAGGAAAACAAAAAACATTTCAGCCCCCCCAGGACCCCGCACACGACTATGAATAGTGCGTTTATAAATATCGTTTGCTTGGTGCTTTTCCCCTACACCATAGCGCGACAATAACAGCACCACTGCCAACTACTGTAGAGGATGCGCAATTACACTTAATTCTAGTACAGTGAGAGAGAGAGAGAGAGAGAGAGATTTCCTTTCGGCTTTTTCCCTTTATCAGGGGTCGCCACAGTGAATGTACGGCATGAAAAAAAGCATGTTCCTCACGGTCTTACATGCCCCTTCTGGCATCACACCGTGGCCCCGACTATTTTAGAAGCACTGGCCTTGTGGGAGCTCACGAGCCTTTCCTCACTGGCATTCATAGCGTGCACACGCAAAAAAAAAAAACCCTCCTCCGTCTCCTCCTCCTGTGTTATGCACCAACTCATGCCTGCCCACATGACATCTTTGCCGCAGTCGATGATCGAAAGGGTTGGTTGACTTATTGTTTATTCTTGTTTTATTATTAATTATTATTATTGTTAATGTAGGGAGGAAAAGTGTAGAAGACGGTGATGAGGCCAGCGATGTTGTATGGTTTAGAGACAGTGGCCCTGGGGAAAAGACAGGAGGCAGAGTTGGAGGTAGCAGAGATGAAAATGTTGAGGTTCTCTTTGGGAGTAACGAGGATGGATAGGATCAGGAATGAGCACATCAGAGGGACAGCACATGTAAGACGTTTTGGAGACAAAGTCAGAGAGGCTAGATTGAGATGGTTTGGACATGTACAGAGGAGGGATAGTGAGTATATTGGTAATAGGATGCTGAGGCTGGAACTACCAGGCAAAAGGCCTAGAGGAAGACCAAAGAGACGATTCATGGATGTGGTGAAGGAGGACATGAAGGTCGTTGGTGTAAAAGAAGAAGATGCAAAGGATCGGGTGAGATGGAGGCAGATGATTCGCTGTGGCGACCCCTGAAGGGAAAAGCCGAAAGGAAAAGAAAGAAGAAGATTATTGTTAATGTAGGGGCATTGGTGGTCTAGTGGATAGGTTGCAGGATCGCTGATCCTAAGGTTGGGGGTTCGAGTCCCCACAAGGTTGTCACTGTCCCCCCCCCAGTGCAGGTAACCGGGTTCCCAAAGGCCTGCCATGTGTGTCACTGTCTATGGTGAGAGATTCATGTAAAAGAACCATTGCTGACTTTCATAAAGAGTAGCTGCAAAGCTGTCAGCGTGTTTCTGTCCCTTGCTATAAAGGGTTGTGTCAGGAAAGGCATCCGACGTAAAAACCCATGCCAAATCAAATATGCGAATCATATGATTCGCTGTGGCGACTCTCGAGAACGGGGAAAAAGCCAAAAGGGAAAAAAAATTAGTTAATGTCCATGTATTATTATTATGAAATATTTATTGTTTTTACAATATTGTGGATAGAAGATGATTGCTTTTACACGTTTATCTTTAATATTTCAGGTCAAATATACGTACGTGCTTGCGGCAAGTTATGAGTTTGGGAGGGGGTTGGAACGGATTAATTTGTTTTCTGTTATTTTTAATGGAATCATTGTTTCAGCTAATGAACTTTTCAGCTTACGAGCTCGCCCGTGGAACGGATTAAATTCATTAGTTGAGATATCACTGTATATAATTTAATATTTATTGTTTATTGCTTTCTACCGTCTGGATTTAAATGAAGGCACAGAGGATGCTTTCTATGATATTTTTTACTATGGGGGGTATCTGGGTAGCTGGGCGAGTTTGCATGTTGTGTGCGTGTGTGTGTGTGTGCCTATGGTGTACTTGTTTTGGCCCTGTGATAGACTGGGAAGCTATTCAGGGTGTAACCCACCTTTCACCCAGAGTCAGCTTCCCCACAACCATATTACGATCAAGTGTGATTTCAGTGAGGGACCGAATAGACGACTCATCAGAATGTTATTTTTGTATTATATACAGCATTATTAATATGATTACACCCATATTATGCCCTCGTGTGTTTTTATATATGCATATTTTTTTTGTCAGATAAAACCTTTCAGGCTTTGTGCTTTGGGATATAAATTAAATTATTATATCAGATTTTTTTTCTGTTCTTCTTCCTGTTCAGTAAATCAGCAGCATAATCCGATTGGACACAAAGAGTCAGACATGTGACGGCGGCGTGTGGCGGTTTCACTCACAGTAAAAGTGTGTTAAACTTAGTTAGCAGCGAGATGAAGGCTGAGTAATGGTGTTAATGTGGGTGTGGTGTGTGTTTTCTCTCTCTCGTTCTGCACATCTCAGCCGGAAATGTGGCAGCCATCCTCCAGAGAGCCGAGAACTTCCTGCCGGAGAAAACGTGTATTTGCGGTGATGGTTAAATGTGTCTTCCACTTTTCGAGAGTATTAATGTTTTTTGTTTTTTTTTGAGCTCAGTTTTGGGTTGTGTGACCATGCCCATGTGTCAAGGAAAGTGGCCACGTCCATCTTCTAGGACAATATAATTGAAATATATGAATGAAAATATTTCAAGCAGAATCAGGAGGCTGTACTTATTGGATTCCCTGTGGGCCTTCCCCACATTTTTTTCCTTCATTTTAGTCATATCCAAGTCCCACCCATCAAATATTATTCTCCCTATCACATGACCAACCACCAACAACCAGCGAGGGGCTAAAGCATGCACACGCCCCCTCTGTCATATGCAATGCTAGCCACCTGCTTCTTTACGAACTGCGGTGTAGGCGTATTTGGGGGTGGTCTAACGTGCTGTCCACCCCCTCGTACGAATGAGCTTGAAGACGGCTGTGATTGGCTGGCGATTGCTGTGAGTGACGGGGGAGGGAGTGTATGCTTCCCTCCCTTGAGATCCCGGTCACGGACGACTTTGGCATTGACTCGGATTCGAACCTGCAATCTCTGGGTTAATAGTCACGCACCTTGTCGATGCTCCTCTCTCTATGATTTATTTCCATGTCGACGAGTCTATCATCACACACCTACTTGCAAGCGACGCTTTCACCAGAAACACGGCAAGGACTTTACTAATGTGTGATAAACACGATCTCTCCTTGACTCATTTGCTGAACCGCTTGATCCCAGTGTGGTCGTGGGGTCACTGGTGCCTATCTCAGCCGGCTCTAGGTGTAGGTTGGGTACACCTGAACTGAACAGCTCGACCATCGCAGAACAACACACACTACTCGGGGGGGAAAATTTGGAACAGCCACCTTGACTAATGTGCACAATGCACAATGCGTCTCTGGAGAAAACCGGAGTATCCGGATGAAACCAACGCGCGCACGGGGAGAGTGTGCACACTGCACACAGAACAACCCAGGCCCGGGGTTCGAACCCAGGACCATCCCAGGTGAAAGATGATCTCGGATAATTTAATCCAGTCAAACTATTCTTGCTCCCTGCTGGTTTAGAGAGTAGAATCATCCTGTAAATGTTCACATGTAATAGATCAGATTCTTGCAATTTATTATTTTTTATTTTTCACTTCATAGAACTCCGAGGACATCAGGTGTAAATGTATTTGTCCCCCGTACAAAGACATCGAAGGACAAATCTACAATCAGAATGTTTCCCTCAAGGACTGGTAATGTACCCACACCACACTGAGTCACTAATCTCTCACAATGCGTCACTAGAGGGCGCGGTAACACGATGAAATGTTGCGTGATGTTGACAAACTTTATTTATTTTTTTAATGTTGACTAATGTGTGATATTGTGTAATGTTGCATATAATATGGGATGCAGTGCTTGCTAAGGTGGTAAAGGCACTGGGTTACTGATCCAAAGGTGAAGGGTTCAAATCCCAGTACCACCAAGCTGCCACTGTTGGGCCCTTGCGCAAGGCCTTTAACCCTCGCCTGCTTGAGTTTATTAAAAATGGAGAAGGGTGGCATGCAAACTACTATAAATGTGTAACGTTGGATAAAGTGAAGGTTGTGTTACATGTAATGTTTAATGTGTAATTGTGAGTAACGGAATTATGTGTAAAAGTGCGTAATGTGTAACATTATGTAATTTTTTGTGATGTTGTGCATCATGGTGTATAATCTTGCGTAGCGGCATGTAATGTTGCGCGTGTTTTTCCCGTACGCAGTAACTGTCTTCACGTGGTCGAGCCAATGCCGGTGGAGGGGAAGGATGTGGAGGCGTACTGTTTACGCTGTGAATGTAAATACGAGGAGAGAAGCTCAGGAACAATTAAAGTAAGAACAGAGTGCACAGAGCTCATGTACTCCAGAGGGAACGTTTTATTCACTCTTATATTATATACATTATATTGTATACATACTATATATTATATACATTTCACATTTCAGTATAAAAACTCCTATCTGTGCAGGAAATGACAATACGACTACTACTACTAATAATAATGATAATATTTTATTATTAGGACTTGTAGAAATGGGCTCCGTTTGTCTGGCCGTATTATAATTGTGCTAACTTTGGAAGGGATTGACATCAGATCACCAAATTTGGGGGTACGGGTTCCCTCAGGGGCGAATAGTGTGGGATTGTGTGGGTCCCCTTCACCTTATTTCAAGGTCACTTTTAATGTACGGTATTGGTCTTGTTAACTTGTGTGTGCTGGAGTATCTGGATCCTGCGGTTCTTTTCGACTAAACAGTTTGTAAACAGTTTATTTAAAATATTAACGATACAGATATGAATGGCAATGTTTAAATTTACAAATATCGAGCACATGTATTTACAATTCTGTACTATGCATCTTTTAATATTCTGAAATTTTTCTGTGGAATGAATACAGATGATGTACGATGATGCGTATCATGTTGTATTTTGCGTGTCGCTCGACCCCGAGTGGGTCGGCTACGGCACGCCGATTTTTAACAGAAAATAATTTTAAGGATCTTGATTTAACGGTGAAGTTGTTCCTGACACTCTGGAATCTGTAGCCCTGTGTATCTGTGCTCACTCCTCCTGGGAGAGATGATGGTGGAGTTTGTTGTTTTTTTTTTTTAGGGGACCATCATCATCTATCTGTCTGTTCTGGGGCTGCTGCTGCTCTACATGGTGTATCTGACTCTGCTGGAGCCCATACTCAAACGCCGCCTGTTCGGACACTCGCAGCTCATCCAGAGCGATGACGATGTCGGGGTCAGTATACACATTCACTCACTCACTCACATATGTACACACACACTCACTCACTCACTCACTCACATATGTACACACACACACACACACACACACATACAGATGCTCCCCGACTTACGTTCATTCGTTTTACGGTTTTTTGATTTTAGGTTTTTGTTTGTTTGGTTTTGAGTTTAGACATACCTACGTAGTACGCTGTACAGTAGGCCCTCAACATTCGTGGGGGTTCGGTTCAGGGCCCTCCCGCGAATTGAGACCTCTCTAACCTTATGATGGTGCAATAAAAGAAGCTCTCAGGCTTTGGCACATCAAAGTAAACAGTCTGAACCACACTAGCTACAAGGTTCACTTTCTTTTCCCACTGCACAGAGTACAGAAGGTTCCTTCTGTGGATCAGCTGTTCCTGTTGCAGAAAAGGTTCCAGTTAGTTGTTTCTGGTGTGTGTGTGTGTGTGTATATATATATATATATATATATATATATATATATTTATTTATATATATATATATATATATATATATATATATATATATATATAAAACGGTATACCTTGACTTAAGTCATATTGTGTTAAGTCATTTTTAATTATACATTGGTTTTCAAAAAAATATGGAAAAAATAAAAAGAGTTTGTCATTATAATCATATAATCCCGCCCACTATTTGAGAAGCAGTGAATTAGCATCAGCCCCAGCAAATTATACATATGCATCATCAAGACATTACTGGCACGTGATTTAAATTTAGCCAATGGCTGAGAGCTTTTGTTTCTCCCTCCTGCAGATTGGTTGCAAATGATGTGTAGACCTTTTTTCTCCTTTGTGCACATATCAGCGTGATTGCTTGAATTATGAATAACAGGGGCTTTCTGTATATTAAGTATATTAAATATTATACATTATGTACATATAATATATACACATATACATGTATACAGGAATCCCTCGCTACTTCGCACTTCAATTCATGTGGCTTCAGTGCATCGCGTTTAAAAAAAAAAAAAATATATATATATATATATATATATATAGTAGGCCCTTGACATTTGAGGGGGTTGGGTTCCGGGTTCCCCCGCGAATCGAGATAATCCGCAAGTTCTGTACCCGGAAGTAAAATCCCATGTATCACGTCACATGCACGAATGAGCAAACGGAAGTAAAATACTATGTAGCTACTACATGCGCTAAAATATGCTTCTTAAACACATTCTATAGACAGTCTTACTCATTAATACAGTATTAATGTAGTAAAATATAGTAATGATTAAAGAAAAACCTTTTCAATTTTTACTGCTATATTTATTGATGATAAAATATAAACATTATACAGCATATATTGTTGTCAAGCACTCGTATTAAAGTCTTTTTCAATTATTATTCCAGTACAGTATCTAAGTTAATGTTTAGAATGTTTGTATGTTAGATTTTATGTTCTGTAGCATGTTTAACAAATGATACCAAAAGGATAAACTTTATTACGCTTCATGTCCTTTTACATTGAACTTGGAGTGACGTCTCCAAGATGGCGCTGCCCAGAGGGCTACGTCACGGAGTTCTCAGAGTCAAATTGTTTCTTTGTTCCTTTTAATTTGTTTTATTTGTTGTTTTGTTTGTTCATGTTTTGCACTATGCTCGCCTATGACCGGTCGACTCTACTACAGCTATGAGCAGCTTCAACTTCGGGCATACTAAGCATGCAACAACTCCTATCATGAGCTAATATGCTATGGTAGCTCAATGCTAGCCGCACCCCGGCTAACAAGAAGCCCAGGTGGGAAGGGGCCGAATGACGACTCCGGCGCTTGGGATCGCACAGGATGAAGGCTGTGTAGCCAGCTGGTGCATTCGCCTCATTGGGTGTACTCTCCTCGAGCCATGTTTCACAGAAACACAGCATGAAGCAGTCCTGTAGATCCCTCTGCACTGCAGTCTGATCATGAAGCTCATCCACCTTCGTTCAGCCCCTCCCCGCCTGGGCTTAGTGTTAGCCGGAATGTGGCTAGCTAGCACTGAGCTACCATGGCATATTAGCTCAGAAGTTGAGCATGCTTAATTATATACGCCCGAAGACGCTCCGATCTCATAGCTGTACTAGGGTCGACCAGGCATAGATGAGCATAGCGCAAAACATGAACAAACAAAACAACAAATAAAAAGAAACATGACTCTGAAAACTCAGCCTGGGCTTATTGTTAGCCAGGGTGCAGCTAGCATTGGGCTACCATAGCATATTAGCTCAGGAGTTGAGCGTGCTTAGTTATACACGCCTGAAGACACTCCGATCTCATAGCTGTTGACCAGTCATAGGCGAGCATAGTGCAAAACATGAACAAACAAAACAACAAGTTTTGGTGGAATCATAGAGCTTAACTGGTAATTAAAACACACAAAAAAGTGACTCATTGATTATTTGTGCGCGAATGAGGAAAAAGGGGCGTTACATCATCTCAACCAATCAACAGGAAGGAGGACAGCCATTGGCTGAATTTGAGTGACAAGTCAGTTGCCTGACAGTCCGTGAATACTCAAACCGTGAGTGCAAAACCGCAAATAGTCAAAGGCCTACTGTAATGATGCTGCGTCCATTGTTTGCCTACGACAGACTGAATGTGCCCCTCCTTCTTCCCAGTTCAGTTTATATATATATATATATGTATATATATGTATAAATAAAAATAAAAATATAATATATCTCAGTTATATAGCGTGTTACCCTTGTGTTAAGATGTCATCTCTGTGATCTTTGTGTTTACACTGTTTTGCGGACTTTTGTAACCCTAAGCAAATATGGTTGGTCAGAAGCGTAAGCCTACTGGCATGGGTGGAAGTCTCCTACACACAGATGAATTAATTATCTGCTCGGATCGGCGTAATCTACCATGCATACTCAGTTAAGCAAAGAGAGTAGTGAAATGAATGAAAACCCAAATCCAGAAAAGAAAGAGAACTCTCCGCTCTGCTGGTGATTCACATCAATGCAGGCTGAGTACTAAACGAGTACAGTATTCAACGGCGCCCTTGCTCACTTGAAAGACCGGAAGTCCGTATAACCCGCGCTTTGTCTCAAGCACAAAAAAGTAAACTACTTTCGGTATTGAGCGCCTCACATATTGTAAGCGGTGATTGGCTGTTTTAAGCTTCATGTAAAGTGACTCGGCTCAGCTTCATGTAAAGTGACCATCTGTCAACCATCGGAACCATTTACAAGCAGAAAGATCGCATCATAGAGAATGTTAAAGGTTATATTTGATACTGTATTTGATATTTGATGAGTGAATTTAATTAGAATTTATCAATTTGAAATTATTTTGCTTGAATTTATTTTATTCGAAATTAATGTTGATATTATTTGATATATTATTTTACAATGTTTTGTTCATAATAATTGATTTAGGGGTGTTTTATGAGATACGGTAATGGTATTTATGGATATATAGTACAGTATGAACGTCATACATCATTGGAACATACAGTAACAACTTGCGTTCATTTTCAACTTGCGTTCGGCCATCGGGAACCAAACAAAAAGTCGGGGAGCGTCTGTATACACACACACACACACACATACACACATTATATATATATATATATATATATATATATATATATATATATATATATAGAGAGAGAGAGAGAGAGCGAGAGAGAGAGTTTTCTGTGTAGATCCTTCCCTAAGAGAGTGCTCAATACTTTTTCAATTCTTCTGTAATCACCTGAAGAGAGAAGATGGTTTCACCACCCCTCGAAACAGATCTGTAGTGAAAATGAAGTTTCAATATAAAGTCTTTGTCCTGTCCTTTTATTTTTACTTATATATACACATACACACACGCAGAGTGGTACCTCACCTTACGATAGTTTCAGCAAATGAAAAATCCAGGTTACGAAAAACATTTTCCCAAATTTCTTTGTCTCTGTATACGAAACAAGTTCTGCTTACGAAACGCACCAAACGTGTCATTCAAACATTCAAACAATGCACGAGCTGCTCTCCCATTGACTATATTCCAACGTCCTCCCCCGCTGGCCTCCCATTGGCTAGGAGGGATGATGAAGCTCCCTTGAGCAGCAGCTTGTATCATGAGTTTTTTGAGTGTGCTCATTGCAATTTTATTTTTTGACTCAGGCTTTTAACCTTGCATAAATATTTGTAAGATTATAACTGCTAAGAAGACATGGTCAATACACGCATGCGCACACACACACACACACACACACACACACACACACACACACACACACGCATGTGATTCCCGGTGCGAGTGAAAACAAGAAGTAGGCTCGTGGCATGCGGTTGAGTGATATCGCAAACCCATCTACCATCGGTACGATATTGAAGCAGGAGGTCTTGAAAGCTATACTTTTATAATTTCGAAATGGTTTAGGAGGTAGTATTTGGAGGCCTTGGAACGAATCAGGCCTTTTACATGTAAAATGCTACTCAATTTACGAAATATCCAGATTAAGAAAAAGGCTCTGGAATGAATTAATTTCGTAAGGTACCACTGTGTATATACATATATACAGTATGCATATATGCACACCAGTATGTACACATACACACAAATATATATATATATATATATCTCATCTCATCTTCTTCCGCTTAGTCCGGGGTCGGGTCACGGGGGCAGCAACCTTAGCAAAGAGGTCCAGACATCCCTCTCCCGAGCCACTTCCTCCAACTCTCCCGGGGGGACACCGAGGCGGTCCCAGACAAGCCGAGAGACATAGTCCCTCCAGCATGTTCTAGGTCGACCCCGGGGTCTCTTCCCGGTTGGACATGCCCGAAACACCACACCAGGGAGGCGTCCGGGGGGCATTCTAACCAGATGCCCGAGCCACCTCAACTGGCCCCTCTCAATGCGGAGGAGCAGCGGATCTACTCCGAGCTCTCCCCGGATGGCGGAGCTTCTCACCCTATCTCTAAGGGAGAACCCCGCCACCCGGCGAAGAAAGCTCATTTCAGCCGCTTGTATCCGTGATCTTGTTCTTTCGGTCATTACCCAAAGCTCGTGACCATAGGTGAGGGTTGGAACGTAGATCAACTGGTAAATTGAGAGCTTCGCCTTGCGGTTCAGCTCCTTTTTCACCACGACGGACCGGTACAGGCACTGCTTAACAGCAGAGGCTGCAGCGATCCGTCTGTCGATCTCTCGCTCCATCCTTCCCTCACTCGTAAACAAGACCCCAAGATACTTAAACTCCTCCACTTGGGGCAGGACCTCATCCCCGACCCAGAGGGTGCATTCCACCATTGTCCGACTGAGAACCATGGCCTCGGACTTGGAGGTACTGATCTTCATCCCGGCTGCTTCGCACTCCGCTGCGAATCGCTCCAATGAGAGCTGGAGGGCCCGACTTGATGAAGCCAAAAGGACAACATCATCCGCAAAAAGCAGAGACGATATCCGATGGCCACCGAACCAGAACCCCTCATCGCCTCGACTGCGCCTAGAAATTCTGTCCATAAAAATTATGAACAGAATCGGTGACAAAGGACAGCCTTGGCGGACTCCAACTCCCACGGAAACGAATCCGAGCTGCTGTTACCAATACGGACCAAACTCTGGCTCCGGTGATACAGCGACCGAATAGCTTCGTAACAGCGGATCCGAACGCCCGTACTCTCGAGCACGCCCCACAAGATCTTTCGAGGGACACGGTCGAAAGCCTTCTCCAAATCCACAAAGCACATGTGGACAGATTGGGCAAACTCCCATGCCCCCTCCAGAATCCTGTGGAGCGTATAGAGTTGGTCAAGAGTGCTGCGGCCAGGACGAAAACCACATTGTTCCTCCTGAATCCGAGGTTCGACTATCGGTCGGATCCTCCTCTCTAATACCCCTGCATAGACTTTCCCAGGTAGGCTGAGGAGTGTAATTCCCTGATAATTGGAACACACCCTCCGGTCCCCCTTCTTAAAAATTGGGACCACCACCCCAGTTTGCCAATCCAGAGGTACAGCCCCCGATGACCACGCGATGTTGCAGAGACGTGTCAACCAAGACAGTCCTACAACATCCAGAGTCCTGAGATATTCCGGGCGGATCTCGTCCAACCCCGGAGCTCGACCACCGAGGAGCTTTTTGACAACCTCAGTGACCTCCACTCCAGTGATGGGCGGACCCTCACCCGAACCCCAGGGTCTTCCTCTTCCACGGAGGGCGTGTTGGTGGGATTGAGAAGGTCCTCAAAGTATTCCCTCCACCTCTCAACAACATCCCCAGTCAAGGTAAGCAGCTCCCCACCTCCACCGTAAACAGTGTTTATGAAGAACTGCTTCCCCCTCCTGAGGCGTCGGATGGTGGCCCAGAACCTTTTTGAGGCCAACCGATAATCACTCTCCAGGCCCTCACCGAACTCCTCCCACGCCCGAGATTTTGCATTTGCGACAGCCTCGGCTGCAGCACGTTTGGCCTGCCGGTACCCGTTTGCTGCCTCAGGAGTCCCACAGGCTAATAAAACCCGATAGGCCTCCTTCTTCAGCTGGACGGCCCCCTTCACCGCAGGTGTCCACCACCGGGTTCGGGGATTACCGCCACGACAAGCACCAACGTCCTTACGGCCACAGCTATGGGCTGCCGCCTCAGCAATGGAGGCACGAAACATGGCCCATTCAGATTCCATGTCCCCCGCCTCCTCCGGAACGTGGTTGTAGCTCTGCCGGAGGTGGGAGTTAAAGGCCTCTCGGACAGGGGCTCCGTAAACGTTCCCAGCAGACCCTGATTACACGCTTGGGCCTGCCAGGTCTGGAAGGCAACCTCCCACACCACCGAAGCCAAATCACCACCAGGTAGTGATCGGTAGACAGCTCAGCTCCTCTCTTCACCCGAGTGTCCAGAACATATGGTCGCAAGTCCGATGACACGACTACAAAGTCAATCATCGAACTGCGACCTAGGGTGTCCTGGTGCCAAGTGCACTTATGGACACCCTTATGTTGAACATGGTGTTCGTAATAGACAAACTATGACGAGCACAGAAGTCCAACAACGACACACCATTCGGATTCAGACTGGAGAGGCCGTACCTACCGATCACACCCTTCCAGGTCACACTATCGTTGCCCACATGGGCGTTAAAGTCTCCCAAGACAACGAGCGAGTCTCCCGAGGAGCGTTCTCCAACACCCCCAAAGACTCCAAAAGGGTGGGTACTCTGAACTGTCATTTGGTGCATATGCTCAAATATCTGTCAGGACCCGTCCCCCCACCCGAAGACGGAGGGAAGCTACCCTTTCGTCAACCGGGGAGAACCCCAACATTTGGGCACCGAGACGGGGGGGCAACAAGAATACCCACACCGGCTCGCCGCCTCTCCCCATGAGCAACTCCAGAATAGAAGAAGGTCCAGCCTCTTTCGAGATGGATGGTTCCAGAGCCCAAGCTATGCGTTGAGGTGAGCCCGACTATATCTAGTCGGTATCTCTCCACCTCACGCACCAAATCAGGCTCCTTTCCCGCCAGAGAGGTGACATTCCATGTCCCAAGGGTCAGAGTAAGCAGCCGAGGATCAGTCCGACAGAACCCATGCCTTTGGCTGCCACCCAACTCACACTGCACCCGACCCCTAAAACTCCTCCCACGGGTGGTGGGTCCATGGGAGGGCGGACCCATGTCTCCTTTTCGGGCTGGGCCCGGCCAGGCTCCATGGGCATAAGCCCGACAACCAGGCACTCGCCTTCGAGCCCCTCCCCTGGGCCTGGTTCCAGGATTGGAACCCTGGTGACCTGCGTCCGGGCAAGGGAGACTGATTCCTGTGTTGTTTTCTCCTGTTTTTTTGGGGGATTTGTTTTGAATCGCACTTTGTCTGGACCTTCACCCCGGACCTGTTTTCCTTGGGTGACCCTACCAGGGGCATTTGCCCCCGACAACATAGCTCCTAGGATCATTAGGTCACGCAAACCCCTCCACCACGATAAGGTGGCGATTCGAGGAGGGGATATATATATATATACACACACACACACACACACACACACACACACACACTTACATCAGGGATTTCAGTTCCAAACTCACACAGCATCCATAAAACCACAGAGACAAGAACATTAAAATCATTTTTTTCTTGAATTGCTAGTTGAATTGATGGGTATGTCAGGATAAGAAGGGAAAGTGCATTGAATGCAAGCCTGTGAATGCAGTGTTCTGATCTGGTGTGTGTGTGTGTGTGCGTGTTTAATTTATTTTTTATTGTGTTTATTTTTTGAGGACCAGCAGCCGTTTGCGAATGCTCATGACGTTCTGTCCCGCTCCCGCTCCCGCACCAACATGCTGAACAAGGTGGAGCACGCGCAGCAGCGCTGGAGGAGACAGGTCCAGGAGCAGCGCAAGTCCGTGTTCGACCGGCACGTGGTGCTGAGCTAAAAGCACTCTCTCTATTGGACGGTGTGATTATGATCACAGTTCTGTGTAGCCTCCTCCTCACCTTTATAACATCACTGTGTGTGTGTGTGTGTGTGTGTGTGTGTGTTTGTTTGTTGGAGGTGGTATAGTGTAATAGTCTGAATAACTGGCATGAAATTTCCTCTCAAAATTTTTTAATTATTAATTTTTTTTGTTGTTGTTGCATGAGTTTAAGTGTAAAATTATCAGAGAATGAAATGGTTGTTTATTCCTGATATGGTGGTGTGAAAACACGAGTAACCAATTAAATATGAAGATGTGAGCTCATCCAATCATCTCATTCCTCTTTAATTAGCTTCCTGAAGAAATCATGTCATGTGTGTGTGCGTGTGTGTGTGTGTGTGCGTGTGTGTGTGTGTGTGTGTGCGCGCGCGAGCGTGCGCTCACACATATTGATGACATCATGAAGTATTTAATCTATTCCTAAATTTTTTTTTGTTATGAAGAATAAAATGTTATTATTTAGGAAGATTCTTATAAAAATGATTGTCCATTTCTATGTAAATAAACTGGTTGTTGTTGTTATTATTTGCAGTATTGTTGTCGTTTTTTTCTCTCGCAGCAATTACATTGTAATTATGTTGATGTTTGACAGGTTATTACAGGTTAATACACTCGTGAGGTTTTTGGAAGATGTGAGTGCGAGTGAGAGAAAGAGCAAACAGACGGTTTGAAAATGAAGCGCGAGGCATTTCTGCTCTTTTTCTTTATTCATTTGTATTTTATGACTACAGTACGCTCAACAGCGACATGCTAGCATGCAATCTTTCTTAATTCATGAATGGCAAGCTTGAAAGAGGCAGCTGCCACCTAATGGTGGGATGATGAATTAAGTTTCACGGTAATGACCATTTCAAAGCATGTATGATAGTCATAATATTTGAATATTTTATATTATTTTATGCAGGCCACATTAGATGAGTGAGTGGGCTGGAGGTGCCCCGTGGGCCAAAAGAAAAGGGAAACACCTTGTTTTTTTGCAACCATCTCAAACCGCCCGGAGGGAAAACTTAAAATAACCCAACCTTGATATCAGATGCTCTAGTGAGGTCTAACAAGGCTCTTTAACACTTATCAACATTTATGGGTTCAAAAAAAAAAAAACCCGTGAAACACATCATATCTTCCCCTTTTAAAATCCTGATCTGCATGAGCATCTCGTCTCTTATACAGACCTGACGTCTTAACATGACGACCATAAATCAGGTTTAAAATTACTGCAAAATACATTTTATAATTGGACTTCATTTATAATAATATAATTTATATAATTATGTAATATGTTAAATATACTGTTTTGTTCAAAATCTCACAATCCTGATCAATCAGTGTTTTTGGTGGAAATGATAATTCTACATGGTAAATAATTTACTATCAGGTGTAGTAAAGTAATAGAATCCAACAGAACCAACAGTCCTGACCCACATGCTGCTGGTTCGGTGTAATTGAATCACGAATTGAAAGGGGTGTATTCAATGGAATATCCGTGTGGAGTTTAATTAGTGACGTCATTCATTCATTCTTTGAAAAAAAGGTGACAGTTATTGTTCTTATTTGAGGAAGGAAGCAGTGAATGTTGTACCTGCAGGTTATAAACACTTCTCTCTGAAATTCTGAGAAAAACGGGTCGATCCAGACATTGTTCAGAAGAACAGCAAACCTTGATTTTGAAGTTGATTGGAAGTGAAAACATAAAGAAGTGCAGAAAATAGGCTGCTCAGATAAAATGATCCGAAATGATTTAAAAAGGCAACCAGAACCTGAAAGACCCGGAAGAAAAACTACCACTCGAATGAATGAAGATCCAAAATGGCGAGGACTCGACCACCAATCAGCTCCAGGAAGATAAGAGAAGGTCTAAAGTGACCTGTGAGTCCTGTTACAATTAGAAGACGCCTATGTGAAGCCGAGCTATCGGCAAGAAGCCCTGCAATGTCCCACCACTGAAAAAAAGACGTGAAGAGGGTCCAATTCACCAAAGAGCACATTGACCCGAATAAAGAACAACATTCTGTGGGCTGATGAAAGTAAGACTGGTCTTTTTGGGTCTTGGTAGCAGTTTGTCAGACGAGCCCCAAACTCTGAATTCAAACCACAGTCCAATGTGAGGACAGTGAAGCCTGGTGGCGCAAGCATCATGATATGGGGATGTTTCTCATACTACGGTGTCGGGTCGATTCATCACATCGCAGGGATCATGGACCAGTTTGAATCCATCAGAACACTTGATGAGATCGTGCTGCCGTATGCTGAACAGGAAATGTCCTTGAATTGGGTTCAAACAGCACAAAGACCCCAAACACACCAGTAAAGACAGTGTTGTCCATCATCGATTCTATATCACATGCCACCATCAATTCAACTTCAGATTCAACCACAGTGACATCTGAATGACGTCTATGGATGGTGTGCTACTGATGTTGTTGTTGTTCTTCTTCTTATTATTGTTGTTGACTGCTTTGTCAGCTACCTCCTTCATCTAACTGGGCTTTCCACTCAATCAACTTTAAACAATAATAAGGAATAAATTTATGTGAGATCTTCCAAACACTACATCAACTGTAAATTACAGGTTTTATTACTCTTCGTCTACAGCCCAGTTTCTCAATCCATCCTCCCACCTTCATCATCACACTATAATCTTCATCTCACCTACATCTTCACCTTCTCATCTCCAGCTTCTCATCTACATCTTCACCTTCTCATCTCCAGCTTCTCATCTACATCTTCACCTTCTCATCTCCAGCTTCTCATCTACATCTTCACCTTCTCATCTCCAGCTTCTCATCTACATCTTCACCTTCTCATCTCCAGCTTCTCATCTACATCTTCACCTTCTCATCTCCAGCTTCTCATCTACATCTTCACCTTCTCATCTCCAGCTTCTCATCTACATCTTCACCTTCTCATCTCCAGCTTCTCATCTACATCTTCACCTTCTCATCTCCAGCTTCTCATCTACATCTTCACCTTCTCATCTCCAGCTTCTCATCTACATCTTCACCTTCTCATCTCCAGTTTCTCATCTACATCTTCACCTTCTCATCTCCAGCTTCTCATCTCATCTCCAGCTTCTCATCTACATCTTCACCTTCTCATCTCTAGCTTCTCATCTACATCTTCACCTTCTCATCTCCAGCTTCTCATCTACATCTTCACCTTCTCATCTCCAGCTTCTCATCTACATCCTCACCTTCTCATCTCCAGCTTCTCATCTACATCCTCACCTTCTCATCTCCAGCTTCTCATCTACATCCTCACCTTCTCATCTCCAGCTTCTCACCTTCATCTTTACCTAAACGCCATCATCTCCACCTTCTTATCTCCACCTTCATCTTCACCTTTTAACTGCAACCTTCTTACCTTCATGTTCTCCTTCTCACCCCCAGTTTCTCATCTTCACCTTCAAACCTTTTCCTCCATCCATCCATCTCCACCTTCATCTTGTCACTTTCACCTCAACTCAACGAGTCTAAAACACTGCATCATGTTTCAGAACCTTCCTGTGTTCACTTCTCTCCACATCGTTAATAAGCAACAGGTTTCCGCCAGGTTTTTTCCTTTTTATTCGTGTGAGATTTGAATCTATGAAATATAGAGTAGAAGGAAGGCAGTTCTATGTTATGAGAAGAGAATATAGAAACTAAAATGCAGCCGTGAGGATGGGCACAAACAAGTGTCCGTCCTCACGCCGGTCCAAGCCCGGATAAATGCAGAGGGTTGTGACAGGAAGGGCATCCAGAGTAAAACTTTTGCCAAAATACACAATGCGAACCATCAGTCGTAATTTCATACCGGATCGGTCGAGGCCCAGGTTAACAACAACCGCCATCAGTGCTGTCAACCAACAGGGTACTGGTGGAAATTGGACTACTGTTGGTCGAAGACGTCGAAGAAGGAGAGGTGGGAGGCGTGTCTGTAGGCAGAGAGAAAAGAGGAAAGACATGAGTCTAGGACTGAGAGTAGGGACTTTAAATGTTGGAACTATGGCAGGAAAAGGTAGAGAGCTGGCTGACATGATGCAGAGGAGGAAGGTGGACATACTGTGTGTTCAGGAGACCAGGTGGAAAGGTAGCAATGCTAGAAGTTTAGGAGCAGGGTTTAAACTGTTTTATCATGGTGTGGATGGGAAGAGAAATGGAGTAGGAGTCATCTTGAAGGAGGAGTTTGTCAGGAATGTTCTAGAAGTGAAAAGAGTGTCAGACAGAGTGATGAGTCTCAAGTTAGAAATTGAAGGTGTGATGTTCAGTGTTGTTAGTGCTTATGCCCCACAGGCAGGATGTGAGCGAGAAGAGAAGAGATTCTGGAGTGAGCTAGATGAAGTGATGCAGAGTACCGCCAGAGGTGAAAGAGTGGTCACTGGGACAGACTTCAATGGACATGTTGGTGCAGGAAACAGAGGGGACGAGGAAGTGATGGGCAGGTTTGGTATCCAGGACAGGAACACAGAAGGACAGATGTTGATAGATTTTGCAAAAAGGATATGGTTTGGACATGTACAGAGGAGGGATAGTGAGTATATTGGTAGTAGGATGCTGAGGTTGGAACTGCCAGGCAGAAGGCCCAGAGGAAGACCAAAGAGAAGATTTATGGACATGGTGAAGGAGGACATGAAGCTAGTTGGAGTAAGAGAAGAAGATGCAGAGGACAGGGTGAGATGAAGGCGGATGATTCGCTGTGGCCACCCCTGAAGGGAACAGCTGAAAGGAAAAGAAGAAGAAGAAGAATATAGAAACTAAATGTTTAGTAAAGGCACCGGTGGGATCTTTATATTTGACTGCTGGAGATGTTTCAGTGTGAAGATTTAAACCTGATGGAGAACTGTTTGGTGTGAACTCAGAATCGATTCTCACATAAAGATTCATTTTTTTAAAGAGTCGTTTCAATGGAATGAATCTCTGGCGAGTCACTCATTAGTGCGCAAGTTCGACTTGGACACGCACACACACACACACACACACACACACGCGCGCGCGCGATTTCGTCCTTGGACCCCAGACATGGACCTTTGAATAATTTTTGCTGTTTTTAATCAGTCGGAAATAAAGAAGGTGAGAAATTTATTCTTTATTCTGGGCGCTGGGAATCGGGGAAGGGGGGGGGGGGGTCCTGCCCTCTGGTGGGGTAATTTGTTTGTTATATTCCTTTTGGTTTTCTGCATCTGCAGTTCTATTACTCAGAGTCTTAACGCTACCACATCAACCAGAACAAAAATTAATACAAAGAATTAATTCACAGAATAATAAAGAAAATATTAAAATTAAATAAAAATCTTCTTCTTTTCCTTTCGGCTTTTTCCCTTTTTCACTGGTCGCTGGAAATAAAAAAAAAAAAAGATAAAATGTGGTCTAATTACTGTTCCTAATTCATTTGTAACTTGTATGGTGTGCTCTGGGTGTTTATGGTGGGATGTGGGTGGTTGTGGTGTGTTCTGGGGGCAGTTGTAGTGTGTTCTGGGGGTGGTTGTGGTGTGCTCTGGGGGCGGTTGTGGTGTGTTCTGGGGGCGGTTGTGGTGTGTTCTGGGGGCGGTTGTGGTGTGTTTTGGGGGCGGTTGTGGTGTGCTCTGGGGGTGGTTGTGGTGTGTTCTGGGGGCGGTTGTGGTGTGTTCTGGGGGCGGTTGTGGTGTGTTCTGGGGCGGTTGTGGTGTGCTCTGGGGTGGTTGTGGTGTGTTCTGGGGGCGGTTGTGGTGTGTTTTGGGGCGGTTGTGGTGTGCTCTGGGGCGGTTGTGGTGTGCTCTGGGGGTGTTTAGTGTGTTCTGGGGCGGTTGTGGTGTGTTCTGGGGCGGTTGTGGTGTGCTCTGGGGTGTTTAGTGTGTTCTGGGGCGGTTGTGGTGTGTTCTGGGGCGGTTGTGGTGTGCTCTGGGGGTGGTTGTGGTGTGTTCTGGGGACGGTTGTGGTGTGTTTGGGGGTGGTTGTGGTGTGTTCTGGGGCGGTTGTGGTGTGTTTTGGGGCGGTTGTGGTGTGCTCTGGGGGTGGTTGTGGTGTGTTCTGGGGGTGGTTGTGGTGTGTTTTGGGGGTGGTTGTGGTGTGCTCTGGGGGTGTTTAGTGTGTTCTGGGGCGGTTGTGGTGTGCTCTGGGGGTGGTTGTGGTGTGTTCTGGGGTGGTTGTGGTGTGTTTTGGGGTGGTTGTGGTGTGCTCTGGGGGTGTTTAGTGTGTTCTGGGGCGGTTGTGGTGTGCTCTGGGGGTGGTTGTGGTGTGTTCTGGGGGTGGTTGTGGTGTGTTCTGGGGTGGTTGTGGTGTGTTCTGGGGGTGGTTGTGGTGTGTTTTGGGGGTGGTTGTGGTGTGCTCTGGGGGTGTTTAGTGTGTTCTGGGGCGGTTGTGGTGTGCTCTGGGGGTGTTTAGTGTGTTCTGGGGGCGGTTGTGGTGTG
>CM045737.1:49312347-49459847 GCA_024760905.1 Plotosus lineatus | reverse complement strand
CAGGAAGAGATGAGATGAATCGAATATGCATAGGAGGCGTATCCAGAAATACAATTAAAGCAAGACTACAGTTTACCAAAGCACTTGGAATAATGCGCTCTGGACAAATTTAATGCATTTTTTTGTAACCATGTGAACAGAAAAACCTGTGCAGTGGTGGCTTATACCCCCATTTCACTGGAATGCGGAGGACTCGCGGAAGCAAAAATGTCATCATCCTCCAAAGTTCCTCAGTCATTCCGTCATCTTCCGTATGATTCCGAACGAATTCCTCCGCTTCCGGGAGGCCAAAATCTTCCGCGAACGTGCTTCTGAACATATTAAAAAGCACGTTCATGGAAAAATCTTCCGACAGTGTTTCCTTAGGATCCTCAGTCATTCCACAAACATTCCGTCATTTCCTCAAACGCTCAGTGATCATTCCTTTTATTCTGCCACTGTTCTTTGACCATATTGCGAGCCTTCCCCCCTCTTCCGGATGGTCAAAAGCGGCCACAAAATCCCCACGGAATACTCACGGAAGGTTTGCAGAATACATGCAGAACGTTTGCGGAATGGTTGCGGATAACACGGAAGACTTGCGGAACACTCAAGGAAGTCACTTCCACTATAAAGTTCATGTAATAAAGTTTTGAAGTTATAACCACTGTGGTTTGGACTTGTGTGCATGGTTTTTAGTCTGGAATGATTTATTGAATATGATTTGTTTTTTCCCCAGTAAGTCAATTTAAGTCAATGTCAGAGTCTTGAGGTGGGGCAATTGTTCACAACACGCACAACACTTATTTTAGATAAAGGAACAATAAAGCAAACTGGTCGAAAGGATATACAATAAGTTGACTGAAACCCCGCCCCCATTTACTCCCCTTAGTCGTATCCAATACCCACGCCTGTGATGGCCTGGTGAGCTACCCAGGTTGTACTCTGTCCTCGCCCAGGGTCGGCTGAGTTGGGCGACAACTTCCCCGCAATCCTAATTAGGATTAAGTGGTTTGGATAATGAATGAGTGAATGGAAGATCATCATTTTCTGAACCGCTTAATCCTAATTAGGCTCACGGGAAGGCTGGCGCACATCTCAGCCGACATCCTGGACAGCTCGCCAGGCAATAGCAGTGCTCTCATCCAGAGCGTTATAATTGTAATATATTCTAATAAACATGTTATAATTACAGGGATACCGTGCTACTTCACACTTCGATTCATGTGGCTTCAGTGCATCGTGTTATTTTTTTAAAAATATTAATTGAATTAAAAAATAAGGAAATTATGGAAGAATAGAGGAAAAATTAAGAAAAATGCTACAAAACAAGGCCAATTATGCAAAAAAAAAACCCCAAACAAACAAAAACAAAAAAACAAACCAACCCCCCCCCCATAAAACTTTTTACATTGTTATGTGAGGTGCGCATCTGTGTGCGCACGCGTGTGTGTATTTATATTTTATTTCCATCTTATGCATAATTTTTTAACATTTAATTGTTATTATAATCATTTATATTGTTGAATATGTATTTATTGATATTGTATACATACATGTCAGTCAGGGGGTTGAATTCGGCAGTCGCGGAGGGATCTCAGTCCCAATTAACCACGGAAAGTGAGGGATCCCTGTATCACTATTTTTTAAACAACTGCCATACATGGCAATTTTCCATGGATCTGCAGAATTCCGTGGTTTTTCTCTCAAATTGGTCATTTCTGTAAATCGTCTAAATCAAGTGAAGGCTGAGTACTAAACAAGTATTCAACAGCGCCCTTGCTCACTTGAAAGACCGGAAGTCCGGATAAGCCACGCTTTGTCTCAAGCACAAGCAAGTGAACTTGCTTCAAGTGCCTATTACGGTGGAGCGCCTCACATATTGTAAGCCGCTCGTTGACTGGCTGTTTTAAGCTTAATGTAAAGTGACTCGGCTCAATGCAAATTTGCAGCGTGTTGTGTTTAAAATGGTGTGAACTTTAATGAAAGAAGAGGAATCCTGCGTGTCAGAAATAGATAAGGATGTTAAGAACAAGTTTAAATGGGAATGGCGAGAAATCTTCTTCTTCTTCTTCTTTTACTTTCGGCTGCTCCCTTCAGGGGTCGCCACAGCAAATCATCCGCCTCCATCGCACCCTGTCCTCTGCATCTTCTTTTCTGACTCCAACGACCATCATGTCTTCCTTCACCACATCCATAAATCTCTTCTTTGGTGGGGATGGCGAGAAAAGATTGTGAAATTTGAGGTGAAAATCGGCAAACAGGCTCAGAACGTATCGGAACCTTTGGCGAGTTTCATAAAGAAATCTGACGTCGCCGGCAAGGTCTTGTGTGTATATTGCAACGACCTGATCAATTCTGGATCTCGAGGATGTATTGCACTTCTGGCCGACAGACAAGCGCACTCAGAGGGAATTACTCAATATTTATTTCATTTCGATTACATGAAATCCCGTTGAAATGTAACTTAATAAAAGTAATCTGTATTGGTAAAATCATTGTGTGATAAACTTACTCGCATTGTTGATAATAACAGTTTAATATGTATGGGAATTTTATTTTCATTTTATTAATTTTTTTTTTTATTTTCAGCCAAACGTAAGTAATTCATGTTCAATTTAAAAATATTCAATATGTTGGTGATGGTTGCTATATAAATTTATAAAGTGGTTTCCAGGAAATATTTGTGTATTTTTTTTCATCTTTCATTTATACAACATAAAACATTGAGCCATGGTTGACCTATTTCTCAATTCTGTGTATATATTATATTGCAAATACATATATGTTTACAAATAATTATATTCCAATTAGTCTATGCTAGATGATATGGTAACCAACTGTAGATAGCAAAAAGGCTCCGCGCTGGACACCCCCCTCACTCCCGGCGCTAAAGTTCCACTGAAAGTATATTTTGTTGTTGCCATGTATGAACTGAACATTTTGAGGGTTAGGAGCCCTTTCTCAAGGGCCAAACAGCGATTGATTGTTGGTACTTGAAACTCCGGTAGAGCCTTAAACACGGAACCACTACGACCTCAACTGCTAATATTCAGATTTTCTGACTTTCCGCTGCTGTGTTAAAATGTTCTGTTGTCGTGATATGCGTTTATTCTCATGTCACACTGAGTCAGTGCACAGGTGAGAAGTTCGTGTTTCCTTTGGAGATTAACAGTAGAAACACAGTTGTTAAACACACACAGACACAAGACACATGTTCAGTTATTTCTATTCATTAATACCAACTAAAAATATCATCCACCTGAACACACACCTGTCCTGAACACACACCTGTCCTGAACACACACCTGTCCTGAACACACACCTGTCCTGAACACACACTTGTCCTGAACACACAACTGTCCTGAACACACACCTGTCCTGAACACACACCTCCTTTATAATGACTATGCTGATGAAAAATCTGTTTCATCGGGTAAAGAGCAGGATGTGGAAATGTAACATGTCATGTTGTAATTTGTAGAAAAGGATTTTTTGAAGCGTCACGTCCTGACTCACTGATCTGTCTCACTAACCCTAATTTTTTTTTTTGGCCTGCTTTACAGAAATAGAAATTCAAACTCATACTACAGAAAAGACTTATTTAATAGGTACTGTCTATTAAATACTCAAATATTAAAGGTACTGTATTGTTACCAATTTGAACCTGAACGTCCCATGTGTGTGTTTTTTTAATCTATTTATTAATACATCACAAAAGTCGAAACGTCAAAAACCAGAAGCACCAACCTGAACCTTTCACTGGCTGAACTGGGACGTTCGCTAATTGCTAAGATTAATACGTGTAACTCCACTTTGTCGTTATAACATTATTTTAATAATTCACAACGTAGTAATTAATAAATGTAGAAGTTTCGTCCCTAATTTGTACAATACGCTTGTAACAAATGTTGCATCTTATTTTGGTAACATGTCCATCATCACTGATATTTAAGATTTCAAAGTCGTGTTTAAACGGATAGTTTCTGAACATTTTGGCGTGTACCTGCCGTGTCAGCCGTTTTTGTTTTTGTTTACGACATACTGTTATCGGCAGTGCACGGTATCACGCATTACGGAAGTGAAATATATACGCGACCGTGTCGTTGTTCACAGGTTTCAAAAGACCGCTGACCGGTCGCAAGACCGACCATCGAGTCGCCACAATTGTCGAGGCTTGATGATGTAGAAGGTTTTGTACCTGTATGATGAAAATGGTCCAAGTGGAAAGACAGAAAATTGCACTGCAGTAAATGGAGAAGAGATTCATTCATTCATTTTCTGAACCTGCGTCATCCTAATTAGGGTTGTGGGGAGGCTGGTACCCATCTCAGCTGGCTCTGGTTGAAGGCAGAGTACACCCTGGACAGTTCACAAGGTCATCGCAGGGCAGAAACACGCTGACGGCCATACAGCTCCTCTTTACGAGAGTCTGCAATGGTTCTTTTACATGAATCTCCCACCACCGACAGTAAGAGACATGGCCGGCCTTTGGTAACCCGGTGTGTGCACTGGGGGGGGGTCAAATCATTAATTTCAATTTTATTCATTTATTTTAAAGCTTTTCTTTCATGTTTTCTTTTGGAGTGAAATCATTTCAAAGACTAACCTGCACTTCCTAAAGCTTCTATAGTTTGACTGATTCTTTTGAATTCCCAGACACCTGAAAGGAAGTGCACTGGCTCTATTTCTTTCTGTCTTTATTTATTTATTTATTTATTTTTGTGGTTTGGGTGCGGCACACAGAGAGAGCGATATGAAGGGTGTCGGGGGATTTTGGAATAGAGACGCTGAACTGAGAAATTGAATGAGTTCACCAATAGCAGGATTATGTTCTTCCTGTAGCTGAAATATGTTCAGATCTTCAGTTCCTGACGTGTTCAACGTTCCTGAATCAGAAAAAAATAACAGAATCACACAATATCCACACCTCCAGCTACGACATCAGGTTGCAGATGGCATCCACAGCATTGAAATTTTTAAAAATGTCCCTCCCCCTGCGCTCTGCGCACCTTGGGCCTGTGATCTGATTCGGGTGCCGAAGCAGCATCATAGTACAGGGATACCTCACTTTCTGCGATTAATTGGGACGGAGATCCCCACACGACCATCGAAATCCACTAAGTAGGATCACCCCCCCAACCCCACCTGACTGACGTATACGTTTCTGTATATAATATCAACAAATACACATTCAATGCTATAAATGCTCATAATAACAATTAAACATTAAAAAAAACACAAGATGTAAATAAAATATAAATACAGTGGTACCTCACCTTACGATAGTCCCATCATGCCAAACACGCCATTCAAACATTAAAACAATGCACGAGCTGCTCTCCCATTGCCTATCTTCCAACATCCCGCCCCGCTGGCCTCCCATTGGCTAGGAGGGATGACGCAGCTCCCTCCCCTTGGCTATTATGGAGCTGCATCTCCCATAATGTTTTTCGTGTAAAGGACAGAGTTACAGTACTGTTGTTTCATGAGTTTTTTGAGTGTGCTCATTGCAACTTTATTTTTTTAACTCAGGCTTTTAACCTGCCATAAACATTTGTAAGATTATAACTCTGCTAAGAAGACATGGTCAACACACATGCGCGCACACACACACATACACACACACACACACACACACACACACACACACACACACACACACATACACACGTGCGTGAGATTTCCAGTGCGAGTGAAAAGAAGAAGCGGGCTCGTGGCATGCGGTTAAGTGATATCGTAAAGGAATATGGCCAAACCCGTCTACCATCGGTACGATATTGAAGCAGAAGGAGGTCTTTAAAAGTATGCTTTGATAATTTTTAAAGGGTTTAGGGCAGGGGTGTCAAACTCGTGCCAGAAAGGGCCATGTGGCTGCAGGTTTTTGTTTCAACCAAGCAGCAGCACACCTGACTTTGCTCATTTAATCAACTCATCTGAGTCTTCAGGCAGCTGATTGGTCAATCTGTGTGCTCTGTACCAATCAACTGCCTGAACACTTAGCTCAGTTGATTAAATGAGCAAAGTCAGGTGTGCTGCTGTTTGGTTGAAACAAAAATCTGCAGCCACATGGCCCTTTCTGGCACGAGTTTGACACCCCTGGTTTAGGGGGTAGTATTGGGGGCCTTGGAACGAATCACACGTTTTACATGTAAAATACGATTCAATTTATAAAAAAATCCAGGTTAAGAAAAAGGCTCTGGAACGGATTAATTTCGTAAGGTGAGGTACCACTGTACGCACACATACAGATGGTATTACATGAGAAGACGACACATATACAGATGCGCGTGCACATACAGATACAACAATGTAAGTAGTTTTGATGGAAGATTTTGTGTTGTTTTTTGTTTTGTGTTGGTTTAGGGGATTTTTTTTTTGTTGCATAATTGGCCTTGTTTTTGTGGCATTTTCCTTAACTTTATCCACTAGTCTTCCTTAATTTCCTTATTTTTTAATGAGATAAATATTTATTTATTTGAAAAAATGCGATACACTGAAGTTACACGAATTGAAGCGCGAAGTAGTGAGGGATCCCTGTATACCTATTTATTTTTTTTTACCAGTACAGCACTGAATATATTTCATGTTTTCTTTGCCATCACAGGGCAGAAACACGCTGACTACTATTTGGCTTGTCGAAATTTAGCAATGGTTCTTTTACATGAAGCTCTCACCATAGATAGTGAGAGACATGGCTGGCCTTTGATAACCTAGTTAGCTGCACTAGGGGTGGACACTGACAACCCGTGGAGAGTGGAGCTTGAACCTCCAACCTTGGGATCAGTGATCCAGCATCTTTACCACCAGGCCACTACTGCCCCCTCAAGGATGATTCTGGCAAATCTATTGCTCAGGACTACAGTGCAGAGTTGCAACAAGTTAAAACTTTACTGTACAAAAATGAGGCTTATGTTAACCATGTCCAGAAGTGTTATCGATTTCTCTGGGCTTAAAAGCATCCTGGATTGTATGTCACAGTGGAAACATGTATTGAAGTCAGAAAAAAGTAGTAATCACTGCATGCACGAGACCAAATAAAATAAAAAACAAACGCCCTTGATGGCACTCTGCAATAATGTAGAGAAAAGGACACAGATTTTAAAGCAAAAGCTTTTCTGTCGACACCCCTGTATATTTCAACTGGACAATGTTAAACCATATTCTGTACACTTCACTGAGGTATGGCTGAAATGGACAAAAATACCACCTGAATATATCGCACATTCAAGTAGTAAATGCTTTACCATCCCAAAATTTCAATTAAAAAAAAAACATGTGCAAATCCGTATTGAAAGAAGTGTTTACTCTGAAAAAACAGTAACGTTCATTCGGGAAAACATAATCAATGACAATGACAATGACAATGACAATACTTTATTGCCCGAGGAGGGAATTTGTCTTGCACGTACACAGGCTCCATAAACATACATACATAACATATTACAACATGAAGACATAATACATATATAACATTAAATATTAAATATTAAATATCTTAAGGTGCAATGTAAGAAACTAGCACTAAAATTTCAAAAATAAAATTTAAAAATACTTTAAAGAATACTGTATGTTAAACGGACATGTAACGACTTAAGACATAAAACTGAGTTTTTAAATTAGATAACGCAACAGATAAAAACAGTGGTACAAAATGTAACAATATACAAGAGACTAAAGGTGGAGGCTACTTATTTAAAAGGAAAATGCTAGTTGGTATCATGTGCTTTTGTAGCATTAACTCCAACATGGTGGGTATATTTTACTCACATACAGTATTTTTTGTTTGTTTGTTTGTTAACGTTATTATATGAAAAAAGCTGCATGTGGATTTTCATGAAATTGATGTACTGTAGTAGGTGGAGCTTTAAACAAGGAGGACTTTAACGGATTTTCAAACACTGAGATATTTTATATTTTTGGTTTGTATTGGGATTGCTGAGCTTGGTGGAGGTTTGGACTTTCTGAGTACGTATTCTTGTTTTAAAGTGAAAGATCATTTACAATATTCAAAACAGTAATTATGTTTAAATTCCTGCAGTATGGCCTTTCTTTCTTTATCAAACTCGGCCATTTATGACTTAATCTATTTATCAGAATGAATTGGTCTTAAAATTTTCTCCTGAAATTTGAACAAAAATAATTCATACCTGGACTCCTTTCTAATATTTACAGTGTTTATTGATTATATTTTTGATTCGCAACCTTTTTTATCTTCTGACTGTTGTTGATTGTGGAATCTGTTCAGGCCTTCCTGAAAGAGAAGTGCAGAATTCAGTAGGACAGTTGAACTTTTTTTATGATTATTATTTAGCTGCTTTCTGACATCATGATAGACTTGAATAGAATACAGTATGAGTTTTAATGAATTTCATATCGTTACCATCATGTGAACCGCTTCCCTTGCTGTCAGGAGAGCATTCATTTCGGTGACCTGCACAAAAACACACACATTTCACTCAATGTAAAATGGAATAACATTTACTGAGAAATAAAATCAAGACGAACTGAAAGCACGTGTTTCAGTCAACACAAGCAATCTCCTCACAAACCAGAAATAAACAAGAGGGGGAAAAAGTGAATTAAAACGTGGAATTGCATAACAGGGGTGTATATGAGTTATATGTATGGATAAGTTTGAGTTGTGGATATGAGTGTGAAACTCACATGCCATCTGATCCTGTTCACTGACTGGAACTGACTCCAACATGGGCAGTGTCAAATGTGCCCTAGATGGTGGAAATATCAGTATATCCTGGGAACATGGGATATTATTATTATTATTATTATTATTATTATTATTATTATTATCATCATCATCACGCAAATTTGCTTGATATATTGTAATGTGGTGGCATGGTGGCGTAGTGGTTAGCATAGCATATACTCATTTCTGACCCTATCCATCCTTGTTACTCCCAAAGAGAACCTCAACATTTTCATATCTGCAACCTCCAGCTCAGCCTTCTGTTTTTTCCTCAGTGCCACTGTTTCTAAACCATACAACATCGCTGGCCTCAAAACCGTCTTGTACACTTTTCCTTTCATTCTTGCCGATATCTTGAATGAGCATGGACAGGATCAGGAGTGAGCACATCAGAGGGACAGCACATGTAAGACGTTTTGGAGACAAAGTCAGAGAGGCCAGATTGAGATGGTTTGGACATGTACAGAGGAGGGATAGTGAGTATATTGGTAGTAAGATGCTGAGGTTGGAACTACCAGGCAGAAGGCCTAGAGGAAGACCAAAGGGAAACAACAAATGAAGGGAAAAGCCGAAAGGAAAAGAAGAAGAAAAATCTTCAGATCACACATCATACAGGACACTTTTCTCCAACCATTCCAACCTGCCTGCACTCACTACTTCACCTCTTTTCCACACTCTCCATTGCTCTGGATTGTTGAGCCTAAGTACTTAAAATCCTCCACCTTCTTTATCTCTGCTCCCTGTAACCTCACCGTTCCTCTTGAGTCCTTGTCGTTCACACATGTATTCTGTCTTTCTGAGGCTAACCTTCATTCCTCTCCTTTCCAGGGCATACCTCCACCTCTCTAGATTTTCCTGCACTTGTTCTCTGCTCTCACTACAGATCACAATGTCATCTGCAAACATCATAGTTTATGGGGAATCTTGTCTCACCTTGTCTGTCAGCCTGTCCATCACCATAGCAAACAAGAAGGGGCTGAGAGCTGACCCTTGATGCAGTCCCACCTCCACCTTGAACTCGTCTGTCACACCGACAGCACACCTCACCACCGTCTTACATCTCTCATACATGTCCTGCACCGCTCTAACATACTTCTCTGCCACTCCAGACTTCCTCATACAATACCACAGTTCCTCTCTCTGCACCCTTTCTCCAGATCCACAAAGGCACAATGCAGCTCCCTCTGACCTTCTCTGTACTTCTCTATTAACATCCTCAAAGCAAACACTGCATCTGTGGTGCTCTTTCTTGGCATGAAACCAAACTGTTGTTCACAAATGCTGATCTCTGCCCTTAGTCTAGCTTCCACTATTCTTTCCCATAGCTTCATCGTCTGGCTCATCAACTTTATCTATCTGTAGTTTCCACAACTCTGCACGTCTCCCTTGTTCTTAAAAATGGGCACCAGCACACTTCTCCATTCCTCCTGCATCTGCTCACTCTCCAAGACCTTGTTGAATGTTCTCGTCAGAAAATCTACTGCTACCTCGCCTAGACACTTCCATACCTCCACCGGTATGTCATCAGGACCAACTGCCTTTCTACTCTTCATCCTCTTCAATACCATCCTCACTTCACCATTACTAAGCTTTGCTACTTCTTGGTCCTCAACACTCACCTGTTCTACTCTTTTTTTTTCTCTCTCATTTTCCTAATTCATCAGCTCTTCAAAGTACTCTTTTCATCTTCCAAGCACACTTCTGTCATCAGTCAATACATTTCCCACTCTGTCCTTAATCACTCTAACTTGCTGCACGTCCTTTCCATCTCTTTTTCTCTGCTGTGCCAACCTGTATAAATAATTTTCTTCCTCCTTACTGTCCAACCTATCATACAAGTCATCATACGCCCTCTGTTTGGCCTTTGACACCGCTACCTTCGCCTTACACTGTGTCTCCCTGTACTACTTTTTACTCTCTTCGGTCCTCTTAATGTCCCACTTCTTCTTAGCTCACCTCTTCCTTTGTACACACTCCTGCACTTCCTCATTCCACCACCAAGTCTCCTTATCTACTTTCCTTCCAGAGGTCACACCAAGTACTCTCCTACCTGTGTCCCTGATCACATTAGCTGTAGTTGTCCAGTCATCTGGAAGTACTTCCTGGCCACCTAAAGCCTGTTTAAACTCCTCCTTGAAGACAACACGACCCTCTTCCTTTTTCAACTTCCATCACTTTGTCTTCTGCTCTGCCTTTGCCTTCTTCACCTTCCTCACCATCAGCCTCATCCTGCACACCACCATTCTATGCTGTTTGGCAACACTCTCACCCTCTACAACTTTGCAGTCACTGACTTTCTTCAAATTACATCGCGTACACAAGATGTAGTCTACTTGTGTGCACCTACCTCTGCTTTTATAAGTCACCCTCTGCTCCTGTCTCTTCTGGAAAAAAGTATTTATCACAGCCATTTCCATCATTTTTGCAAAATCTAACATCTGTCCTGTGTATCCTATATACCAAACCTGCCCATCACTTCCTCGTCCTGTTGCCTGCACCAACATGTCCGTTGAAGTCTGCACCAATGACCACTCTTTCACCTCTGGGGGTATTCTGCATCACTTCATCTAACTCACTCCAAAATCTCTCCTTCTCTTCTAGCTCACATCCTGCCTGTGGGGCATAAGCACTAACAACATTGAACATCACGCCTTCAATTTCTAACTTGAGACTCATCACTCTGTCTGACACTCTTTTCACTTCTAGAACATTCATGACAAACCCGTCCTTCAAGATGACTCCTACTCCATTTCTCTTCCCATGCACACTATGATAAAACAGCTTAAACCCTGCTTCTAAGCTTTTAGCCTTGCTACCTTTCCACCTGGTCTCCTGGACACTCAGTATGTCCACCTTCCTCCTCTGCATCCTGTCAGCCAGCTCTCTATCTTTTCCTGTCATAGTTCCAACATTCAAAGTCCCTACTCTCAGTCCTAGACTCATGCCGTTCCTCTTCTCTCTCCGCCTACGGACACACCTCCCGCCTCTCCTTCTTCGACCAACAGTAGTTCAATTTCCACCAGCACACTGTTGGTTGACAGCACTGATGGCGGTCGTTGTTAACCCAGGCCTTGACCGATCCAGTATGAAATTCCAATTGACGGTTCGCAGTGTGTATTTTGGCAAAAGTTTTACGCTGTATGCCCTTCCTGTCGCAACCCTCTGCGTTTATCCGGGCTTGGGACCGACGTGAGGGTGAACACTGGCTTGTGCCCCCCTTATATATATTTTTTGAAAACCGAGTAAAATCAAGAACGACTGAACTCGAAATGACTAAAGTCGAGGTCTACCTGTACGTACATTTAAAAAAAATGTTGTTCAGAAAGAGATCACTTCGTAGTTGTTAGATTGTTCGACAAAATGTCTTGTAATTTTAATTTTAAAAAATCCTTATTTTGCATCAATATATATATTAACTTGCGGATTGTATGTTACTGTAAATGTTGGTAAAAGATTGCATGAGAGACAATCATTTTAACTTGTGATTTAAATTTTTTTCTGAGACCCCCCTTTTAACCCGGCATGCCATGCCCGTCTGACTACGTTACACTTTTCAGGTTTTTCAGAGTTTCCAACTTGCACCCATGTACTGTACATCTAGAAGTCTTTTGGTAAGTTGGCATGATGTGTACCTGAGGAATGGTGTTGGTGGTGTTGGATAGAGGTGAAGTAGGATGGCAGATGAATTGGGTAGTGTTACACTGCATGCTTGTCATCCTCCACTTGTGCTGAGCAGGAAGGAAAGCCTGGTGCTTTTTTTGCCAGTGGGCCACACTCACGTGCACCTGCTTCCTACCCCACCTTCTGCCATTCATCACTCTTAAGGCTTCTATGGCTTCCTTGTAGGAGATGAAGTGCACAAATCCAAATCCTCTGGACCGGCCATTCTTCATCATTACCTGAAGGAGACAGCAAGGAGAAAATTAAGACCTACAAACCATGAGGAAAATTCGCACTGAATACGCCCTCTCGACATTTACAGCATTTGGCAGATGCTCTTCTTCACAGAACTTACAATTATCTTTTTATTATATATAGATATATAACTGCAATTGAGGGTTACGGGCCTTGCTCAAGGGCCCAACAGTGGTGATAGTGGAGATTGAACCACTGATCTTCAGATCAGTAACCCATCGCCATATCCGCTAAGCACTCTCGAGTCATTAAAAGGAAGTGGATGCAAGGATTTTAAATCACCTTTGCACTGATAATGGTCCCAAACTGCGCAAAAACTGAACGCAGACACTCATCATTGATGGAATTGTCCAAATTTTGTATGTAGAGGTTCAGGCCCTATAGAAGAGAAGGCAGAGTCAGCTGTGTGTGTGTGTGTGTGTGTGTGTGTGTGTGTGTGTGTGTGTACAGACGCTCCCCAACTTATGTTTTAGTTCGGTTCCGGATGGCTGAACGTAAGGTGAAAAAAAAAAACGTAAGTTGTTACTGTATGTTCCAGTGACGTATGACGTTCATACTGTACTATACATCCATAAATACCATTACCGTATCTCATAAAACACCCCTAAATCAATTATTATAAACATAACATTGTGAAATCATATCAAATATATCAAATATCAACATTAATTTCAAATAAGTAAATTCAAGCAAAATAATTTCAAATAGATAAATTTTAATCAAATTCACTCATCAAATATCAAATACAGTATCAAATGTAACTTTTAACATTCTCTGTGATATGATCTCTCTGCTTGTAAATGGTTTCGATGGTTGACGGAGCCATTTGGAAGAAATGTGCAACATTCACATGTTTTTCACCTGCATCGATTTTCTTGATAATAGCCATCTTCGTTTCTAACGAAATGGCTTGCCGCTATTTCTGATTACCACTATCACTAGTAGGTTTACGCTTCTGACCAATATTTGCTTAGGGTTACAAAAGTCCGCAAAACAGTGTAAACACAAAGATCACAGAGACGACGTCTTCACACAAGGGTAACAAGCAGTGAACTGGGAAGAAGGGGCACGTTCAGTCTTTCGTTTGTAAACAATGGATGTAGCATCATTACGTCATTGCGTCATTACGTCAACGTACTACGTAGGTACGTCTCGTACTACAGAGAGCACGCTAAACTCAAAATTTGACATAACATTTTTTTTTTAAAACCGTAAAATCGAAAAATACGTAAAACGAATCAACGTAAGTCGGGGAGCGTCCGTATTTACCTTCTCGTTCTTGTGGTCCAGCATGGTCTGTCCTGCTACATTCTGTGTTTGGTCCACTTGCACCTGAGTGAGTGGCAGGCAGTTGGAAGGACGGCCCATCTCAACCTCGCGCTCCTCACGGGACTTAAAATGCTCAATAACACTGTAACACAACAGAAACACTACTCTTAGAAATGTTATTGAAGCGCCAGTGCTAGTACTTACACCAATGCTGACCAAAATACCTTCATAAGACCAAGCAATAGATTTTTGTCAACAATATCAAGATGTAATTAAACATGAAATGGATTTTGTTATATCATAAAAGCACAGTAATGTACACATGGCTTACACTTGACCACCATTCAGCAACTTTCCGTTGAGTTTCTCTATCGCCATCAGTGCTGCCTCCTCAGACTCAAATTGGACGTAGCCATATCCTCTGGATCCCTTCTCATCACCTACCACCTTCAGAAGAGACGTTTCATATCAGCTCATGGTATTTAAACTGGGGCGGGGTTTAGCATCACCTCCTCTGACTCACTAATTTTCATGCATTTATTTTCTGAAGAGCTTAATTCTAATTAGGGTCACCTGGAGGCTGGCAAACATCTCAGCCGACTCTGGGTGAGAGCAGACTACACCCTTGGACAGCTCATCAGGCCATCACAGAGCCACTATTTTCATGTGTGCAAATAATAAACTAATTAAGCTTTTTTTTTTTTTTTTTTTTTTTTTTAATTTTGAAAGTGGTGGCACAGTGGTGTAGTGGTAAGCACGTTTGCCTCACATCAAGAAGGTCCTGAGTTTGAATCTCAACTCGATTGTTTCTGTGTGGAGTTTGCTTGTGTGGGTTTTCTCTGGCTACTCCGGTTTCCTCCCACAGTCCAAAAACATGCACAGTAGTTTAATTAGATATTCCAAGTCACCCCTAGATGTGAGGGTGAGCATGAATGTTTGTGAGTGTTGGCCCTGTGATGGCCTGGCGAGCTGTCCAGGATGTGCCCTGTCATCACCCAGAGTCTGTCGAGCTGGGTGCCAGCCCCTGTGTGACCCAAATTAGGATTAAGTGGTTCAGAAAATGTATGAATGTAAAAAATTGTCACCTTGTATTATAAACCATGCTAATCATGCTATGCATGCTAATCATGCTATGCATGCTAATCATGCTATGCATGCTAATCATGCTATGCACACGACAGTTGGATAAACAAAAAAATCCAAACCTTGCATGATAGGACCTTTCCAAAGCAAGAAAAGGTGTCATAAAGGGCCATGCTGTCAATCGACTTGTCCAGGTTCTTGAGGAACAAGTTAGCCCCGGTGATGGGGCTCCTCGCTGATTTTTCCCACTGCGACCACATAATGCACATTGGCCATTCCAGGAGAAGCTCATAGTTGAACATTTCAATCGCTCTCTCAGCTGAGTGGGAAAAAAAACAACACAATTACAGCATATTAATTTAAAACAACAAATTCTGCACTATAAGTGTCTATCATATTATGTATATACGTACACTGAAATCCAGAATTACTGGAACTTTTATTAGTGATGGATAAGAAAGGTGATAAAAATTTATAAAGCCATAGAAATAAAGACTGCATTATTTATTAAATAATTTTTCAATGAAATATCCTTCGATGTGAATTTGACCTTGTCCAAATAATAAAAATAATACATAATGCGATAAGCAGGTTCTGAACTGCTATTCAATTCGGCAGTAGTGTATGGCCCAGTGTTCTGTTATCTTCTGTATGGTTCGTATTACCGTCAGCCTGGAACAAAAAGTTCACATAGGCGTAGCCGAGAGAGACGCCGGTCTTCCTGTCCCTGCACACATGGATAGAGTGGATGTAGCCTGCAGGGCTCAGTCTCATGGCGAGCAACTCCTCAGTGACACTGATGTGTAGGTCTCTCACAAATAGTGCGTACATTTCTGTGTCCGGTGTGTTATAACTTAAAGGGAAAAAAACTAACATAATACATTAAACTCTCAATGGTGGAGAAGAACAATCCGAACCAGCAACTGAACATTTAAGTAGATTTATCACCACAAAATTCTGTTCGAGACGCATTTTTGTAAACCAGGGATGGAAGAAAAGTGCTTTCATTCATTCATTCATTCATTTTCTATAACCGCTCAACCCTAATTTGGGTCGCGGGGAGGCTGACGCCTATCTCAGCTGAATATGGGCGAGGGCAGAGTACACCCTGGACAGCTTGCCAGGTCATTGCAGGGCATAAACTCGCCGACGGCTTTGCAGCTACTCTTGTCGAAGTCAACGATGGTTCTTTTAAATGAACCTCTCACTATAGACCAGTGCTTCTCAAATAGTGGGGCGCGCCCCCCTGGGGGGGCGCGATGGGATGCTGAGGGGGGCGCGTGTGACCCAGGAGAACATGCTTTTTTTCCGCCGTACTACAAGAAAGTGTAATTGCACATCCACTCCAGTAGTTGGCAGTGGCGCCCTCATTGCCCATTGTGCGCAGCGAGTATTAACTCTACGGTGTAGGTTTGTTTTGCTACGAGCTGGCGATGTGTAGTGCAGTACACACACCCTCACAACATGAAGAAATTTTTAACAGGGATGAAAAGAAAGGCGGTGAGAAACGTAGATATCGAGTCAAAAGAAAGTCACCCGAAAGCAAAGACGCGCAAATATGATGACGCATATGTAGCGTTTGGCTTCACCGTGACTACAGTGGGAGGCGAGCAAAGACCGGTATGTTTGCTGTGTCTAAAAATAGTTATTCTTGTAAGTTGAACTATATCTCTTTCTTTTTGTTTTATGTTAACAAGGATACGATATAATGAACAGATATACCTGTAACTATATTATAGAAAAAAGTTATAATTTATAGTTGCGGCGGAAAGTGGGTGGTGGGGGGGCGCGAATTGTTTTCTTCTTGCTAGGGGGGGCGTAACAGAAAATAATTGAGAAGCACTGCTATAGACAGTGAGAGACATGGCTGGCTTATGATAACCCAGTTAGCTGCACTGGGGGGAAGGAAAGTTTGAACCCTTTATCCGTGATGATACATCAATCTGTTGAATGTTAATTTTTTGTGAATTGAAAGCACAAATTAAAATTTTTAAGATGACACAAGCAATTTAAGCTTACAGTGAGGCTCCTTTATTTCTAAAAATGCAACAGATAAAACATTTATCTTCATTCATTTTCTGATCCGTTTAATCCTAGTTGGGTAGTTGTGTGTGTGTGTGTGTGTGTGTGTGTTGGCCCTGCGATAGTCTGGCAGACTGTTCAGAGTGTACGCTGTCTTTGACCAGTGTTGGCTGAGATAGGCTCCAACTTTACCGTGACCCTAGCAGGACTAAACGAATTGGCAAAACGAGTAAGTGGATGAGTGATGTAGTTATTATCACAGACACACTCACACACACACACACACACAAACACACACACACACACACACACACACACACACACACACACAAAATCTAACACTCTTGGAGCCCCTTGGTGCTCAGTGTCCCCTGAACAGCTGTTGTCCATTATTTAATTGTATAAAGTTTAAGTGATCCTCCAGTGCCACTACTGGGTTATCAAAGGCAGACCGACCGTGTCTCTCACTGTCTATGGTGAGCGGTTCATGCAAAAGAACCATTGCTGACTTTTGTAAAGAGGAGCTGCAAAGCCGACAGCGCATTTGTGCCCTGTGATGGCCTGGTGAGCCATCCAGGGTGTACTCTGCCCTCGCCCAGAGTCGGCTGAGATGGGCACCAGCCTCCCTGCTACCCTAATTGGGATTAAGCACTTCAGAAAATGAATGAATGAATGAGTTAATGAATGGATGGCTGGATGGATGAATGGATGAACTTTCAGAGATCATCATAATAATAAAAATAAAGAAAAAGGAAAGCTAATAATAGTTGATATTAGTCTGTGTAGTATTTATAGTAAAAGAAAAAGGCAGAATTTAATAAATGATTATTAAGCAACTCACCCCAAATAAAAAAGACACATCGCCATTAAAATCACTGATGGTTTTGAAATATTCACAAGAGGCCGTTGCTAATCTCAGAGACGATCACCTGTCCAATGGCTGCAGATTTCAGTATTTATAGCAGTTGTGCAGCGTCGGAACATTCGAATGGAACGTTTATGCAATGCAACGTCACAATGACTACTGTTACGATTAAAAAAAAAACACAACACCAACTGGTCACATGACCTACTGAGTTTAAATGGCGCCCAAATTCGCAGTCTGTAAATCAGTGTACTTACGAATTACCGTACAGTTATTTATCGGAGATTTTGTTTTGTTTGTGTTTAGAATAATACAGTGTATAATGTGCTTTACTTGATATTATTGGTTGTTTCACATCAACGGTTTTGTTATTATTATTGCTTTTATATTACGGCTATTCTGTCCGTTTCCCCCCAACAGTCTCTGTGACGTCACAGATTCCATCCCACCTGTACGCAACGTCATAATAGCCACTGTTACGATTAAAAGAAAAAAACACCAACCGAACAATCATTCAATCAATCTGTGTGACATCACCACTTCAGGTTCTCATTCTCACTGAGACCAATCCAAGCAAACTATCAAGTCTGAAATTATTCATTTTGAGTGAATGGGCCCATTTTGTAGCTGATATTGTAACTGAACAAGCTGGTCAGGAGGGCCAGCTCTGTCCTCGGCTGCCCACTGGACTCTGTGGAGGAGGTGAGTGAGAGGAGGATGGTAGCAAAGCTCACATCCATCATGGTCAACAGCTCTCACCCACTGCACCAGACTGTAGAGAAACTGAATAGCTCCTTCAGTGGACGACTGAGACATCCTCAGTGCTGGAAGGAGCGCTACCGCAGCTCGTTCATTCCCGCCGCTGTCAGACTGTACAACGTCACTTTGTAACTGTCTGTGAAAATACCGGTTATGTGCAATAAAAACCCCGTGCACTTTAATCAACCACATCTACCCCACTGACTGTGAACCATATCAACCCATCTACTCCGCCCTCAGATACATTTACACTTGAATATAGGCCAGTCCACAAAGTCGTTCCCTTCTTTTCTTTTATTGTTTATTAATTTATACTATTTATGTATCTATTTATTTATTTACTTATATAATATATATGTATGTGTGTATGTTTGTATTTGTATCTATTTTTGCACCCCCTACTGATGGTACCTCAAGAGCCTGTAACAGTGAATTTCTCCATTGTGAGATTAATAAAGCTGTATCTTATCTTATCTTATCTTGAGGTTTGTTTGTAATTTTATTTGTTATTTATTTATTTATTTTACATAGTTGAGTAATTTTGGAATATAAACCATATTTCATTCCATCTCTGGACCATCATCACTTTTTCACTCTCTCACTCACATGTATATACACACACACACACACACACACACACACACACACAGATATTCAGTCTGTCAGTTCTCTGGTGTTTATAATATTTTATTATCTTATTTTTTTAACATTTCAAAATCAGTTTCAGCTGAAATCCAATACTTTTAATAGATTACATCCTGGAGTCTATTCTGGAGCTGCAAAACAGAGAGAATCGAGACCCCACCGCCCGTCGGTCTACCCGCGTAATAGGCAGGAATACAGACCACTATACTAACGAGGAACATACCCTCTAATTATTAACCAAATTTCAGGCGAGACAGTATAATGTTTTTTCTTGTTAAAGTTCTGTTTGTGAGTAAGAATGGACCCTGCTGATATCGGACTGTACTTTCTTGAGTATTGCAGAGTAACCGTGCATCATCACACTGTTTATTTTAAAGCAGCAACTGGTTTTGGCTCGTGTTGAGTTTGTGTTGAGTGTTTCAGTTTTGGCTAAAAGTGAATGACAAAGCCTGTGATGGCCAGGGTGTACCCCACCCTCGCCCAGAGTCAGTTAAGATGGGCGCCAGTCAGATTAAGCTATTCAGAAAATGAATTAATGACAAATCAGCCTTTCTGTTGAAATGCTTTTAGGGACATGAATACTTTTGTTGATTTTTTTTTTTTTTTTTCAAAAATTTTTTTTCAAGAAAAGTCTTGTATTGCAAAACTTTAATAAAATTTCACTGTTGATATTTTACAGCTTTCACACACACACACACACACATGCGCGTGCGCACACGTATTGTGGCTCAGGGTTCTACGAGTGGAAGATTCAGGATATGGACCATGACTGATACCAGTTCTGTTTGGAGTGTTGTGTATTCGCTCCTTCTGTCTAATGTGTACCGAGATTTTTATAGACCATCTACAGCCATGAAAATAAATTATGAGACCACTTTTAATGGATATTCCAATTTTAAGTGGTCTCAATATTTTTCATGGCTGTACACTATATTGAAATGTTTTAATCTCTTACCATCTGAAATCATATCATATAGTTAGACTCAGGTTCCCAAGGGTTTTATTTGTGAATTTAAAAATGAAGTAATGATTTCTATAATTAGTTTGCGTTTCAATGCAGGCAATATGAACCCAGAACAGTATATTCAAAGCTAGTCGGGTATAAATGCAGGTATACGTCGTATACTCACCTATTTTGTCAAGCATGTCGAGTTTATACAATTATTTTGCCTTGTGATTGTTAATCAAAGTGGGGTTTTTACAAATAAAAAGGGTTTTTTAATATATATTGCTTTGTCACTTGTCCCGGCTTGTAATCCTGTCACAATAGTGTGTCTGTCCTCTATTTCAATTATTCTGGTATGGAGAAACAATTTGTACTTCAGCCAATAGAATTTGCTTTTGTACAGGAAACGGAAATTCCCTGTAAAAACAAAACCACGAGTCATGTTGCTAATTGCTCAGAAATGTACTGACCTACTACATCTAAATTTCCGTGTTATACTTGCAGCATGCGCCCAGCAGGCCTATTGGCATTGTTATGATGGCATTAATATATACTAGTATATATATATATATATGTATATATATATATATGTATATATATATATATATATATATATATATATATATATGTATATGTGTGTAATGTTAATAGCATTATATATAAATAGATCAATCTACTGCTCATAGGGTGACAGGACAGGGAAGGAAGGGGCAGTGACAACCTTGTGGAGAGTGGGACTCAAACCCCCAACCTTTGGATCAGTAGTCCAGCACCTTATACCACTAGACCACCACTGCCCCAATTGAAAGCTGTTAGTATTTCAAATTACAGTGGTACCTCACCTTATGATAGTCCCAGCAAACAAAAAATCCATGTTACGAAAACCACTTTCCAAAATTTTTTGTCTCTGTATACGAAATAAGTTCTCCTTAAGAAACATGCCAAATGCGCCATTCAAACATTCAAACGCTCCATTTAAACATTAAAACAATGCACGAGCTGCTCTCCCATTGCCTATCTTCAAACATCCCACCCCGCTGGCCTCCCATTGGCTAGGATGGATGACGCAGCTACCTCCCATTGGCTATCTCCCAACATCTCATCCCGATGGCCTCCCATTGGCTTGGAGGCATGATTTAGCTTCCTCCCATTGGCTATTATGGAGTTGCATCTCCCATAATGATTTTCGTGTCAAGAACAGAGTTACTGTTATTTCATGAGTTTCTTGCTTTATTTTTTGACTCAGGCTTTTAACCTTCCATAAACATTTGTAAGATTATAACTCTGCTTAGAAGACATGGTCAACACATGCGCGCGCACACGCACACACACACACACACACACACACACACACACACATGCACGAGTGTGATTTTCGGTGCGAGTGAAAAGAAGAAGCGGGCTCGTGGCATGTGGTTCAGTGATATCGCAAAGGAATATGGCCAAACCCGTCTATCATCGGTACGATATTGAAGCAGAAGGAGGTCTTAAAAGGTATGCTTTTATAATTTTTAAAGGGTTTAGGGGGTAGTATTGGGGGCCTTGGAACGAATCACACATTTTACATGTAAAATTCGGTTCAATTTATGAAAAATCCAGGTTCGGAAAAAGGCTCTGGAACGGATTAATTTCGTAAGGTGAGGTACCACTGTATCTTCTGTCTCTTTGCATGTTAGATTTTTAGTTTTGCTTTGGTATGTAAAACTGTTGCTCTCGGACACATGGCAACAACTACATGTATACTGCAGGCTAAATTTTATGTACAGGTTCTGTACTATATATTTCATATTACAGGCTGCAAAAGGTCATGAAATGGCATCTACAGCATTGAAATTTTTAAAATGTCCCTCCCACTGTGCTCCGCACACCTTGGGCCTATGGTCTCGTTCGGGTGCCAATATCATCATAGTGTACCTTATTATTTTTTTACCACGACAGCACTGGATTATTTGAAACTGCCAGTCGGCCTACTATGCATGTTTTTGGACTGTCAGAGGAAACCAGAGTACCCAGTGGAAATTTACAAAAGCATGAGGAGAGCATTGAAAAAACAAAACAAACAAACAAACAAACCCGGAACTTTCTTTCTGCGAGGTGGACGTGTTGCCCACTTTTCCACTGTGCCGCCCACATCAGCGTTCTATCATATAATACTGTTTCATTATTATTAAAAGCAATGTAATCCCAACCAGAGTTCCACAAACTGCACTAGCGGGCAACTTCCTGTGAGATAAAGGAAGTATTTCCATCTGCGTCAGTGTCAGAGCTGATTGGACGTCCCAGAGGTTGCGACACGCCTCACGGCGAAACCTGCTGGGAAAGTCGTCTCTGTACACATCGCTATCTGTTCAGCTAACATCTGCACTTTGTCATTGACTCAGTGGAAACTGAAATCCCTCTGAGTCATTTTTCAATTGAAGTTATTTACAGTGCCGTGTGTTAGTAAGTATTCAGCCCCAGGAGTGTGTTAGAACCACGAGGACTTGAGGTTTAATTTGCTGAACATGTCTAATATACCGTCGTGCATTTTCTAAGACTATGTTAATTCAACACAAATGCGGAATACCCCCCCCCCCCCTCACACACACACACACACACACACACACACACACACACACACACACACCACTTCCCAGGTTTGTACGATCACACTTGGCTGAAATTCCAGCTGCAAGTCTTCTGGGATATGTCTCTATCAGCTTTGCACATCTGGATCCTGATGTTTGTGCCCAATCTTCTTTGTAAAATTGCTCAATTTCTGTCAGATTGGACTGAGAGTGCTGTTGCTGCACATTATCAGTTGAGGACCGAATACATTCACATTCTTGATCCTGAGCCACTCAGCGAGATGTTATGTCCTGTATCTCAATATTGTTGTTAGTAACGATTGAACCTTAGCTAAAACTGTGTTGTTAACGACATGCGTGTTGATGTGACTCATTCGTTCCTTCATTTTCTAAACCGCGCAATTATGAGTAGGGTCGTGGGGAGACTGGTGCCCATCTCAGCCAACTCTGGGCGAGGGCGGGGTACACCGTGGACAGCTCGTCAAGCCATCGCAGGTGTTGATGTGACTAAACTGGTTAAATTAATTTATTCTTTCATTCCTTTTCCAAACAACTTAATCCTACTTAGCGGGTTGCGGGGAAGCCGGTGTCTGAACGAAGGTGGGGTACACCCTGAACAGCTGGTCTGGCACTGTCGCATTTTTAGGCAACACACACAACCATTCACACCTGGCAGCAATTTGGAGCAATCAGTTGGATTAAGGGGCTGATCATGCTAGAGGTGCGATTCGAAAAGCAAATGATGCAAAACATTTTTATTTATTTTTTTTAGATTTTTGGCGAATATTTTGCAGCTTACTTACACATATTGTGAGAGGGTTACGCAACAGTTTTTGCAGGTATTTTGCGATCGGTTGCCAATGTTTGATGAAAAAAATCAAATCTCCTGTTGTAAATCAGTTGCACTTTGTTCACTTTTTTGTTCTCAAACTACTCGCTTTTTCTTTGCACATTAATAACACAAATAAAACACAAATAAAATGCAAGTGACAACAAAATACGTACACAGAATACAGGGATCCCTCGCTACTTCACGCTTCAATTAATGCGGCTTCAGTACATCGCGGTTTAAAAAATAAAAAATTAAATAAATATTAATCGAATTAAAAAATAAGGAAATTAAGGAAAATATAGGGGGAAAGATTAAGGAAAATGTTACACAAACAAGACCAATTATGCAAAAAAAAAAACCACCAAAAAAAAAAACGTAAACCAACAAAAAACAACCCGTCTGCGCAGCTACGCCCCCCTCTGCCGGAGCCTAGTATTAAGTGTACCTCAGGATAATATTTAATCATATTTCATACTTATATTTATGATCTGCCTTTCTGTAGATTTTATTCCATTTCTATTTCTACTTGTTCTTCAATTTCATTTCACTTTCACTTTCACTTTCGACCTTGGACATGTTGGTATCTTTGAATGTTTGCAAAATGAATGTTGATAAGGTGGAGAGTGTCTGTATTTATATTTTATTTACATCTTATGTTATTTTTTCAATGTTTAATTGTTATTATAAGCATTTATAGGATTGGATATGTATTTATTGATATTATATGCACATATACATGTATGTATCCGTCAGTCGGGGGTGTGGGGGGGGTGATCCTACTTCGCGGATTTTGATGGTCGTGTGGGGATCTTGGTCCCAATTAACCGTGGAAACTGAGGGATCCCTGTACACTTTTTCTTGCAAACGAAAAACGAATCATTTGTGACCTTCTCGTAACACGTGCAGATTGTTTAACAACACTTTCAGCATCGTTCTGCGCCCCTCGCCGAAATGTCAAAAATGTTAAAAAAATTTTTTTGACCTGTTCACAAACCTGGCGAGTAAAATGCGATGCTGCACATGTCTTGCGAGAATGGAAAAAAAAAAAAAAAAACAGCCGCGAATTGCTGCTAACGCCAGTCACTTTTCTACCCCACCTCTAATGTGATCTTCCCTTTAATATACATTTCTTTGGAATGTGGAAGGAAACCGGAGTACCCCGAGGAAACCCACACAAGCCAAGGTACATTATTCAAACTCCACACCGAATGCCCTCGAACCCCTGGACCGTCGTGCTGTGAAGTGGGTGTGGTTACATTTATGTTAATTATATGAAATTTGACCACAGAGACTGGTGCAACGGACTGAGTATAAGCAGCTGTTGGAAAGCAGCCACGAGAAAACAGAATCTTCCCATTTTTTCTTCTCTCAGACATTCCTGGATGCTCTGATTCCATCTGATTCAATGTTGATACTCACAGTATTTATGATTTTATAGCTCTCCAAGGTTTTTTGCTTAACTCGCAGTGTTCCAGATCTACTTCCCAGGTGTTTCGTCATACTTCTCGGCCAGCTGTTTCTAACTGTGTGCGTACATGTTTTGGAATTAAGCTCATGTGGTGACTAAAAACATGCTGATGTTGTGAGCATGAACTCACTGAATTCTGGAGGTTTTTGTCAGCCCGACGTGTGGCCTGTGGACGTCCACCTGAGCACACTGATTTGGCAAAAAAATACAGTGCGGTGTTATGATGTGATAGTATTCAGAGCAGAACCTTTGAAGAGTGTTGGTTGGTGATGGGGCAGCGTGGCGGTGTAGTGCTTCACATGGCCATCTCACAGCAAGAAGGTCCTTGGTTCGATTTCGTTTTTTAGTCGTATCCAATTCCCAACCATCAAGTATCACCTTCCCTATCACACAACCACAACCAACCAGGGAGGGGAGTGAAAGCATGCAACCCCCCCCCCCCCAATGCCATGTGATGCAACCTGAATACTTGAGGGCGGTGTAACACAATCGGAGGGAAAGCACTATTCGCTTTTTCGCACAAATGATGCATGACATTGGCTGGTGATCGTTGTGAGTGACAGGAAAGTGAGTGTATGCCATCTCTCCCTCCCTCCCATGAGAGCCCAGCCAATTAGCTTCCATGAACTAAAGGCCAAGAATTTTGATTGTTGTTATGCATTGTGGCATATCTTTCAAATAAATTTCTTAACACATTCATTCATATGTCGAACTGATTGATCCTACCAGGGTCACAGGAAGGCTGGAGCCTATCTTAGCCAACTCTGCAGGAAGACAGGATACACCATGAACAGCTTGCCAGATCATTTCAAGACCAACATGCAGAATCATTCACATACATACTAACACATAAGGGCAATTTGGATTAGACTAATGTGCATGTCTGGGTACTGTAGAAGGAAACCGGAAAACCCAGATGAGATCCACACAAGCATGACGAGAAAATGCAAAATCTGCACTGAGACGCCCTTGACGACCTTGGAACTCGTACCCATTACCTTTTTACTGTATTGCAGATGTGTTAACCACCGCACTTCTATGCCACCATTTACACATATACTGGCTCGCTCACTCATCTACCAAACCACTTAATCCCATAAGGGTCGGGCGAAGACTGGAGTATATCAGGGCCAACACTGGACAATGGTGGGGTGCACACTGAACAGTTTATCAGCGAGTATAGCAGGGCAACGCACACACAACCATTCACACCTACACTCACACCTAGGGGCAATTTGGTACAGCCAGTTAGAATGATGTGCATGTCTTTGGACTGTAGAAGTAAACCGGAACTCCCAGGGGGAACCCACAAAAGCACGGGAGAACATGCATACTGCACACTGAAATCCCCTCGTTAAGCATGGGACTCGAACCCGAGACTTTTGTTAAATGTGAGGCGGACGTGCTAACTAATAGATCGCCACACTTTACACGTTTACTGTTGATTTGATTCATAGACTATATTGAAATGATTTTGAATCATAATCAGTTCGGACAGTGTGTTAAGTTTGGTGTTTATTTACTCCAGTCTTTGAGGAACCACATCAGAGCCTCAGACCTCTACTGAACCAATTTTAAACAAGAGAAAATAAACATCCACTACGTTCTTTGCTGTGTTTCCTGACAGAATTTTCCTGCAAGTTGTAAACCCAGGTCATTATACGGCTTTATCCATAATTTTGTCTTTATAAAGATGATCATTATTGTGAGTGTTTTTGTGAAGTCGTGTAATTATATAAGTTTAAGTCTAATTTGCGAGGGCTTTAAAAGCCTGAAAAAACGTCCACGTTATCATCAGAGAGTGAAAATTACAGACGAGTGGAGTGCACCGTGTCCCAGAGTCGGAGTTGATGAAGAGACAGGATTGAACTTTAGGTTTGACATCATGAAGCTGTGAAAGCCAGTGATTTTGGATGTAATAAAACATCACACTGCGGTGTGGAGGCTCTCTCTGGATCACGCTCTCCTCTCAGTCAGTACATATTATAAAAAAAAAAAAAATGTTTTTATTTGAAGCGATCGTTGAATCTTGAGGTTCTCAAGACAGGACTGGCATTTCCTTTCCATCGATGTGTAAACATACACATGAATAAATTCTGGGCTCTGAATCCAGTCCAGGTCCAGGACGAGGCCAGCATCTTGGCCGTCTGTCTGATCTGCGGCTAGTGAGTGTGTTTGTAATGATTCTTTATCCACTTACACAACTCACGAGACGGTTTATTCAGCTGTTAGTGATGTGCTAAGCTGCCGAAGAGCCTGGAGCATGTCGGTGAAGAGTAAATCAGCTCGCTGGCCCTGCTGGTCTGTGGTCCTGTTCAACAGGCGTGGACATCCACCAGCCTCAGCGCCAGGAACTAATTATAGTTCCTCAAGAATTCCTTCTGCCCGTTTCAAACAAAGAAACACAATGGGAATATTTATAGTATGGTCAGTAACAATGAGAAGGAAATTCGGGGTTAGAGGAAAATAAAATAGTTTAAATAAATATATGTCTTTTCGATTAGTTTTAAATCCTGGCCTTGTGTTGTAGATCAATCTAAAGCAAAGAGATAGAGGAACGTGGACTTACTGTTGAGTAAAGAATAAAGTTCAGTCCAGCAAAATAAACCCTGATAAGGTAAGTCAGGACCGGAAACTGAGGGGATGTGAATCTACCTAGGGGGGTTCATTTAACACACAATGAGAAGGTTCTGGGTTCAAATCTCAGCCAACAACTTTCTGTGTGGAGTTTGTGTGCTCTCCCTGTGCTTGTGTGGGTTTCCTCCAGGTGTTCCAGTTTCCTCCCACAGTCCAGAATATGTACTTTAGGTCAACTACTTACTCTAACTCCCCCATTATTGTGAATGTGAGTGTGTTAGTTATAGACAGCTGACCTATTCAGGGTGTAACACCCCCCCCACCACACACACACACACACACACGCACACACACACACACCTGAAGACAGTGCATGGCTCCTCCTCCCCTTGACCCTGAAGGATGAGTGATACAGATGAGTGGATGAATTCCAAAATTATTTTGTTTCCGCTAATCACATGGTCCATTTATTGATCTGTTTTGTTTTACAAAAAAAGTGGAGTGCGATGGCCTGGTGAGCTGTCCAGGGTGTACTCTGCCTCGGCCCGAGTCGGCTGAGATGGGTGGCAGCCTCCCTGTAACCCTAATTAAGAATAAGCGGTTCAGAAAATGGATGAATGAATGAAAAATAGCAGACAGCAGAATGTTGAACCGCTTAATCGTACTAGGGTCACGGGTAAGATGGAGCCTATCTCAACCGACTCTTGGTGAATGTGGGGAACACCCTACGCTGAGCTCGATAGTCCATTACGGGTCCACTCACACCTTGAGGCAATCTAAAACAACCAATTGACCCGATGGGTATGTCTTTGGAGTTTAAGAGGAAACCCGGACCACCCTGAGAAAACCCAGGCAAGCATAGGGAGTCCACGCAAATCCTACCCTGACCAATCAGAATGCTGCATTTGTGCTTCTGATGCCAGGCCTTGTGCTTCTTATGAATCTGGGGTTTAAGCTGCCCAATCAGGGGATTTTTTTTAATCCCTCAGTAGGAGGTACAGTTTAAGGAGCTGCAGCTGGACACCACATTATTTCTCAGTTTTGTGATGTTTTGTGGTGGTGATTGTGTATAAAGAGGCTCGGTTTGTGTGGGAGTGAGAAAATTCGAGTGTGGTGGTGGTGGTGGGGGGGGGGTACATTCGGCGATAGGTGGAAGGAGGGGGGCGAAAACACTCAGTTGCTGTAGCAACAAGCTCAGCCTTCAGCACGAGACACTGGGCGCGAGCAGCGCGGAGGCTTTTGTCCGCCTCAGAGAACATGAGCCTGAGGAGAAAGTTTCTCTCAGAACCGGCTTCTTATCGACGCTTTTTACCTCTTTAACTGTGTTTGGGACAAACCGGACACAATGATTCGGATAACGAAGCACTTCTCTGAGGTAAAAACGGAACTACATGTTCTCTTTGATGATCTTTTCTGTTTTATTGTTTTCTCTCAGAAATGCTTGAAAGTTTCTCAGAAACAGTTTCCCTGTAGTTTATCTGGAAGCTGTCAGGCAACTAAATTTACTTCAAATAAAGCCGATTATAATTTGAGAAAACAATGGGAAAGGCTGGTTAACATGTTAGAAGAGTGTTTATGTTGCGTTATAACATCTTTATTTACATTGAGCTTTATTTTTTACGTCATATGGAGATCTAACTACTGTATTACAGTCGCCAACAAAGATGTTGCTGCCACTGCGCATGCGCACAACCGAGCTAACTAGTACGGTTGATGCAGATCCTTAATATGTGATTATATAATTAAAGTAATCATTAATAATTATATTACCCCTTTTCTGTCTCATGTTGTATAAACCGTTGTGCTTTAGTAAAATAAGTTTCTGGTTGAAATGAGATGACATGTAATTAAATCAACATCAGCATCAGTTTATGTTTATATCTGAGATGGTATTCAGTGCCCTGGATAAAAGTGTGTGTGTGTGTGTGTGTGTGTGTGTGTGTGTGTGTGTGTGTAGTGAGAGTAATGTATATTCCCTTCTGTAACCCCCTGCAGCTGCAGAATCTTGTTTTTTTTTTCCACTCGCACTTTGTGAACAGGCTGTCTTTTGTGTGGAGAGAAACAATGACCTTTCCTTTTCTTTCCTTGGTTTTGGCCCTGATCGTTAAGCTCGGACATGCAGGCCTTCTGTTCTTTGTCCAACGCTTGTGTAATATGGACAAGGACAAGATGTCATCAGACCTTGAACCATTACAGTTTCAAAGCAGACATGGTTTTTTTTTTTTTTTTTATATGTGAAGTTGTTTATAAAAGTAATTTCAGGTCTTCATATATCACAACCCAGACCTTTGCTGTTAGCTGTTGTAAAGCTGATTGCATGGTGTTTTGTTTAACCAATTAAGTTTCTCTACAATAGGTATGCCCCGCCCCTAGGGCATGCTTTACTTTACAGTAGCAGCTGGTCAGAAGTAAACGTGGTTCATTAGTGTTGTTTTTGGCTTTATGTTTTGTGACCCCCCCCCCCAACACACACACACACACACACACACACACACACACACACACACAGCATGACGTCATATTGGTTAAAATGGACCAGCAAGTATAAGAAATCCTGCACAGCTGAAAAACTGTTTATTCTCCATTGTATATTCAGCTTGCTTTTCATTGAGCTTGTTCACATTTAAAAGGGGATGTGGCATGCTATACACATCAAACATTATTGGCTGTTGCAGAATGCCATCACTGTAATTTTCTGTTTCAATACATATGTGCTCCGCCCCTTTTCTTTCCCCGTGACATGAATCGTCCAGCTCTTTATTGAAAAGTCTCACTTTTTTTTTAAACTTTGTTCTGCTTTATACATGAGCATCTGTTTTGCATTTAGGACAGCAGTACGATTACGTTATGTTAAAGCCATAAATTATGGTAGTTGAGAAATGCATGTACTTTGAGTTTTTGTCCTGATTTGACATCAGACTAGAGTTGAACTCTCATTTGTCTTTTAAATGCATTCTATAACCAAACCAGTGATGACTTGCTTCAGGAGATGAAAAGCCTGTGATTGCCTGAACCAGAAGCAGAAAGTGATTGTTAATTTACTTTGGTAGCCGGTACAACTAGGCATGTTATATCTCGTTTTCAGCTTTAAAAAAAAAAAACAAAGCAAAAAAAAAAAAAAAAAATAACACACAACTTTTGTAAGAGTCTGTGGAATGTGAAGGTATTGTGTAATTTTCTAATGAACAATGAAGAGTTTAAACACCACTGTATGAACGAACATTAGTATAAAAAAGAATTACTTCATTTCATCTCATTCATTCATCTTTCCATGTCTTGAACAGTTTAATTTTATTAGTGTCACAAAGATGGTGGAGCCTATCTCAGCCTACTTTTTGGCGAAATGGGGGTACACCTTAAACTGCTTGAAAGGCCATTACACACCATTCACCTTCAGACTCACACCTGTGGGCGATTTGGAACAGCCAATCAGCTTAATGTGCTTATTTTTGGACTGTGGGAGGAAACTGGAGTCGGCTTCTTCTTTTCCTTTCGGCTTTTCCCTTTTTTCCAGGGGTCGCCACAGCAAATCATCTGACTCGCATGTTTGATTTGGCATAGGTTTTTACGTCGGATGCCCTTCCTACCTGGAAGAACCCCCTGAACAAGTACTGGGAGAATATAAAAACTGCATAGAAACACCAAAGTAAGGAACCTGAACCCAGAACCTTTGTGCTGTGAGCTATATTATACTAGTTATTTTGTCTCAAGTAGGAGAACAATATTTTTGTACAGCTGAGAGTTAAGTGTGGTTTGTGGTGGAACATTACACTCAAACACTGGAGCTGATATTCTCACTTACATGGTGTCACCTGGAGACACTTATTTCTTCCTTTAAACCCCAGTGTGAGGCAGCAAGGTGGTGTAGTTGTCAGGACGTGCACCTCACAGCAAGGAGGCCTGGGTTTGAGTCCCAGCCTGGGTGTTTCTGTGTGGAGTTTGCATGTTCTTCATATGCTTGTGTGGGTTTCCCCTGAGTACTCTGGTTTCCTCCCATACAAAAATCCAAAATAATACTGTCCAAAAATATGCACAGTAGGTGAATTGGCTCTTTCAGAGCTCCCCTAGGTGTGATTATAAGTGTGGACACTGCGATGGCCTGGCGAGCTGACCATGGTCTACTCAGCTCTTGCCCTGAGTTGGCTGACATGGACGCCAGCCTCCCTGCGACCCTAATTAGGATTAAGCAGTTGCAGAAAATGAATGAATGAATAATGGTAAACAATGCTGGATGTGAAACGTATTCATTCTGGTAACTTGTACAAAATAACGTTTTAAAGTTGAGACTGTGCGTGTGTGTCTGTGTGTGTGTTTGAGATTTTCAAGTTGGAAACTTGAGCAGTGGGCAGTGGTGGTCTAGTGGTATAGGGCGCTGGATCGCTGATCCAAAGGTTGGAGGTTTGAGTCCCACTCTCCACAAGGTTGTCACGGTCCTCCCCAGTGCAGCTAACTGGGTTATCAAAGGCCGGCCATGTCTCTCACTGTCTATGGTGTGAGGCATGTAAAAGAACCATTGCTGACTTTCGACAAGAGAAGGCTGCAAAGCCGTCGGCGTGTTTCTGCCCTGCGATGGCCTGGCGAGCTGTCCAGGGTGCACTCTGCCCTCGCCTGAAGTTGGCTGGGATGGGCGCCAGCCTCCCCGTGACCCTAATTAGGATTAAGCGGTTACAGAAAATGAACTGAAATGATGAATGAACTTGAGCAGCACTCAAACATACACACACACACATGCACACGCACAGTCTCAACTTTAAACCGTTATTTTGTACGTTACCAGAATGAATGTTTCACTTAGAATTTTCTGCTTAATAAATATGTTTGATCTTATTTACGTATTAATCCCACAAATTTTGACACTGGTCATACACACTCGAATTTGCTCTGGGCATTCCTGTGTTCCCCCAACATTTTTAGATCACAAATTTCTGTCTTTCAAAAAGAACATTTGAGGTTAAGGTGTGAATTCAAAGGTGCTGGTTTTTGGAGCCAATGGGGTGGGACAATGGCATCTTTGGTCAGTAAAGAAAATAGGTTGTTGACATAATATTGACCATTCTCTTTTCATTCTCCTTAGCAGTGATGGTGAGTCTCCATCCAGGTGTTACAGGAACTGGCATCAGTGCTCAGATCACTGATTTCATTTTCCAAAAACAACAGGAATGGAGATAAACATTTAAGGTGTAATGAAGTGTTTCTTTAATGTTTTCTGTACTTTTAATTTTTTACATTTGCAAAGTCCAACTTTCACTTTCTTTTAGTTTCTCACCATTTCACTTTAAAACTCTGAAATGCAGCTCATCCATGCTGTGTTTAAAAAATGAGCATAAACAGCTGAAAGTAATGGAAGAAATGGCATGAAAATGGCTGAAGGAATTGGTTCCATCTGGCATCTCTGGTCAGATCTCTGAAAGCAAGAAATCAGAGGTATTGTTTGTGGAGCATACAGCAGCTGTGAGACGTGACCACTTGATTCACACTGAGAAAAGCAAAAAAAAAAAAAAAGATGGAAAAAAGAGAGTCTAAAAAATTCCCCCTGAAAATGTTCCTTCACATTCAGAAATCATTTTCTCGGATGAGGCTCATCAGCTCTGGCTTTTAAAACACAAATAAAAAAGCTTTCTTGGCAGGGTTATGGATGGATCAGAACTTCTCCAGCACCAGGGATTTGTCCAGGTGGACAGCTGTTTAAAAAAAAGACGAACTACAGACGGAACACTTCTTATCCTCTTTCTCTCACGTGTAAACACGAACGTCTCAGGTGACGACGCCAGCTTCGACATCACAAAAGTTCCAGCACCTCTGCTCGAGTTCCTTGATGAAGAACACATGACGAGGTCTTGAACGTGACGTTTAATATTTACGCAGTAATCTAAGCCCAGCTCTCAGCGGCATTAACTCGGACTCGGTCTAGACAGGAGGAGCTGTGAGGAGAAAAAGCAGAGACAGATGATCTGTAGAAGATGGAGTGCTCTCAGGTGACTACATCTTCAAAGGTTTCCGAGGTCTGGTTAGAGTGGGGGACGTGCAGAGGGCTAGGTCCTCCTGCTGTGTGGGGTTCTGCACTCCACCACCAAGTGTAATGCCAATGTTTATAAAAATATAAAACTTATTTATTGATTTATTAGTTCACGTTTGATGAATTGGAGTTCAAAGATGTTACATTTATCAAAGAATGACACATTATACTTTTATACGTTTATTTGTTCATTTGCTGCACTGTTTAACTTTACTGGAGTCTTTTGGAGGCTGGAACCTGTCCCTGTTAATTCTTACCCTGATCATCTTGTCACATCATCTGAGGGCCAACACGCGTACAACCGTTCACAATCATACCTCAGGGCAGCAGCTTATTAGCCTTATGTTCATATTTTGGGTCGTGGAAGGAGACCTGTGTCCTCAGAGGAAACCCACACAACTCCACACAGAAATACCCTCGCCAAGCCCAGGACTAGAACCCATGACGTTCTTGCCTGGAGGCGGACGTGCAAACCACCGTGCCTGGGTGACTCCTGGAGACTCTTTTCATATAAGCTACATAAACATCCCCTTATCATTTTATGTATTAATTCCATGTTTTTCTATTTTTTTAAGGTTGTTTATTGCTTGCAAAGTGTGAGGTGCTTGTGTGATGTATGTGCAGTGTACGCGCTTTGCTTCTGTGGTGCTTGTGTGGTCTGTTTGGTGTATGTGCAGTGTTTGTGCCATGTTTGTGGGGTGTATGTATGGTGTCTGTGTGATGTAGGCTGAGTGTATGTGCAGTGTTTGTGATGTGTATTTGCGGTGTATGTTGGGTGTTTGTGCGATATACTGTATGTCAGGTGTCTGTCTGGGGTTTGTGGGGCATATGTGCTGTATTTGTGTGGTGTGTGTTCAGTGTATGGGCAGTACATTTGAAGTGTTTGTGGGGTGTTTGTGGGGTGTTTGTGCAGTGTTTGTGCAGTGTGTGTGCAGTGTTTGTGGGGTGTTTGTGCAGTGTATGTGGGGTGTATATGCAGTGTTTTTTTCAGTGTAGCTGCTGTGTTGGTGGTATGTATATGTGGTGTTTGTGAGGTGTATGTGTATGGTGTTTGTGTAGTATTTGTGCAGTGTATTTGTATATCTATATACTGTGTGTGTGTGTGTGTGTGTGTGTATATATACACACACACACACTGTATATATATAAAATAATGTATACAACATGTGGAGTTTGTTGGGTGCACATGTGGTGTTTGTGTGTGTTGTTTGTGCTGTTTGTGTGTGGTGTTTATGCAGTGTATGGGATTGTGACATTAATAAATGTTGAATTAATCTTCACGCTGACATGCAGCACACATTAATCATTCGCACTCCCTCACAGCGTCCTCGTTCTTACCCTTTCCCGTTTTTTCTCGTTATCCTAAACGGAGATGACGGACAGCACAAATATTAGTACATTCCTCAGCGGGTCAGTTGCACGATCCTGCAGTCTTCTCCTGACCCTAGGACATTCCACGCCTCCCTCTTCTCACAGACTCTCCGCACTCGCTGTGCGTCTGTTTAAGCCTTTGATAAGCCCAGTTTACTTTTTAACCACTTTTCCTCTCAAGGACTTTTTTGGACAAAGAGGTTTTCTTTTCCCTGCCTGAAGAATGTGAATGATTCAGAAGAGCTGTAACTGTTAAAGAATAAAATTGAGTGTAGTTTGTAAAGATGAGTCATATTTACTAACAGGAATTTACTCTGATCTAGCGATGCGAGTGTTTAGTAATTCTGGGGGAATGTAAAAATCTCCGTTTCTTACTTTTATACAGATTTCTCACTAGGCTTTATGGGCTCATGGCTGAATCTTAGCTTAAGATGATGCAGTATTCACTTCGATTTTTGAAAACAAATCAGATTTTTCTGGTTGTGAGGTGAGAACTAGTGTTGAACTGGTGACTTATTTCCAGAGCCAGTGTTCAGTCAGTGTGTCAAATTAATGTTCATATCTACCATACTCACAGGAGAGCTACAGATGCAGTAACAGTGATGCAGGCTGACATATAATGGGTGAAGGATAATGTGTGTTTCCTCTGAGGCACTATATTTCAGTCTATACACCGTCATACCGACCATCGTACAATCGACATCCCTTCATACCTACCATTGTTCAGTCTACATCAAAATCAGAACACAGTACTTTATATTGATCACAGAAGAAATTGTGTACATTTCTCCCTGTGTACCATTGTAAAGCCACATAACTTCGTACGTACCACTGTTCAGATTCTCTATACCTTTGTGTGTACCACTGTACAAGCTATCTCTCCTCATACATACCAGTGTACAGTCTACATACCTTTATACATATCATTGTTCACCATCTTACAGTTTATGTACCTTCGTACATACCATTACAGATTCTGTATACCTACATACTTGCCATCATAGATTCTGCGTACCTTCATATGTACCTTCATAGATTCTGTGTACTTTTGTGTGTACCATCGTACTTTATGCATACCTTTCGTACATACAATTATACTGTCTGCTTACCTTTGCACGTACCATTATACAGCCTGCATACCTTCATATGTACGGTCGTACTGCCCACATACCTTTGTACATTCTATTGTGCAGGCTACTTACCATTGTACAGTTTGTAGACCTTTGTATATACTATCGTACAGTCTGCAGACGTTTGTACGCACCATCGTACAGTCTGCATACCTGTTGAACCCGAGTTTATCAGGTTTGTATTACACAGTGCGATTTGTAATGATATTGTAAGATTGCTGACCTCACATAGTCTGCAGTATCTTATCATCTCTCTGTGGATTTGTTTTACAGCACTGGGTGCAGCTCCAGCTCTTCCTGTTGTTGATCTATCTTTGAAAGAAGGGATTGTTCACCAGATCCCTGAAAACACACCTACTGTGTGGTTTAGAAGCTCAAAGCTGAAAGGTTTCATCATAAAGAATGAAAAATTCTGTGGCCATCAGACTTGCTATAGAGTGTAATAAATGTATCATATGGGTATACTGTTTATATACACATAGTCTATGGGTATTTGTTATGCCTCTGCTGAAGAGGATATGATGATGATAACGACGATGACAATGATGATACGGTGATTGTCATGAATGAACAGGAAGAATATGTGTTAACTGTACAGATTTTCCCACTAGCTCAAGGATATCGTAAATCGTGATTCTTATCCCCTGATCTGTTTTCATATGGAGCATTTCACATCTTCTACAAATATTAGTGCTTCAGCAGGCAGCTTTCCAAATGATGATGACGAACAGGTTTCTCCTGATCTTCCATCTTATCCAACATCTTTCACTCACCACTTGATTTTACTTTTAATTTATAGCCTCTTTTGGAACAAGAACAAACGAAAGTGTAAGCGGTTTGGGGTTTGTTCAGTTATCTCACTGCGGTTTTGTCTTAACTTATCTCCTTAAAGGGAAACGTGTCCAGATCTCTCCTGCAGTTCTTTATCTGTCCTGAAGGGTGATTTCTTCTGGGAATGAATTTTGTCTACATCCAGTGAAGAAAAGCTTACTAAGTATTTTATTGAGGATGATAATGATGATGATGAGAGTAATGTTGAAAATGACCAATGCACTTACAGCCTTCTAAAACTTAGTAGGTTTATATGCGGTCTATTTTATATCTTGCTTTAGTTATAGACCGCAGAATTCCAAATACTCCTGCTGAAAGGACAACATATTTCATAATATTCCAATAGAGAATAAATATACCAAGTTTGAAATGTAATGTCTAGAAACCTAATATACATTTTTGTCCCTGTGACCTAAAAAAGTAGGTCAAGGTCAAGCACACGCAAACCTATAATAGCACCCATAGTACTGAGCCAGCATTCCAAGCTTAAAAAACCTTGACTCTGCGCGGTGCAAGTAAATGTCCGGAAAAATAAAGTATGATGGACAGACAGAACCAATTAGACCTCTCAATTGGGGATCTAAAAATGTCAATATCTACAGTATCTTTATCTGTTCTCATTTAAAGAAAATTATGGATTAAGACTTTATGAGCTTTATATCAGAAATACAGATCCAAAGTCAGGAAAACTGCCCAACTTCTGCAGCAGATTGATTCTCGGGTTGTGGAGTGATGCGACGCTGGGGTTGTCTGAAAGCCAATGAAGCATTATTTAAACTCGTATAATGTGGTTATATAACTGCATGAAAAATAATGTATGTTTAGTGTGGTGGTGAAGAGATATTGGACCCAGTGTGATATTTACAGGTTATGCATATGGTGGTATAGTGATTACTATAGCTCGCTCACAACAAGAAGGTTCTGGGTTTAAATTCCAGGCTCAGCGAGGGGCATTTCTGTGTCGTGTTTGCATGTTCTTCCAGTACTTCCCATGGTTTCCTCCATGTGCTCCCGTTTTCTCCGTGATACAATAGTAACATTAGACGAATTGGCTGTTGTTTGAAATTGACACTAGATGTATGAGTGAGGGGCTTTGCCATAAGACTGGTGAGCTGTTCAGGGTGTACCCTAGATAGGTTCCCACCTCCCAGCAACCCAAAGTAGGATCAAGTGGGTTTGCAAATGAAGGTTGTGTAGATTTGGGACCTCTACTGTTCAAACAGTGTAATTGCATTAGATGAATGACAATTTTAATGATGCACATTCGTTTTTCATCAGAATGCATTATTAACCCAGTGCTGTTTGAGATTTCTGAAGAATTTCCCCAAGCAGTTGGCTTGTGTCACATTATCATTTACAGTTATTAAAAATGGAATCTAGTACGGTTACTTTGATGATAACCAACTGGTCACTGTCACTGAGTCACCCTAATTACTGTATCATCATCACTGTCACCATTATTGTAGCTCTGAATCTCACAGGAAGTTTGTGGCAGTGAGGTGGTGTTTATCTACTGAGGGTGTGAAGGCAGGGAGGGCAGTAGGGCCGGTAGCAGAGATTTAACACCGCTCTGTGTTTCCGAGTTCAGTGTTATGTATTTATACAGCTGTTCATCCTTCAGCAGCTGGATGAATATATTCAGGTTTGTTGAAGAAAGGACAACACCTCTGTGTAAATGTGTTTGGAAGACCGTGTCAGAGAGCAGAGGTGATGTTTAGGGAAAATTCTACCACTGATTTATCTTTATTTTTACAGCAACTGTACATGTGTAACTGGTAAGAACATTTCAGTGTTTATTTCATGTTATCTGTTATGATACATGCTTAGAAAGGCTACATTTATATCTTTTAACAAAACATGCAACACAATGCAGCAACAACAATGATGGCAACTGTTCTGCTCTTTGTGGTGTTTGGATCTATCACAAACTAATCATTATTAGTTTATCTTAGGACAATAGATATTATCACATTATGCTGATTGGCTAATCTACTTCTAGGATATCAGCTCATAGACTGTGACCTCAAGTTTACATCATGCCTCATTTTAACCAAAAGCTGATGCTTGTCTTCCATTTTTTAACTGCTCATTTAAGAGCGAGTTGATGAAAATGAACACCAGTCAGTCATTAATTTTCTGAACTGCTTAATCCTAATTACGGTCACGGGGAAGCTGGTGCCCATCTCAGCTAACTCTGAGCGAGGGAAGAGTACACCCTGGACAGCTCGCCAGGCCATCATAGAGCAGAAACATGCTGACAGCTATGCAGTTACTCTTGTTGAAAGTCAGCAATGATTCTTTTACAGCCTCACCGAGACAGTGAGCAATATGGCCAGCCTCTGATAACCCAATTAGCCGCACTGGGTGGACGGCAGTAACAACCATTTATACTGCGGCTTGAATCCCCAACTTTAGGATTGGTAATCCAGCACCTTACCACAGGGTTACCACACTGCCCTAAAATGAACAACATTTGGAATTAATTTTTCCTTGATCATCATCATTATCTTCTGCTTAATCCAGGATTGGGTCGCAGGGGCAGAAACCTAAGCAAAGAGGTCCAGACATCCCTCTACCCCGCCACTTCCTCCAGCTCTTCCGGGGGGACACCGAGGTGTTCCCAGACAAGCCGAGAGTCCCTCCAGCCTGTTCTAGGTCGACCCCGGGGTCTCTTCCCAGTTGGACATGCCCGAAACAACACACCAGGGAGGCATTCGAGAGGCATTCTGACCAGATGCCTGAGCCACCTCAACTGGCCCCTCTCAGTGCGGAGAATCAGTGGGTCTACTCCAAGCTCTCCCTGGATGGTAGAGCTTCTCACTTTATCTTGAAGGGAGAGCCCTGCCACCCTGTGAAGGAAGCTCATTTCAGCCACTTGTATCCATGATCTCATTTTTTTGGTCACTACCCAAAGCTTGTGACCATAGGTGAGGGTTGGAACATAGATCAACTGGTACATTGCAGCTTTGCCTTGTGGCTCAGCTCCTTCTTCACCATGACGGACTGGTACAGGCTCCGTTTAACAGCATAGGGTTTAGTGATCCGTCTGTCGATCTCCAGCTCCATCCTTCCCTCACTCTTGAACAAGACCCCAAGATACTTAAACTCTTCCACTTGGGGCAAGACCTCATTCCCGACCCGGATGGTGCATTCCACCCTTGTCTGACTGAGAACCATGGCCTCGGACTTGGAGGTGCTGATTTTATCTCGACCACTTTGTACTCGACTGAGAATAGCTCCAATGAGAGCTGGCGGTCCCGGCTTGATTGAGCCAAAAGGACAATATCATCCGCAAATCGCAGAGACGAGATCTGATGGCCACCAAACCAGAACTCCCCAACGCCTCGGCTGTGCCTAGAAATTCTGTCCATAAAAATGATGAACAGAATTGGTAACAAAATACAGCCTTGGTGGACTCCAACCCTCGCCGAAAATGAATTCGACCTATTGTTACCAATACGGACCAAACTCTGGCTTCGGTGATACAGCGATCGAATGGCCCGTAACAACGGATCCAGAACGCCATACTCCTGGAGCACGCCCCACAAGATAGTTTGAGGGACACGGTGGAAAGACTTCTCCAAATCCACAAAACACATGTGGACAGATTAGGTATACTCCCATGCCCCCTCCAAGATCCTGTGGAGCGCATAGAGTGGGTCAAGAGTGCTACGGCCAGGACAAAAACTACATTGTTCTTCCTGAATCCAATGTTCGACTATCGGTTGGATCCTCCTCTCCAGTACGCCAGCATAGACTTTCCCGGGTTGGCGGAGGAGTGTGATTCCCCGATAATAGGAACACACCCACCGGTCCCCCTTTTTAAAAAGGGGGACTACCACCCCGGTTTGCCAATCCAGAGGTACAGCACCCGATGACCATGCAATGTTGCAGAGACGTGTCAACCAAGACAGTCTTACATCATTCAGAGCCCTGAAATATTCAAGTGCATCTTATCCAACCCCGGAGCCCGACCACCGAGGAGCTTTTTGACTACTTCAGTGACCATCACTCCCGCCCAACCCCCAGGGTTTTCCTCCTCCACGGAGGGCGTGTTGGTGGGATTGAGGAGGTCCTCAAAGTATTCCCTCCACCTCTCAACGACATCCCCAGTCATGGTGAGCAGCTCCCTAACTCCACTGTAAACAGTGTTTGTGGAGAACTGCTTCCCCCTCCTGGGGCGTTAGATGGTGGTCCAGAACCTTTTTGAGGCCAATCACTCTCCAGGCCCTCACCGAACTCCTCTCACGCTTGAGATTTTGCATCTGTGACAGCTTTGGCTGTGGCCTGCCAATATCTGTCTGCTGCCTCGGGAGTCCCACAGGCTAATAAGACCCGATAGGCCTCCTTTTTCAGCTGGATGACCCCCGTCACCACAGATGTCCACCACCGGGTTCGGGGGTTACTGCCACAACAAGCACCGACAACCTTCCGGCTACAGCTATGGGCTGCCGCCTTGGGAATGGAGGCACAAAACATTGCCCATTCGGATTCCATGTCACCCACCTCCTCTGGGATGTGGTTGTAACTTTGCAGGAGGTGGGAGTTAAAGGCCTTTCGGACAGGAGACTTCGCCAAACGTTCCCAGGAAGACCCTAAGTACACGCTTGGGCCTACCAGGTCTGGAAGGCAGCCTCCCCCACCATCGAAGCCAGCTCACCACCAGGTGGTGATCGGTAGAGAGTTCAGCTCCCCTCTTCACCCGGGTGTCCGGCACATGCGGCTGCAAGTTCGGTGACACGACTAAAAAGTCGATCATCGAACTGTGACCTTGGGTGTCCTGGTGCCAAGTGCACTTATGGGAACACTTATGTACGAACATGGTGTTCGTGATGGACAAACTGTAATGAACACAGAAGTCCAATGAAACACCATTCGGGTTCAGACTGGAGAGGCCGTACCTACCAATCACACACTTCCAGGTCACACTATTGTTGCCCACATGGGTATTGAAGTCTCCCAAGACAACGGGCGAGTCTCCAACACCCCCCCTAAAGACTCCAAAAAGGGTGAGTACTCTGAACTGTCCTTTGGTGCAGAAGCACAAATAACAGTCAGGACCCGTCCCCCACCCGAAGGCGGAAAGAAGCTACCCTTTTGCCGACCGGGGAGAACCCCAATGTTTGGGTACTGAGATGGGGGGCAACAAGGATGCCCACACCGGCTCACCGCCTCTCCCCATGAACAACTCCAGAATGGAATAAGGTCCAGCCTCTCTTGAGATGGCGGGTTCCAGAGCCCAAGCTATGTGTTGAGGTGAGCCAGACTATATCTAGTCAATATCTCTCCATCTCACACACCAGCTCAGGCTCTTTCCCCTTCAGAGAGGTGACATTCCATGTCTCAAGAGTCAGAGTCATCGGTCCAACAGAACCCATGCCTTCGGCTACCACCCAACTTACATCGCACCTGACCCCTATAGCTCCTCCCACAGGTGGTGGGTCCATGTCTCCTTTTCGGGCTGGGCATGGCCGGGCTTCATGGGCAGAAGCCCGACCACCAGGCGCTCGTCTTTGAGCTCCTCCCCCAGACCGGGGGGGACGACACACCAGTGTCCTTGTTTTTTCCATCATAGAGGTCTTCTGAACTGCACTTCGTCTGGACCTTCACCCAGGACCTGTTTGCCTCGGGTGACCCTACCATGGGGCATTATGCCTCTGATAACATAGCTCCTAGAATCATTCGGTCGCGCAAACCCGTCCACCTTTTTCTTGATTAATTTTTTGTTTATTTTTAGAATTCAAACATGAATTTTTTGGCTTTTTGTGAGGAACAGGCCTTCATTCATATGGCTTAATGCCACCGTCTACAGGAGAGTGCTGCTAATAAGCATTGTTGTCCAAACCGAAAGTGCTGCTAACGCTAGCTTCTGTTGGTTCTGATAGCACAGCGGTCGGGAACCTATGGCTCTTCCGGAGACGTCATATGGCTCCCAGACAGTTTGGAGTTGAGGGGGCCAAAAAAAATTAAATTAAATTAAATTAAAATATATATATATTTTGGAACTGGTTTTAAAATACTAGTGATAATCTTAATAATATTAAGTAATTTAAAATTAGTTTTAAAGATACATTTTAAAAGTCAGGGGTGGGTTGCGGCACTTGCAATCCGCCGGTGACCCGAGGATCAGGTCGGGAACCAATCGATCGCAAGTACGTCACGGGTCATTGTCAATGTACGGAAATTAATTTTATCAGAGATAAAATTTCAACCCTTCAACCCGCTTCAACCCTTGTAACAGAAAAGATGGCGAAAAGAAAAAGAATACGATGATTACCGTACATTCCAGGCTGCGTGGACAGAGGAATTTGCATTTGTGGAGAGAGCAGGATCCGCAGTATGTCTAATATGCAATGACAAAATTGCATCAATGAAACGCTCAAATATAAAGCGGCACTTCGATACGCGTCATGCTTCTTTTGCATTGAAATATCCACCGGGGGACAGCAGGAAAAAGGCATGCGAAGAGCTGCAACGGAAAGTGCAGACGAGCCAGCAGCAACTGCGTGTCTGGACCACGCAAGGTGACGGTAATTCCGCTAGCTTTGCGGGTGCTTTGGCAATAGTGAAGAGTGGAAAGCCGTTCACAGATGGCGAATATGCCAAAACATTTATGCTTGATGTGGCCAATGAACTTTTGATGACTTTCCAAATAAAGCCAAGATAATCAAAAAATAAAAGACATGCCACTGTCAGCAAGAACGGTTCACGATCGGAGCATCATGATGGCGAATCAAGTCGAGGAAACACAAATTAAGGACATAAACGCTGGGACATACTTTTCTCTCGCGTTAGATGAGTCAACAGACGTTAGCAATCTATCTCAGTTCAGTATAATTGCCAGGTATGCTACAGGTGACACACTGCGTGAAGAAATCTTGGCTGTTTTGCCAATGAAAGAGACAACAAGAGGAGAGGATTTATTCATGTCGTTCATGGAGTTTGCTAAAGAAAAAAAAATACCACTGGATAAACTTATTTCTGTGTGCACTGATGGTGCACCATGCATGTTGGGGAAGAACAAAGGGTTTGTAGCACTTCTCCGTGAGCATGAAAAGAGAGTAATCCTAAGTTTTCATTGCATCCTGCACCAGGAGGCGCTTTGTGCTCAGACGTGTGGCCAGCAACTTGGTGAGGTGATGTCGCTGGTCATTCGAGTGGTCAACTTCATTGTCGCCCGAGCTTTAAATGATCGGCAGTTTAATGCTCTGTTGGAAGAAGTTGGGAATCAATATCCCGGTCTGATTTTACACAACAACGTGCATTGGTTGTCCAGGGGGAAGGTGCTCAACCGTTTTGCAGCTTGCCTGAGTGAAATACGGATTTTTCTAGAAATTAAAGGCGTCAAGCATCCTGAGCTGGACAATACTGCCTGGCTCCTGCATTTTCACTATCTTGTGGACATAACTGGCCATCTAAACCAGCTTAATGTGAAAATGCAAGGTATTGGGAATACAATCTCATCCCTTCAACAAGCACTGTTTGCATTTGAAAGCAAGCTAGAAGTTTTTCTCAGGGACATTGAAACAGGTCGTCTTCTGCACTTTGAAGGACTGCAGCAATTTAGAGATGCATGCTTAGCAAGCGACCCCACACAACATCTGGATCTCCAGCAGCTAGCTGACTATACGTCCAATCTCCTGCAGTCATTCAAGGCACGTTTTGGAGAATTTCGTGCGAACACTGGTCTTTTCAAATTCATCACTCATCCACATGAGTGTGAAGTGGACAAAATCAACCTGATGTGCATCCCCGGAGTCTCCATCGCAGACTTTGAGCTGGAAGTTGCAGACCTGAAGGCATCTGATATATGGATGACTAAGTTCAAGTCACTTAATGGAGAGTTGGAAAGACTTGCACGACAGCGAGCAGAGCTGGCGAGGGAACACAAGTGGTCAGAAATAAAAAAGCTTCAACCTGAAGACCAGCTAATTCTTAAAACTTGGAACGAGCTTCCTGTGACATATTACACAATGCAGCGTGTGAGTATTGCTGTACTGACCATGTTTGGCTCTACGTATGCATGTGAGCAGTCATTCTCGCATATGAGAAACATTACGACCAACCTACGCTCGCGTTTAACTGATGGAAGCCTCAACGCCTGCATGAAACTCAACCTCACTACATATGAACCAGACTACAAGGCCATCAGCAAAACCATGCAGCACCAGAAGTCGCATTAAAAGTAAACCTTTTATTATTATTATTATTATTATTATTATTATTATTATTATTATTATATGTTTAAAATACTATATGGCTCTCAAAAAATATATATCTAGAAATAATTTAGTTTTATGGCTCTCCAGGTCAAAAAGGTTCCCGACCGCTGTGATGGCAAGTCCGCAGGTTATTCAGTCTAGACTAATTCCAGCAAAAACAAAAAATATGGCATTAAAGTATTTAAACTGACTCATAAGCACTAATCACATATAACTGGTTTACAATTTTTACTTTTTATTTTCAGAGATTCGCTTCTCACATTAACTTACTTTTAACTTTCTAGTATGCCCTAAAGTCACTCAGGTCATCTTCATAGCAATTCCTCGTGACCCCATTCTCATCTTAAAACTAAAAGTGGTAAGGTTTTCTCAATCATTGTCTCCAAACTCTGGAACAGCCTGGCCCCTCACTTAAACTCAGGTCAGACAGCTATCATTTTGAAATGAAATTACAAACCCATCTTTTTAACTTTCCTCCGAGGTCAGACTGATCTCGCCCCATGGTTCAGTCTCTTTGATTTTCACTAATTAACTTGACCTCATTTTAGTATTTCAGGTTCTCTCTTGTGTCGTACCGTATTAATGTTTGTTATTTTAATGTACAGTGGTACCTCACCTTACAAAATCTGTTCCAGAAGTGGTTTCGTAACCTGGATTTTTCATAAATTGAGCCGCATTTTAAATGTAAAACGCGTGATTCGTTCCAAGGCCCCCAATACTACCCCCTAAACGTTTTAAAAATTATAAAAGCATACCTTTTAAGGCCTCCTTCTGCTTCAATATCCTACCGATGGTAGACAGGTTTGGACATATTCCTTTGTAACTCAACCACATGCCACGAGCCCGCTTCTTCTTTTCACTCGCACCGGGAATCACACGTGTGTGTGTGTGTGTGTGTGTGTGTGTGTGTTAACCATGTCTTTTTAGCAGTTATAATCTTATAAATGTTTATGGAAGGTTAAAAGCCTGAGCCAAAAAATAAAGTTGCAATGAGCACACTCGAAAAACTCAAGTCACTCTGTCCTTTACACGAAAAGCATCATGGGTATTATGGAGATGCAGCTCCATAATAGCCAATTGGAGGGAGATGCGTCATCCCTCCTAGCCAATGGGAGGCCAGTGCGGCGGGATGTTGGGAGATAGCCAGTGGGAGAGCAACTCGCGCATTGTTTGAATTTTTTTAATTGGCGCTTTTGCAGCATGAATTTATTTTGTATCCAGAAATGGAAATTTTCGGTAATTGCGTTTCGTAACCTGGATTTTTCGTTTGTTGGGACTTTCGTAAGGTGAGGTTCACTGTACTGCCTTTTCCCCGTTTAATCGATTTCTTTCTTTATCCTCTGTTTTGATTTTAGAACCTCGCTTTAAGTAATTTCCTGCAAACTGTCAGCCTTCACCATTAAGCACTTAGGATTAAGTGTCGTTTTTTAATAGGTAGGTTAGCATGTCTGCCTCACAGCAAGAAGGTCCTGGGTTCGAGTCCCAGCTCAGGCATTTATGTGTGGATGTTCTCCCTGTACTTGCGTAGGTTTCCTCCAGGTACTGTACTTCAGTTTCTTCCCACAGTCCCAAAACACGCACATTAGGTTAATTAGCTGTTCCAAATCAGCCCTAGTTGTGAGAGGGAGTATGAATGGTCATGTGAGTGTTGGCCCTGCGATGGTCTGGCGAGCTGTCCAGGGTGTACCTCGCCTTTGCCTGGAGTCGGCTGCGATGGTCGGTGGTCTCCCCGCATACCTAATTGGAGCGGTTCAGAAAATGAATGTTTTCAAAAGTGCGGTGTACTGTGTATATATAATAATCTCTTCACTTTACTAATAGTAAGATGTTAAGTATTTTGAACATAATCTTGGACACGCAGCAGCTGATCAATGTCCAGTATGCAAATGTAGCCCACACAACGTGTTGGGTGTGTTTGGCACCCCTCCCCCCACACAAATCAGTTTGCTCTAGAATCCCTCAACAAAAACGAGCAGATTTATTTTTTATCCTTATTTAAAAAGAAGATAATCTTAGTTGTGCTCTAAAACAGGAAATGGTTGGAGGAAGGAATGCTGTCGCCCCCTTCAACTGTCTCTTTAGGGCTTTGAACTCTGACTCTGATTGGCTTGCTACTTCACACAACAATTTCATGTAAACAAACTCCATCTCCAGCTCGATCTTCAATCTGCAACACTCAGTCCTTCATCTCACTTCCTGTAAATCCAAACAGGCAGCTTTTAAAACCTTCTGTGGTCATGTGAGACACTGCACTGCACTCTTGCTTCTGACGTCAGGGCCACATTTGTAATACTGAAGGAGTTAACACTCTGTGTGTGTGTTGGTGTTTTAATAATATAATTGACTAATGTCACCACCCTGAAGTTTGCACCCCTTAATTTACCACAATTTACTAACAGTTAAAAGTTTGCACTTTTTATCCATTTTATAGTCATCAGCATCATCAGTCTCAATATCCACTTTACCTTTATGAGCTCACCGCACAGAAACACTGAAACACACAGAAACACACTCCCTTGTGCAGCTTGTAAAAATAATGTGTTACAGAAAGGAGTTGGTTTCAGTGTGTAGCTGCAGCTGGCTGTGAGAAAATATATTGAGTGTTTATTGAGTCCAGAGAGGGGCTTTAGATCTGTTCATGTTAGCTGCTCTGTTTAAACAATTAGAGGAAGAACACTGTCTCACTGATTCACAGAATGAACAACTTATCAATTCACATAATTATTAATTCTCTGATTCACAGAATCAATAACCGACTGATTCACAAAATCGATAACTCACTGATTCAGAGACGAATTCATAGATTCACAGACTCACAGGTTCACTGACAAATTTATAGATTCATACCTCCATTTCACTGAAGCGCGGAATGCAATGATTGTGGCGGAAAGGCATGGAACACACTCTACGGAGGAGCTTCAGCATTTTTACACGGAAAATGGGTCAAAACCTACCGAAAATTGTACCCTCGGAACACCTTCGAACGTTCACGGAATGTGTGGAAAAGACATGGAAAGACCGTGGTACAGTGTCGGAATACATGCGTAAAACCGCTCAGATTACCTTTGGAACCAGTGCAGATTGCAAAGAAAGACCTTCGGATAATTCACGGAACGTTCACGGAAAGCACGGAACACTCGAGGAACGACTACGGCACTACTTTTTAGAAGGAAGAACTACGGAATGATTGCGGAACAGGCGGAATGAAGGCAGAACGTTCACGTTCAACACGGAATGACTAAGGAATGACTGAGTAATACCTGGCGTAACCACGTTTCAACGAGGAAAAATTGGCAAAGATCAAAGGATTTGTCCCGATTCCGCCGATTTAAAATTTAACATACTAGTCCTTCTAAAAAAATTAGCATATTGTGATAAAGTTCATTATTTTCTGTAATGTACTGATAAAAATTAAACTTTCATACATTTTAGATTCATTGCACACCAACTGAAATATTTCGGGTCTTTTATTGTTTTAATACTGATGATTTTGGCATACAGCTCATGAAAACCCAAAATTCCTATCTCAAAAAATTAGCATATCATTAAACGGTACTGTAAACGAGCTATTAACTTAATCATCTGAATCAACCAATTAACTCTAAACACCTACAAAAGATTCTTGAGGCTTTTAAAAACTCCCAGCCTGGTTGATTACTCAAAACCGCAATCATGGGTAAGACTGCCGACCTGACTGCTGTCCAGAAGGCCATCATTGACACCCGCAAGCAAGAGGGTAAGACACAGAAAGAAATCTCTGAGCAAATAGGCTGTTCCCAGAGTGCTGTATCAAGCCACCTCAGTGGGACGTCTGTGGGAAGGAAAAAGTGTGGCAGAAAACGATGCACAACCAGAAGAGGTGACCGGACCCTGAGGAAGATTGTGGAGTAGGGCCAATTCCAGACCTTGGGGGACCTGTGGAAGCAGTGGACTGGGCTACATTTCCCAGGTCAAGCCACTTTTGAACCAGAAACAGTGGCAGAAGCGCCTGACCTGGGCTACAGAGAAGCAGCACTGGACTGTTGCTCAGTGGTCCAAAGTACTTTTTTCGGATGAAAGCAAATTTCACATGTCATTCGGAAATCAAGCTGCCAGAGTCTGGAGGAAGACTGGGGAGAAGGAAATGCCAAAATGCCTGAAGTCCAGTGTCAAGTACCCACAGTCAGTGATGGTCTGGGGTGCCATGTCAGCTGCTGGTGTTGGTCCACTGTGTTTTATCAAAGGCAGGGTCAATGCAGCTAGCTATCATGAGATTTTGGAGCACTTCATGCTTCCATCTGCTGAAAAGCTTTATGGAGATGAAGATTTCATTTTTCAGCACGACCTGGCACCTGCTCAAAGTGGCAAAACCACTGCTAAATGGTTTATCGACCATGGTATTACTGTGCTCAATTGGCCTGCCAACTCTCCTGACCTGAAGCCCATAGAGAATCTGTGGGATATTGTGAAGAGAAAGTTGAGAGACACCAGACCCAACACTGTGGATGAGCTTAAGGCCACTATCGAAGCATCCTGGGTCTCCATAACAGCTCAGTAGTGCCACAGGCTGATTGTCTCCATGCCACGGCGAACTGAAGCAGTCATTTCGGCAAAAGGATTCCCGACCAAGTATTGAGTGCATAACTGAGCATAATTATTTGAAGGTTGACTTTTTTTGTATTAAAAACACTTTTTTTTTTTTCATTGGTTGGATGAAATATGCTAATTTTTTGAGATAGGAATTTTGTGTTTTCATGAGCTGTATGCCAAAATCATCAGTATTAAAACAATAAAAGACCTGAAATATTTCAGTTGGTGTGCAATGAATCTAAAATATATGAAAGTTTAATTTTTATCAGTACATTACAGAAAATAATGAACTTTATCACAATATGCTAATTTTTTGAGAAAGACAAGTATGTTTGTAATTTACCATATGTTTCTAATGTACAATAAATTTAAAATTTGACATATGTTAATATGTTTAATATCAATAATGTCAATACGTTCCTTTTATTTGCACCTCAATAAATCATTCCAGACTAAAAACCATGCACACAAGTCCAAACCACAGTGATTATAACTTTAAGACTTTATTACATGAAAAGGAAAACAGAAAAAATAAAGTGAATGAACTGGAATAATTTATAGTGGAAGTGACTTCTTTGAGTGTTCCGTAAGTCTTCCGTGTTATCGGCAACCATTCCGCAAACATTCCGCATGTATTCCATAAACCTTCCGTGAGTAATCCGTGGGGATTCTGTGGCCGCTTTTGATCATCCGGAAGAGGGGGAAGGCTCGCGGAATGATCAAGGAACACTGCGGAATAAATGGAATGATCAAGGAACGTTTGAGAAAATGACGGAACATTTGCAGAACGACTGAGAAACCAAAGGGAACACTGTCTGGAAATGTTTCCGTGAACGTGCTTTTGAATATGTTCAAAAGCACGTTCACGGAAGATTTTGGCCTGCCAGAAGCGGAGGAATACGTTCGGAATCATACGGAAGGACACGGAATATGACGGAATGACTGAGGAACGTTGGAGGATGACGACATTTTTGCTTCCGCGATTCTGCTGCGTGCCAGTGAAATAGGGGTATCAATGACACAAATTCACTGACGAATTCAAAGATTCACAGACTCAATAATTCAATGATTCATAGAATCACTGATTCACTAAAGAATTTATAGATTCACAGATTCACAAAATCACAAACTCACTCAGTCATGGATTTACAGATTCACTGACCCAGAGATTCATAGAAACAATAACTCACTGATTCACAAAAAAACTTAGTGAATCAAACTCACAAATTCATAGACTCACTGACTCACAGTTTAAAAAAAAAATTAACTTACTGGGGTCACTGACTTACATACTTACAGACTCACTGTGCCTTTATGTTTTTACTCATTAATCGTATGGAAGCACTGCTCAGAGACCCTCAGGCACATCATGTGGTCTCATGTTCATGCGTATAATGAACTTGAGCTGTGTATTCTGTGATCAACTGTATGTGAAGAATATATGGATTGTTGGCCAAGTTAAATATGGATTATTTAATTTTTATTTGTTATATATTTACAAACTCGAACAGATAAAGCACTATACTTACACTTAGTACATAATACGAATCATCCCTGATCTGTAATGTATAGAATTGTATATTCTCTGTCACTCAACGCCTTTTTTTTGTTCTGCTTGTCAGGGTGAGCAGTGTAACGGCGGAGATGACGGCAAACAAGAACTCAAAGGCTACACCCAAAGCAGGAGGGGCTAAAAACCCTCAGGCGATTTCTGACAGGTGACATATTTAATATTATAATATAATCATTTAGGTGGATTTTCTGAGCTTCACATCTAGATTATTAAAATCGTCTGCATGTCGTCTGCACTTCCAAGGTTGCCAAATTATTTTTGAGTGGAAGAATCCTGGGAGGAGATTTACATCGTTGTCTGTGAAACAAAATAACTTCCAGATTGAATTAGTTTTAAAATTTTTATGTTATCTTTATCTCATCACTGTCATATACATATATATATATATATATATATATATATATATATATATATACACACACACACACATACAGTGATCTCTCCTCGCTTCTTCGTGCTTCAGTTTCTGTGGCTTCAGTGCATCGCGGGTTTTTCAAAAATACTCATTGAAAAATAAGGAAATTAAAGAAAAACAGGGGGCGGGCAGTTAAGGAAAGTGCATCAAAACAAGACCAATTATTTTCCAACCCCCCCCCCCCAAAACAAACAAAAACAAAAAAACCAACCCAAACCCCTCCAACAAAATTTCATACACTTTAATGTGAGGTGCTCATCTGAGTGTGTGTGTGTGTGCGTGTCTGTATGTATGTGCATTTATATTTTATTTACATCTTATGAATTATTTTTGAATGTTAAATTGTTATTATAAGCATTTATAGCATTGAATATGTTTTTATTGATATTATATACACACACACACATATATATATATATATATATATATATATATATATATATATATATATATATATCCTTCTTCTTTTACTTTCGGCTGCTCCCTTCAGGGGTCGCCACAGCAAATCATCCGCCTCCATCTCACCCTGTCCTCCGCATCTTCTTTTCTGACTCCAACGACCTTCATGTCTTCCTTCACCACATCCATAAATCTCTTCTTTGGTCTTCCTCGAGGCCTTCTGCCTGGTAGTTCCAACCTCAGCATCCTACTGCCAATATACTCACTATCCCTCCTCTGTACATGTCCAAACCATCCCAATCTAGCCTCTCTGACTTTGTCTCCAAACCATCTTACGTGGGCTGTCCCTCTGATATACTCATTTCTGATCCTATCCATCCTCGTTACTCCCAGAGAGAACCTCAACATTTTCATCTCCGCTACCTCCAGCTCTGCCTCCTGCCTTTTCCCCAGCGCCACTGTTTCTAAGCCATACAACATCGCTGGCCTCACCACCGTCTTGTACACTTTTCCCTTCATTCTTGCTGACACTCTCCTATCGCACATCACACCGGACACTTTTCTCCAACCATTCCAGCCTGCCTGCACACGCTTCTTCACCTCTTTTCCACACTCTCCATTGCTCTGGATTGTTTAGCCTAAGTACTTAAAATCCTCCACCTTCGTTATCTCTGCTCCCTGTAACATCACCGTTCCTGTTGGGTCCTTAGCATTCATACACGTGTATTTTGTCTTTCTGAGTCTAACCTTCATTCCTCTCCTTTCCAGGGCATACCTCCACCTCTCTAGATTTTCCTGCACTTGTTCTCTGCTCTCACTACAGATCCCAATGTCATCTGCAAACATCATAGTCCATGGAGATTCTTGTCTCACCTCGTCTGTCAGCCTGTCCATCACCATAGCAAACAAGAAGGGGCTCAGAGCTGACCCTTGATGCAGTCCCACCTCCACCTTGAATTCGTCGGTCACACCGACAGCACACCTCACCACTGTCTTACATCTCTCATACATGTCCTGCACCACTCTAACATACTTCTCTGCCACTCCAGACTTCCTCATGCAATACCACAGTTCTTCTCTTGGCACCCTGTCCTATGCTTTTTCCAGATCCACAAAGGCACAATGTAGCTCCCTCTGACCTTCTCTGTACTTCTCTATTAACATCCTCAAAGCAAACATTGCATCTGTGGTGCTCTTTCTTGGCATGAAACCAAACTGTTGTTCACAAATGCTGACCTCTGCCCTTAGTCTAGCTTCCACTATTCTTTCCCATAACTTCATCGTATGGCTCATCAACTTTATCCCTCTGTAGTTGCTGCAACTCTGCACGTCTCCCTTGTTCTTAAAAATGGGCACCAGCACACTTCTCCTCCACTCTTCCGCTATCTGCTCACTCTCTAGTACCTTGTTGAATGTTCTTGTCAGAAAATCTACTGCTACCTCTCCTAGACACTTCCATACCTCCACAGGTATATCATCAGGACCAACTGCCTTTCCATTTTTCATCCTCTTCAGTGCCCTTCTCACTTCACCCTTACTGATCTTTGCTACATCCTGCTCCTCAATGGTCACCTCTTCTCCTCTTTTTTCTCTCTCATTTTCCTCATTCATCAGCTCTTCAAAGTACTCTTTCCATCTTCCCAGCACACTTCTGTCATCAGTCAATACATTTCCCTCTCTGTCCTTTATCACTCTAACTTGCTGCACGTCCTTCCCATCTCTATTTCTCTGCTGTGCCAACCTGTATAGATCATTTTCTCCCTCTAAACTATCTAACCAATCATACAAGTCATCGTACGCCCTCTGTTTGGCCTTAGCCACTGCTACTTTCGCCTTACGCTGTGTCTCCCTGCACTCCTGTTTACTCTCTTCGGTCCTCTCAATGTCCCACTTCTTCTTAGCTAACCTCTTCCTTTGTACACACTCCTGCACTTCCTCATTCCACCACCAAGTCTCCTTATCTACTTTCCTTCCAGAGGACACACCAAGTACTCTCCTACCTGTGTCCCTGATCACATTTGCTGTGGTTGTCCAGTCATTTGGAAGCACTTCCTGGCCACCCAAAGCCTGTTTCAACTCCTCCTTGAAGACAACACGACACTCTTCCTTTTTCAGCTTCCACCACTTTGTCTTCTGCTCTGCCTTTGCCTTTTTCACCTTTCTCACCATCAGAGTCATCTTGCACACCACCATCCTATGCTGTTTGGCAATACTCTCACCCACTATGACTTTGCAGTCACTGACTTCCTTCAAATTACATCACCTACACAAGATGTAGTCTACCTGTGTGCTCCTACCTCCGCTTTTATAAGTCACCCTATGCTCCTGTTTCTTCTGGAAGAAAGTATTCACCACAGCCATTTTCATCCTTTTTGCAAAATCGATCAACATCTGTCCTTCTGCGTTCCTGTCCTGGATACCAAATCTGCCCATCACTTCCTCGTCCCCTCTGTTGCCTGCACCAACATGTCCATTGAAGTCTGCACCAATGACCACTCTTTCACCTCTGGCGTTATTCTGCATCACTTCATCTAAGTCACTCCAGAATCTCTCCTTCTCTTCTAGCTCACATCCTGCCTGTGGGGCATAAGCACTAACAACATTGAGCATTACACCTTCAATTTCTAACTTGAGACTCATCACTCTGTCTGACACTCTTTTCACTTTTAGAACATTCCTGACAAACTCCTCCTTCAAGATGACTCCGACTCCATTTCTCTTCCCATCCACACCGTGATAAAATAGCTTAAACCCTGCTCCTAAGCTTTTAGCTTTGCTACCTTTCCACCTGGTCTTCTGAACACACAGTATGTCCACCTTCCTCCTCATGTCAGCCAGCTCTCTACCTTTTCTTTGCATAGTTCCAACATTCAAAGTCCCCACTCTCAGTCCTAGACTCATGCCTTTCCTCTTCTCTCTCTGCCTACGGACACGCCTCCCACCTCTCCTTCTTCGACGTCTTCGACCAACAGTAGTCCAATTTCCATCAGCACCCTGTTGATTTGACAGCACTGATGGCGGTCGTTGTTAACCCGGGCCTCGACCGATCCGGTATGGGGGTAATACTTCTGATTTGCATCATAAATGTTTGCCATTGGTTTTACGTCGGATGCCCTTCCTGACACAACCCTCTGAATTTCTCCGGGCTTGGGACCGGCATGAGGGGGAGAGACACTGGTCAGTGCCCCCCCCCCCACCTCATGGCTGCATTTTATATATATATATATATATATATATATATATATATATATATATATATATATATATATAATTCTCTGAGTAGATCCTTCCATGAGAGAGTGCTCAATACTTCTTTGTAGAGCAAATAAAGATAAAAATAAAAGGACACGACAAAGACTTTCTATTGAAACTTCATTTATCACTACATATCTGTTTCGAGGGGGGGGGGGGTTCACCACCCCTTGAAACAGATCTGCAGTGATAAATGAAGTTTCAATAGAAAGTCTTTGCCCTGTCCTTTTATTTTTATTTATATATATATATATATATATATATATATATATATATATATATATAATGTATGTAACCGTCAGTCATGGGGGGTTCGAACCAACTTCATAGAAATCGGCGGTCATGGGGGTCTCTCTCTCTCTCGCTCTCTCTCTCATATATATATATATATATATATATATATATATATATATATATATATATATATATAAAGTGTAATCAAGGACGACTTTATGGTGTATTGGTTAGCATGTCCATCTCACTGCAAGAAGCTACAGGCTTTGAGTCCCGGAATTGTTGTGGGTGTTTCTATGTATACTCTCGTGCCTGAATAGATTTCCTCCACATACAGTACTCCGGTTTCCTCCCACAGTCCTAGGACATACCCATTAGTTTAATTAGCTGTGCCAAATTGACCCCCTAGTGGTGAGTGTGACTGCGTGTGTGTATGTTAGCCCTGCAATGGACTAGTGAGCTGTCCAGATTATACCCCTTCTTCTCCCAAAGTCAGCTGAGATAGTCTCCAGACTCCCCAAGACTTTAGTTAAAGTGATTCGGTGAATGCATGAAGGAATCAATGAATATAATCAATCACATTTGAGGTACATCTTGTTTTAGACAGACTCCGCCACCATGTGCTTGTATAACCTCTACATAACTAGTGGTTAGTGTATAACTCAGTAGTTGTGTCTTGGTACTGAACACAGATGTGGGGAATTTCTATATTACATCCTCTCTGAGTGGTTTTACAGTAAATTCAAACTCCGACGTTTTCCTGTTCTGGTTGAAAAACATCACCAGCTTTTATTGTGGAGTCAGCAGCTGTTTAAACACACACACACACACACACACACACACACACACACACACACACACACACACACACACACAGAGTAACCATGATTCAGTGAACATGTTGAGACATTGCTATTGCTGTAGCTGAGGGGTGTACAGTACATATGGAATCCTTTGTGCTCATTTTTAAACTAAAGAATGATATGAAAGCATTATTATTATTATTATTATTACAGAAACAAAACAAAATTAAAGATACACAATATGTGTGTGTGTGTGTGTGTGTGTGTGTGTGTGTGTGTGTGTGTGTGGCATGTCATAGAAGTCAGAAATACCCCATCATCTTTCTTAAAAATAATCTGCCTGATGGATTTGTTCTAATACTCTAAAGATATTCCACGATTGTTACATTATACATCTCCACATAAAGAACTAATCCCATCTCAATAGGGTCGAGCGGGTAAAATAAAAAAAATAAAAAATTCAGAATAACATTTTTATTAAAAAGCCTGTAAGGAAAAACGAAGCAAGAAACTAAGGCGTATAATGTGTACCCAGAATGTCTCAGGTATGGTCAGTGTTTTTTTCTACAGGGATTTTAATGACTGAAACATTTTTGTGGCCTCTGAGTCAACTAATGCTCCATTAGCTGTACATTTGACATGTATTTTTTTTTGTGTGTGTTAGCGCAGCGCTGTACTTTCTCTCGGTGCTCCAGCAGGAAATGTGCCTGTGGTCATCATACAGGCCCAGAAAGAACCGGACGAGCCTTGTCATACCACACGAGCCCTGTGTGTGTCCACACGTGTGTGTCCGCGCGTGTGTGTGTGTGCGTGTATGTGCGCGCGTGTGTGTGTGTGCGTGTATGTGCGTGCGTGTGTGTATGTGTGTGCATGTGTGTCTGTGCCTGCGTGTGTATACGTGCGTGCGTGCGTGTGTGTGTGTGTGTCTGTGTGCGTGCGTGTGTGGTGTGTGTGTGTGTGTGTGTGTGTGTGTGTGGCATGTCATAGAAGTCAGAAATACCCCATCATCTTTCTTAAAAATAATCTGCCTGATGGATTTGTTCTAATACTCTAAAGATATTCCACGATCGTTACATTATACATCTCCACATAAAGAACTAATCCCATCTCAATAGGGTCGAGCGGGTAAAATAAATAAAAAAAAAAATTCAGAATAACATTTTTATTAAAAAGCCTGTAAGGAAAAACGAAGCAAGAAACTAAGGCGTATAATGTGTACCCAGAATGTCTCAGGTATGGTCAGTGTTTTTTTCTACAGGGATTTTAATGACTGAAACATTTTTGTGGCCTCTGAGTCAACTAATGCTCCATTAGCTGTACATTTGACATGTATTTTTTTTGTGTGTGTTAGCGCAGCGCTGTACTTTCTCTCGGTGCTCCAGCAAGAAATGTGCCTGTGGTCATCATACAGGCCCAGAAAGAACCGGACGAGCCTTGGCATACCACACGAGCCCTGTGTGTGTCCGCGCGTGTGTGTGTGCGTGTATGTGCGCGCGTGTGTGTATGTGCGCGCGTGTGTGTATGTGTGTGCGTGTGTGTCTGTGCCTGCGTGTGTATATGTGCGTGCGTGCGTGCGTGCGTGCGTGTGTGTGTGTGTGTGTGTGTGTGTGTGTGTGTGTGTGTGTGTGTGTGTGTGTCTGTGTCTGTGTCTGTGTGCGTGCGTGTGTGGTGTGTGTGTGTGTGTGTGTGTGTGTGTGTGGCCGGGCAGCCGAGCTTTCTAAGCCCTGGAGAACTTCCCCTGGAGCTGGGCTTGTTGTTTCTGGCCCCCGTCACACTGCAGACATAAACTCGGTGTGGGGTTCAGTGACCAAATTCTGCACTTAAATTTATTCAATGTGTGTAAAGCAGCTCTGACTGAACTATGGGCAGTTGGCGCTTCGGTCGTGTCGCACTATTCAGACTCGAGACTGATGTGCAGCGAAGCTTTAATCTCATTTCGAGGAGATCTTCTGTGATAGGGCGTGTAGTATTTCCAGGATTTTTGTGGTTGAGTCTGGTTTCCATGCCAGTATGAAGCTTTATTCAGATATTTGCTCATTCAGCAGTATTCGTTATCCATCCTGATGATGTGGAAGGAAACAACAAGCCAAGTGCTCGTTGTTATAGGCTCGCATCAAGAACACTATAATAAAAACTCGGAATGTTATTTAAAAATAAAATCCCCTGATAAAGCACTACTAAGAAATTCCACAGAGAGGATAAATCTCCCGATTAGCACTGTAAACTTTATTCAGTTGGGATTGAATGTGCATGAGGTTTTGAGGGAGCTTTCCGGTAAACAGGAGCTACTCTGGGATCTTATTTGTGCTTAGATCGTCCGTGTCTGTGTTTTTCTCCATCCTCCAGTGGGATCAGGCCAAAATTACATGCAGATGTCTCCTCACATTGAGAAAAATGATATTCTGCTGCTGCTACGTGCTGTATTTAGTCTCGCAGTGCTCATATCAGTGCTAAATCCATCCCAAATCATCAACCAAGTGTGGATAATTTAGAAGGCTGGCAGTGATCCTATGTCCACGTGATGTAAACATCTGGGTTCTCCGAAAATACACCATCCTGTGGTCATTGTACTACTGTCTGGATGTGGGAGTTTCATCGCTGAAGAAACTTGAAGAACATATTTCTTTACAGATGTCTGTCTGATAAACTAATCTGATCCGAATAGGGTTTGGATTTCACTACTAAATTTAATCCAAGTCAGATAGTTAATGAAATAAACACCCAGTTTCCTGCTTGGCAAAAGAAAAGGGTTCAGTCCTGAATCATTTGATTATTTCACAGCGTCCCTCCTAATTGGCTGGCTGTCACCAAGCAGTTAGACTTATTTCATGTCTGAAGTTGTGTGCATGACGTATGTGTAAATCTCTCCCTGTAATTTGGACCTGTCTGTCCCGACATACAGCTCTGAGTGTTAGAGGATTGTCAGGATGACTCACAGCAGTTCAGGAACCACAATATTCACAAGTTTTCACTCCTCAGATTCAATAACTGGCTTATTTTGAGAAAAGTAGCTTTGAAATGATCTGTTCAAATTGCAGTACGTCAGGTTTGTATGTCTTGAGTCAGGAAAGAAATTTTTCATTAGTATGACCACCGGCCCGAAACGAACCTTGTACATACAAGTTCTGTAAACCAGTAAAGTCACACCCTAAACAATCCACCCTTTTGGTGAAGATAAAATCAACAGACCTGTTGACTAAGAAGTGCGAACAGCTCGTCAACATGCTACAAGCAGTATGTAACATTTTACAGAGAGCATACGTTTACAGAGTATTCAACTATGTTACACAAAATGTACAACATTTTCTAAATAGCATACAACATTTTGGAGACAGCGTAAACGTTTGCAGACAGCGCACAGCATTGTACGATATACAGCATTTAAAAACAGTGTACAACATTTACAGTGAGGCCGGTGGCGTAGTGGTTAGGGTGCTGGGCTCATGATCAGGAGGTTTACTGTTCAAATCCCGATGAGACCTCCACTGTGCTGAGATCCCTGTGCAAGGTCCTAACCACAAGCGTGCCTCTGTTTACCCAGCAGTATAAATGGGTACCAGTCAAATATACTGGGAAGGTAACCTGCGATGGACTAGCGTCCCATCCAGGAGGAGTTGAACTCTTGGTTGCTTCACGCTACAGAAACCGGGGATAAGCACCGGCCTGATGAGCCACTCGGCCTCGGGTGTAAAAAGCCCAACTGACTTTACCTTTTTACTTACAACATTTACAGACAACATACATGTTACAGGCAGTGTACATCATTTTACTCACACTGTACAATATTTACAAACAGCGAACAACACTTTACACACAAAACCTACATTTTACAGACAATAAATAAGATGAAAATGTGTGTAGTAAAATTGTTTTTACTTTCAGGGATCCTAGATCTCCTCTATAGAGGTTTTACAGCTGACATCATGCATACATTATCCCAATGCGGGTTTTGTTTATTCCGCCACTTTCTTTCTTTATTCCTTTCGGCTTTTTCCCTTTCTCGGGAGTCGCCACAGCGAATCATCTCGCACATTTGATTTGGCATAGGTTCTTACGTCGGATGCCCTTCCTGTCACAACCCTTTAGCAAGGGACAGAAACATGCTGACGGCTTTGCAGCCTACTATTTACGAAAGTCAGCAATGGTTCTTTTACATGCCTCACACCATAGACAGTGAGAGACATGGCCCGCATTTGATAACCCAGTTAGCTGCACTTGGGGGGCAGTGGGGACTCGATCCCCCAACCTTAGGATCAGCGATCCTGCGCCCAATACCACTGATCCTAAGGTTGGGGACTCGAACACCCAACCTTAGGATCAGCGATCCTGCGTCCAATACCACTAGACCACCACTGCCCTTGTTTATTCCGCCACATTGGTGTGAAAACAAACCATTCACTCCGGCCCCGTGTGTAATGGTTTAACACTGCATTTATTTATTAAACAAGTACAAAATGGCACTTAACTGTGTTGCTGTCGGTTGTACAAATTATAGAGGAAAGAAAGCGGGTGTTAAATATCATAGATTCGCTGCTAATAAGGCCCGACGATAGAAATGGATTTGGCTTTGAAAAGAGCTGATACCGACATCAAAAGGAAAGATTGGCGACCAGCTCCTGCCAGTCGTGTATGTAGCCAACATTTTGTTTTCAGGCAAGTAATTTTTATCAGTAGATATATTATTATTATTTATTGTCTTAACCACAGTTTGATTCTATTTAACTGTATATCTGGTGTCCATTTATAAGCCGAGGGCAGCTAAAATGCTATTTAGTCTTTATTATAACATGTACAGTATATATAATATAACTATTATAATACTTCATAGATTTAGATCCACATGTTTGTGCGTAATATATAATGTAGGCAAAATGATAAAAAAAATATGAGTCATAATTACCTTTGCCATGATTAATACTTTGGTGTCCTCACACAGCTTGCCATGGGTGATAGAGGCTTTCCTGGGTATAATATGCTCACGAAGTGCCGAAACCCATCCGGATAAAAAAATATTCATACGCTTCCCAGATTTAACTTTAACAGTCTTTAATACGTGTTCGAACACACACAACAAATATGCCGTGCTTTGGTTTCCGATTCACTTGTTTCATCCCACAATGCATTACACAACTGGAATATACCAAGTTCCGGGGGAGTAATCATTAAAAATGATTGCTACACTCTAAGCCCTTTGAAACTTTTCAGTTTTTCGTGAGTATAATCAGATGTGCGATGAGTCAAATAATTATAGATATCTGGGTATGTTAAACCAGGTATCCTGTCCGTTGCTTCATCCATGCAGTTAACAAACAAACCATCGGGTAAAACGTATGGGTCATTTGTTAGCCCTGATGAGCGTAGTTTTTGAATTTGAATATGAATTATATTGTTTATGATCGTTATCATAATTACTAGGGAAGTGGGCAGTGGTGGTCTAGTGGTATAGGGTGCTGGATCGCTGATCCAAAGGTTGGGGGTTCAAGTCCCACTCGCCACAAGGTTGTCACTGTCCCCCCCAGTGCAGCTAACTGGGTCATCAAAGACGGGCCATGTCTCTCACTGTCTATGGTGAAAGGCATGTAAAAGAACCATTGCTGACTTTCGTAAAGAGTAGGCTGCAAAGCCTTCAGCATGTTTCTGTCCCTTGCTAAAAAGGGTTGTGACAGGAAGGGCTTCTTCTTCTTCTTCTTTTCCTTTCGGCTGTTCCCTTCAGGGGTCGCCACAGCAAATGATCTGCATCTTCTCCTCTTACTCCAACGACCTTCATGTCCGCCTTCACCGCATCCATAAATCTTCTCTTTGGTCTTCCTCTGGGCCTTTTGCCTGGTAGTTCCAACCTCAGCATCCTACGACCAATATACTCACTATCCCTCCTTTGTACATGTCCAAACCATCTCAATCTAGCCTCTCTGACTTTGTCTCCAAAACATCTAACATGTGCTGTCCCTCTGATGTACTCATTTCTGATCCTATCCATCCTCGTTACTCCCAAAGAGAACCTCAACATTTTCACCTCTACTACCTTTACAACTCTGACTCCTGTCTTTTCCCCAGGACCACTGTCTCTAAACCGTACAACATTGCTGGCCTCATCACCGTCTTGTACACTTTTCCCTTCATTCTTGCCGATACTCTCCTATCACACATCACACCGGACACTTTTTTCCATCCATTCCAACCTGCCTGCACACGCTTCTTGACCTCTTTTCCACACTCTCCATTGCTCTGGATTGTTGAGCCTAAGTACTTAAAATCCTCCACCTTCTTTATCTCTGCCCCCTGTAACCTCAAAGTACCCCTTGGGTCCTTGTCGTTCACACACATGTATTCTGTCTTACTAAGACTAACCTTCAATCCCTTCCTTTCCAGGGCATACCTCCACCTCTCTAGATTTTCCTCCACTTGGTCTCTGCTCTCACTACAGATCACGATGTCATCTGCAAACATCATAGTCCATGGAGATTCTTGTCTAACCTCGTCTGTTAGCCTGTCCATCACCATAGCAAACAAGAAGGGACTCAGAGCTGACCCTTGATGCAGTCCCACCTCCACCTTGAACTCTTGTGTCACACCGACAGCACACCTCACCACTGTCTTACATCTCTCATACATGTCCTGCACCACTCTAACATACTTCTCTGTCACTCCAGACTTCCTCATACAATACCACAGTTCTTCTCTCGGCACCCTGTCATATGCTTTCTCCAGATCCACAAAGGCACAATGCAGCTCTGTGACAGGAAGGGCATCCGACATAAAAACCTCTGCCAAATCAAACGTGCGAATCAGATGATTCGCTGTGGCGACTTCTGAGTAAAGGGAAAAAGCCGAAAGGAAGACAGACATCATAATTACCAGGGATCTCAGAAAGCACTGAGATTATATTACGGCTGTCAACATTCATATTCATATGATCTACCACGCTTAAAGACAGGCACCTCAATTGCAAAGTATACGTTTGTTTTCACTCCAATATGGAGTTGCTACTCGGCATGTCACGTGACTGCAAAACCTCTATTTAGAGGAATTCCTCTATTTTTTCAGCTTCAGGTTTCCTGCGGCTCCTTTGACCCCCAGCTGAAATGGTTAATTTCCTCTATTTCTGAAACCGTTTCCTCTATTATTTCTAAACCTTGCTGGGATCCCTCTACTTTGTTTCATCCTGTTTGTGTAAAATCTGCATGTGGGGAGAGTATTATAAACATCTCCTATTCATATAATTGTTGAAAAGTTTCTGCAATTTTAATTATTGTACAGATTACATCATCACATTTTGTTTCCTAAACCAATTATGTTTATTTCACTCACACTTCAATTTATCATAAATTAACGTAATTTGCGAACATATCCACTTATTATTCAGATAGGATAAGATTAGTCATTAGTATTGGCAACCTGTAAATGGAGGAGGGGTTACTGTGTGTTTGTGTCTGTGGTAGTTGATGTACTGCATGGCTGAGCTGCATTATTGGAAGATTCTGTGTGCACCGCGCTGAGGAGCAGCTCTTTCACCATTTTGATTCCATTTCGTTATTGTGCCCACTTTAAGCTTTGCCTTTTATAGAGTTACGTGGGTGTGGCTAATGTGAATCCACTTTATCTGAACATATGCACAAGTACAAAGATTTTGTTTGAAATTGAAACTTTTGTAAATCTGTTGGCAATTTTTACTTCAGTTTAGACATGAACGGAATTACACACAACTCTACTAAATGATTTGTACTGGAGGTACAGTGTATTATAAAATAACGATGTTTTTTATATGTATCTGTACATAGGTGATTTATTTAGCATGCATGTTTCACGCCATGTGGTAACACCTCGAAGGAATGTTTTGATGCCTGCAGCATTTCAGTTTAGAGTTTCAGCATTACAGCTGCTGTTAGAGTTCCTCCTCCCTTCTGGTGAAGGGTGGTGATGGTGAGGTGTTAAGCAATCTGTCCCAACCTGCAAGAGTAATCAAGCTTCTGGCCTCCTCCCAGCTAACCCTGGGACATCAGATCTGACTTTCTCAGTTTCACTCAAGTACGGGTTGAGTCAAGTCCCAGCTCCTGCAATCTCATGAGTGTAGCGTTTACTTTTTATTTGAGCTTTGTGGATGCGGAGTGAGATGAGCGCTGGCTTTAACAGCAGCAATCAGCATTGAGTACAGTTTCTGTCATGAGCCTGAGAGTGGGATAGATGATGAGGAGGTGACAGACAGGTAATCTGTCCGAAAAAGTAAATCGGGACGGAGGTTTAAGGGAGGGTAGGTTCCCTATTATTTTTATTTAGTTTTGTATTGTTTGTGTGTGACTTACTGTAATAAATGTGAATTATTTAAATTGTATGGAAAATCCCCACTCTGGTGTTTTATTGAGTTGTGTTTGTTTTGGCTTGATGTTAATGGTGTCTGTTTTGCCAAAGTTATGTCAGGTTGCTGTGGTACTTTCCGCCGATCTTTTGGCAAAATGTGCTATGTATTATTTAAAACGTGGGTTCGGGTTTTACCGTTTCTTTTTTGCTTTTTTTTTGTACAGATTAACTCAAAGGAAAGCACAAAATATTTTTTTACACACAGAGTTTCTAAGTGATTTATCCTTTCAGTGTTCGAGTACAATGCTAAGCTAATTGCTGTGGTAGAGTTTCTGACCACTTTCTGCTCCTGTGCTCTTGTTACAGGTCTCGGACTGCGTCCCCACCTCCTATTCTTTCTGCTCTAAAAAAAACTTGTCACGCTCAGTTCAGCGAGACTGAAGACACTCGTCAGCAGAGCAGGTACGGCAAGGCAGACCCAAACGTCCAGTTTCAGAGGAACTGGAGTCAGAAGACAGCCAGCGTATACAGCGGCTTCACGCTTTCCACCGAGTCACACAGTAAACTTACCAAGGCCAAAAGCATCGGCTCTCTGGATAAGAAGCTCAGCATCTACAAGCCATCTGGGGGAGAAGGCCAAGAGCAGAAGGAGAATCAACTTAAGGACGGCCCTCCTGGAGGAGACGCGGTCTCTCCTGGACCTCTCAGCTGGAGTACGCTCTCTTTAACCTCCTCCTCCACCAAATACGGACACAAGCGCACACTGTCTCTCAGCCCAACCAGTACCGGGACTTCGTCTGCCACCATCCGGAAGAAGATCTCGGAATGGGAATGTCGGAACGTGACTCTTCCTAGGATGAGTCTATGCTTGGACAAGAGGTCTGGCAGTGGGAGTGAGGGCTGCCCCAGTCTCTTGGGTTCTCCCTGTAGCGAAAAAGCCTTCGACTTCAAGTCCATGCGCAGGATGAGCACAGCGTTTTCCGAGTGTTCTTATCCAGAGACCGAAGAAGAGGATGGTACGTCCGATCGAGAGTCTAGCGGTCGGTTCCAGAAGCGAGAAGGACAGAAGACGTTCCTGCGTACTCTTTATCCTCGTAAGGAGACCTCTGCCGTGCTGAACCGGATCCAAAAGATAGAGCAGGCTTTGAAAGAGAGTCCGTCTGCTCCTCCGAAGTACCTGAGTAACTGTTATGGCTTGGATAAGTCACGGCAGAAGTCTTTCACCATTTCATCACGTCATGATGACTTGGACAGCACGTGCGACAGCAAGCGGAGCAGCATCTGCTCCATCGCCACTGAGCCAGACGCTTATTCCGGCTCAGAAAAACTCTCCAAGTACCGACAAAGGTTCAGCGTAGCTTCCTTTACATCTGAAAAGCAAGAACCCCCCTGCGCACAAGGCCCACCAGGCCTAGCCTGCACTCCTGTCAACCCGCTACCTAAACCCAAGCGCACTTTTGAGTATGATGCCAATCGAAGCAACAAAGACTCTTCGCCTAGTAATGGAATACATCCCAATTCTGATACACGTGTTCCTCCGGCCACCGCTAAAACACCTGAGAGCTCATTTAAGAGAACACCTGGCAGGTGAGACACCACCTGTTCACTTACCTCACAGACTGTATGTAACGTAATTCAGGAGCAGTGGGGACAAACATGGCTCCTGGATTTTTTTCATTTATCTCAATGTTGGGTTCGTTTTTAATCGGAGTGTGGAGTGAAATGTGCCTCTTTTCCGTTAAAACTGCAAAACGTCTGAATTTAGAATGCTGCCCTCTCTGGAGGAATAATATCATTGCAATTCATCATGAGAACACTTTTTTTTTTAATGTTGTCTGTGCTTGGCATTCTTTACAATGTTGCTTAATCTTACAGCTGCAGGAGGCAGTAATACACTGTGTAGTATACCTGGAGTGTGATGACCCCAGCTGTAAAGACACCTCACTCTCTCTCACTCATGAGCCGTGTACCTGAAACAGTTGACACAATCGCATATAGACACGGTTTCCACATTCAGGATGAATCATGTCATTTTCCCTAATTTCCCACTGAATCAGCCTTTTGTAGTCATGTGCTGTGTAAAGTTAAGCCTAACGTTGTTTTCCATATCTGAGCTGGCGTATGACTTATACATACAAGTTTCCCATTAGTTAGACATGAAATACTGAAGTGCTAAGTATTGCAGCAGCCTGTCACCTCTGTGCAATTTCATCATAGTATCGTTTCACTTTCACGCCATGGTATTGCTTCTCAGAGAAAATACTATTTTCAAAATAGACATGATGCATTAGCATGTGAGTGAGTTACATGAATAATTAGCATCGATCGAAGGAGGGTGCATCACAGTGGTGTAGTGGTCAGCAAGTCCGCCCCACAGCAAGAAAGTTCTGGGATTGTCGCGTACGTTTCTGTGTTACCTCCCCGTGCTTGAACGGGTTTACTCCGGGTACATCAATTTCCTCCAAGATTACATCTGTGGTGAATGAAGTCGATCAATGAATGAATTAATGTCTATGTTTTTTCCCCCAGGGTTGTACCTGTGGGTTACATCTTTCTTGGTAACGGAATCGACAAGTGTGCTGAAAATTTTTATGGTCTCATTAAACATCAAAGAGAAGAAAGGGACCTGATGAGGGATGGAGGGCATAATGATTATAGGCTTGTAATTTAAGAAACAACATGAATTACCTCATTTTCACAACTCATAAATAAACATTCATTCATTTACCAAGCTGATTAATCCTATTAGGGTAGCAGCCGACTCTGGGTGAAGGTGAGGCATACCCTCAACTGATTGCCAATTCATTGCAGGGCAACACACACACACACACACACGCACACACAAAAAAACCATTCACATTCAGGTCTTTGGACTGTGAGAGGAAACTAGAGTACCCTGAAGAGACCCATGCAAGCACATGAAGAACATGCAAACTCCACATGGAAATGATCTTGCGGAGTCCAGGACTCAAACCCAGGATCTTCTTGGTGTGACTATGAGGCAGACATTCTGACAATAACGACCCTAATTACTCCCTGAGCTGCAATATATTATCAAGCATCATGTTGAAATGTAACGTACGTTTAGTTCAGTTCATGTCCTCTCATCACGCTGATCTAACGCAGCTCAGCTTGGGCTCCCTCACCACCTCAACATTTCATTTATAGCCTTGTTTCCTCCCAGCCGTTTAAGAGTCTAGAGTGGAGAATGTTTAAAACGGTCCTCTGAGCGTGGATCTGAGCCAGGTTCTCATGCTGTGTTGGTTGAAGGATTTGTATGTTTCAGATTCCTGTGGGTGCTTCAGAGTCAACTGTTTACAAGCTGTAGATATTCGGTGTTGTTATTATTATTATTTTTTTTATACGCTGACACTTTGATGTTGTGTTTGGTATGCATTACTGACATTAAAATGTCCTTATTGTGTTTGTCTTATCCTGAATAAACAGGAAATTGCCGTCCTGTGTTACCGTCAGCATTTCAGAGCTATTATTCATTTCCAATTACTCGCCCAAGGTTTTCTGTCTGCTCCTGATTTGAATTGGCGCTGTGTCTGAGGGTTGAGGGATCATGTGTTTTTGGCAGTCATGGGAAGGAAGCTTTCATCCTCTCAGGTGGTCTGGTTTGATTAAAATCAGTTGGGAGAAGGGACTTCAGGCTGCTAGAACAATTTTAGCTAAAACAGACCGACGTGACTTTTGTCTCTCCTGTTTGTCTTTTAGAGAGTCGTGCGAGTCTGAAGATGCGGTGAGTCTGCCCTCTTCTTACCCCTCTTCACCCACAGAAAATGGCACGGCATCCACCGGGAACCACAGCCGCCCCAGCTCTAAAAGCACTGTAGAGGAAAATGCTTATGAAGACATCACAGGTGAGTACACACCCCTTTCAACAATCTCTTCTCAGGAGTCATTGTGTTCAGTTTATACCTTTTAAATCCCATAACACGATCGCAGGTGACAAATCCACCTGTAAATCCAGTATGCAAATCACCAGCCCAGTCCCGTGTTCAGCCTGGAAACCTCTCTGATGAGGGTAAACACCTGTCACCAGCAATAACACACTAGTGCACTTATACAGAGTAAACCCTGTGCATCAATGTACTAACTACACAGGTATTAAAAAAATTCTGCATTTTCATTCACATTTTGGATGTTGCCTAGGACCACCCAATTGGCTGATCTACTGTTGATTGGCTTTGTGCCAATGCAGTAGTGATGACCAGCTGTTGTGTACAAGCTTTGATAGGCTGTTGTAAATGAGTGATGATCAGCTGTTGTGTATCAGAGGTGATTGGCTGTTGTTTAACGGCACTGATGGGCCGTTGTGTACGTAGGTGCATCGATCAGATGCTGTGTAGGAGCGCTGATCAGCTGTTGTGTGTGATTGTTCAACTGCAGTATTGTTGTTTAGTGGCCTGATGCTTATTTGTTACATCCGAAAAGTCCATACAGTATTTCTATGTTCAGGGACAATGTTCCTGACCGGAGGATGTTTCGTAGAGCTTAGCAAGGAAGCGCCGACACACTGGTGTTGCATCACTCAGAACAATCACTAGCACAGAGTCCAATTCCCACCAATGTTTTGATTTTAAAAGCATTTTCTTAATCATGATTTATGTGTTGGCGTACTGATGTTTCCTGATAATGTAGATATTAAGGACAGGAATAACAGACGGATTATGTAATCCTGACAGTTGGTTTACATTGTCTGAAACCTCTTATGGGAAAAAAGTTGAACTTGGCAGGTTGGATATTTTCGATGCCTGTGGGATGTTTTTGATAAACTGGACCTGAATAATATTTTCCCTAGACTTTTCGATGATTGAATGAATGTTAATACTCAGTTGGATTCTGAATTCTGATTGGTCAGAAGACCTGAGAGTGACTCTGCATAAAAGAGTTTGATTGATGAAGTTGTAAGAAAAAAGCCACATTCTGAATGAAGGCTACTTCAAGTCTCGATTTCTATTTGAGCAGATAAATGTTAAACGATGTTATGGCCAGAAGACACCAAAATCTAACTATTTGGCATAAATATAAGTGTATAAAAATAAAAATAAGTGTATATTGTAGAAAGCTGATACAGCTCCAAAGAAAACACCACATCATTGGAGGTGATAGCAGTTGCAGCAGCAGGGATTGGGGCGCTTGTCAAAATAGGAGGAAGAATGGAAGGGGCAAAATACCATCAGGTTTTTGAAGACAACCTGCTGCCCTCTTCCAGAATGTTCTCAACAGGAAGAAGGTTCACCTTCCGACATGACAATGAGCTGATATTCAGCCCACAGTGGATGGAGGATAAAAAGATGAGTATCATTGCGTGGCCTTGTTAGTGAACTATTTGAGGGTAAGAGTGTGGTCAGATTGTACTCAGAGATATTGTGTAATCAGACACAAACCCTGCTGTGTGTGAGAGCAGATCAGAATGAGATGACGGTGTATTTGGCGTCCTGGTCTCACAGTGACCTTCGGCTTGCCGGGGTTTATGGGCTGCATTCCTTTGCGCCAGGAAATGGCTTGGGGCTGCTGTAACACTCGCACCCTGAGGAGCTTCACATGGACACAGCGCTTGTTTTTTGCCTCGTGGCCAGATCGTAAAACTCGACCACTGGAAGATGAAGCTCTGGCACCAGGCGCTATAAAGACTGGAAGACCGAATTCCCGAAGAATGACGAGATGACAGCCAGATGAATATACCCCAGTTTTCCCTTTTGATTGTTTTTTTTCTCTGATATTGTTCGAAGCTTTTTTATTATTTACACAATTTAATTATAAAACTGGCACAGACTGGTCGTTGTGCTGTGGTTGATTCAGCTTTCGGAGACGGTGGCTGATAGTTTCAGGCCGTGTGACTGAGGCTCTGTGGTGCTTTAAACAAAGAACCCATTGTTTTACAGAACACCTCCATTGACATTGAGGTTGCATGTGGTTTTCTCTAAATGTTCATTATTTGTAGAGGAATATACAGATTCTGTGTGGCTTCACTCCACAAACACTGAGCTCAGAACTAGGGCTGGGCAGTACCACCCAAATATTATATCACAAGACTTTTATCACATTTCATATCTCACTTTTCTTTTTCACTGCACAAACACAGGCATGCTCTTAATATACAAAAATGGTCTCACAGTGGTCTCACGTAACCATGGAAGTGCCGAGCAACACAGCATGTTTATAATACGGCATGTCCACTGCAATAACATGACGACACAGTATGGATTTGCTGTGTAACGGTGGTTTTGATCTGTGGTGAGTTGAGAAAGACAACTGAGAGACAATAACAAGGTGGCGGTGACATTATCGTCAGAATATTGGTGTGGAACATAGAGAAATCTGTGTGAAAAGTACAGGCATCGAAGTGAAACCGAGAGAAATAAGTGAAAAATAGAGATACTGCTGTGCAAAGTATATACACCAGTGTTGAACATAGCGATGCTGGTGTAGAACGTGGGAATACCTGTATGAAACATGGAGATGCTGTTGTGGAATGTAGAGATGCCGGTGGGGAACGTAGAGATACCAGGGTGGAACGTAGAGATACCAGGGTGGAACGTAGAGATACCAGGGTGGAACGTAGAGATACCAGGGTGGAACGTAGAGATGCTAGGGTGGAACGTAGCGATGCCGGTATGAAACGTGAAGATGCCGTTGTGGAACATAAAGATGCCGTTGTGGAACATAAAGATGCCGTTGTGGAACGTAAAGATGCCGTTGTGGAACATAAAGATGCCGTTGTGGAACGTAAAGATGCCGTTGTGGAACGTAAAGATGCCGTTGTGGAACGTAAAGATGCCGTTGTGGAACGTAAAGATGCCGTTGTGGAACGTAAAGATGCCGGTGTGGAACGTAAAGATGCCGGTGTAGAACATAGAGATACTGATGTGGAATGTAGAGATACTGGTTTGAGACGGCTCCCAAGAGGCACATCGACAAGGTGTGTGACTATTAACCTGGAGATTGCAAGTTCAAATCCGGTTTAATGCCACAGCCGGCCGTGGCTGGGCGTCCATGGAGCTAATTGGCCGAACTCTTACAGGAGGGAGGTTCGGCATACGCTCACTTCCCTGTCACTCACAGCGATCACCAGCCAAAGATGGGTGTCTGTGAGCTCATTTGTATGAGGGGGCAGATAGTGCTTTCCCCTCTGAGTATGTTAGACCGCCCCCAAATATGCATGGTACCGAAGGTCGAAAAGACACAGGTGTCTAGTATTGCATGTCACAGAGTGGGCGTGTGCATTTGGAGTTAGACAGAAGGGGCGTGTGCATTTCGCCCCTCCCTGGTTGGTGGTGGTCATGTGATAAGGCAATACCTAGTCGGTGGTGGTTGCGGGAAGAAAATACAGTGGTATCTTCTTATTATTATTATTTTCCTTTCGGCTGTTGCCTTCAGGGGTCGCCACAGCAAATCATCTGTCTCCATCTCACCCTATCCTCTGCATCTTCTTCTCTTACACCAACTGCCTTCATGTCCTCCTTCACCACGTCCATGAATTGTCTCTTTGGTCTTCCTCTAGGCCTTCTGCCTGGTAGTTCGAACCTCAGCATCCTACTACCAATATACTCACTATCCCTCCTCTGTACATGTCCAAACCATCTCAATCGAGCCTCTCTGACTTTATCTCCAAAACGTCTTACATGTGCTGTCTCTCTGATGTGCTCATTCCTGATCTTATCCATCCTCGTTACTCCCAAAGAGAACCTCAATAGTTTCATCTTTGCTACCTCCAGCTCTGCCTCCTGTCTTTTCCCCAGGGCCACTGTTTCTAAACCATACAACATCGCTGGCCTCAACACCGTCTTGTACACTTTTCCTTTCATTCTTGCCGATACCTTCCTATCACACTTCACACTGGATACTTTTCTGCAACCATTCCAACCAGCCTGTACACGCTTCTTCACCTCTTTTCCACACTCTCCATTGCTCCGGATTGTTGAGCCTAAGTACTTAAAATCCTCCACCTTCCTTATCTCTGCTCCCTGTAACCTCACCATTCCTGTTGGGTCCTTGTCATTCATACACATGTATTCTGTCTTACTGAGGCTAATCTTCATTCCCCTCCTTTCCAAGGCATACCTCCACCTCTCTAAAATTTCTTGCACTTGTTCTCTGCTCTCGCTGCAGATCACAATGTCATCTGCAAACATCATAGTCCATGGAGATTCTTGTCTAACCTCATCTGTCAGCCTGTCCATCACCATAGCAAACAAGAATGGGCTCACTACTGACCCTTGATGCCGTACTACTTCCATTTTGAACTCTTGTGTCACACCGACAGCACACCTCACCACTGTCTCACATCTCTCATACATGTCCTGCACCACTCTAATATACTTCTCTGCCACTCCTGACTTTCCTCATGCAATACCACAGTTCCTCTTGGGACCCTGTCATATGCTTTCTCCAGATCCACAAAGGCACAATGCAGCTCCCTCTGACCTTCTCTTTAGTTCTCTATTAACATCCTCAAGGCAAACACTGCATCTGTGGTGCTCTTTCTTGGCATGAATCCAAACTGTTGTTCACAAATTCTGACCTCTGCCCTTAGTATAGCTTCCACTATTCTTTCCCATAACTTCATCGTATGGCTCCTCAACTTTATCCCTCTGTAGTTGCCACAACTCTGCACATCTCCCGTGTTCTTAAAATTGGGCACCAGCACACTTCTCCTCCATTCCTCTGGCATCCTCTCAATACAGTGGTACCTCACCTTACAAAATTAATCCGTTCCAGAAGTGGTTTCGTAACCTGGATTTTTCGTAAGTTGAACCGCATTTTACATGTAAAATACGTGATTCGTCCCAAGGCCCCCAATACTACCCCCTAATCCCTTTAAAAATGATAAAAGTATACCTTTTAAGGCCTCCTTCTGCTTCAATATCGTACCGATGGTAGACGGGTTTGGCCATATTCCTTTGCGATATCACTCAACTGCATGCCACGAGCCCACTTCTTCTTTTCACTTGCACCGGTAATCACACGCGCGCGCGCGTGTGTGTGTGTGTGTGTGTGTGTGTGTGTGTGTGTATGTGTGTGCATGTGTGTGCGCGCGTGTATTGACCATGGCTTCTTAGCAGAGTTATAATTTTACAAATCTTTATGCAAGGTTAAAAGCCTGAGCCCAAAAATAACGTTGCAATGAGCACACTCAAAAAACTTATGAAACAACAGTAACTTTGTCCTTTACACGAAAAGCATCATGGGTATTATAGCGATACAGCTCCATAATAGCCAATGGGGGGGGCTGCGTCATCCCTCCTAGCCAATGGGAGGCCAGCGGGGTGGGATATTGGAAGATAGGCAATGGGAGAGCAGCTCACGCACTGTTTGAATTTTTGAGATGGCGCTTTCGTAACGTGAATTTGTTTCATATCCAGAGACAGAAATTTTAGGAAAATACGTTTCGTAACCTGGATTTTTCGTTTGTTGGGACTTTCGTAAGGTGAGGTACCACTGTACCTGATGGGGGAATTGGATACAATTTATTAAGTAGAAATATTAAATAAGAGATACTGTATGGAAGGTTGAGATACCAGTGTGGAAGATTGAGATACCGGTGTGGAAGGTTGAGATACTGGTGTGGAAGGTTGAGATACTGGTGTGGAAGGTTGAGATACTGGTATGACATGAACAGAATTTGATTTTTGAACTACTGACTAACTTTTGACCTTTCAAAAGCCCATCTAAAGTTCTAAAGCATATCATCAGCACTCTCAGTCTGTATGCTACCTGTTGAGGAGTTGTGACAGATCATTTTCTTCTTGTTTTGCTGACGAAGGCTTCACCTTTCTGTTTTTCACGCTGCCTGGGGCTCCTGGTGCTGAGCGTATTAATGTGGCGTTGATGGATCTGTCACAAACGATCCTCTCTTCAGGGTCAAATTGCATTCAGTTGTCATGTCAGTGTCCTGGACACAAACCTCAGGACTGTAGCTTAGAGGAGTTATAACACCAAATCTTTTGTCACAAATCCAATTTAATAAGTCTTTCATAAATCATTAAATTAACTGTGGGGTGAATTCTGTAAAATCGTGTGATGGAGTGCGTCTCTGATGTTACCTGCCCAAACTATCCAAATGCACACCTGCACTGAATGGGAAATTCCTGATGACTGGAAGTAAGAATGAATGAATTAGTGAGAAGTTTCCTGTCTGTAAATGTATCTGAATCGTTCAGAGCTGTATAACACTAATGCCTCTGTGCTGCGTAGCTCTGAGTGTGTGTGTGTGTGTGTGTGTGTGTGTGTGTGTGTGTGTGTGTGTGTGAAAAGCCTTAATTTGTATATGTAATTCAGAGCAGCATGTAATTTCTCCCAGCATACTCTCATCACATCTCAGCATTACAAATGGAATGTTACCCTATTATTCTCTCTCTCTCTCTTTCGCTCTCTTTCTCTCTTGCTTTCGCTCTCTCTCTCTCTCTGTACCCAAGTGATTTAGAGTATTATGATATGGGAAAGCCATGCCATGTTGTCATGTTACTGCGGTGCATGTACTGTATTGTACGCAGGCTGTCGTGCATTGACACTTTGCTTATGTTTATGAAACTATTTTTCTTCCTATTTAGAACACGTCTGTGTTTTTGCCACGGTCAAGTTAAGATCTGTGACCCACGTTGTTCCCATGCCAGCTTAAACATGTCTGACATATAGGTTGTATGTCAGGAACGGTTCCACATTGCTTCCCAGCATGCTGTTGTGTGATTGTAGACATGGATTTAATTGTAGAGCATCAGATTTATCTGGAATGGATTTTTATGAAGGCTCCCTGTACCTCATCTCATTCTAGAATTCAGTCTCAGAGTCTTCGTCCAACATAAACTGGTCTTCATGGACTCTCAGGGACCTGGATGCAGACCGAAGCTTTCACGTTCTCACTCTGTTCTTGATTTTCCTTTTTTGATCACTACTTATTGCTTTCCTTATGAATCTTTCTCTCCCGCAAAGTCATGTTCACTTTCAGTGCTTTTAAATCTGCTCTCTCTCTCTCTCTCTCTCTCTCTCTCTCTCTCTCTCTCTCTCTCTCTCTCTCTCTCTGTCTCTGTCTCTCTGTCTCTCTGTCTCAGAACCTATGAAAGAGAATCCGTATGAGGATGTGGACCTGAAGGGGAGAGGCCTGGCACGTAAGTCTCTTCTGTTACCTGAGAGGTCACATGACTTGCTCACCAGGACGTGGACCACCCCAGACAGGAAGTCCACTACACCTCCCCAGGTAATTCCATCTCTCTGGCGAAATGTAGAAGGATTTATCTTCCCGCCCATCATTCCATTCAAATGTATAATAGTACCACGTCCACTGGGTCGGACTTTCATTTTACCATCATAGTTAATTTGTTTAATCTAAACACCGTGATTTATGAAATTCACTCATTCATTCAGTCATTCAGTCACTCACTGATTCACTCAGTCACTTACTCGTTCGTTCAGTCACACATTCATACATTTACTTAGTTATTCACTTACTCATGCATTCTCTCACTCATTTATCCACCTATCGTGCTCTCTCTGTCTCATTTTATCACTTATACACTTATTTTTATTTGAGTGATCTCAGTTATTTTTTTCCGGTTAGGCTTATTTTTCACTTCAACTCTATTCACTGTGGTGTAAAGTTATACATCACTAGAGTCGACACTGAAAAGCCACATAATCGGCTGTGTAACTCGTAACCTGACTATGAATATCAGTCAGGGACATTCCAGAGGAAAACACCTACTTCTTTTACTCTTTAAACTGCTGGACACTGGTTCTGGTTCGGAAACACAGTACAGAGGAACACATTTTTCAGCTTTTACTCCTGTAGGTCATCACCCCCACAAATACAGACAGACTTGTAAAAAATGTTTCCCGTTCTTCTGTTCCACTTCCTCCAGCTCCCGTCAAAGCCGAGCACTCAGTCTCTGGGGCCTCTGCTTCAAAGTGACAGGAAGAGCCACCGATCATCTCGCTTATCTAAGAGACACAGCCATGATGACACACTGCTCATGCCACAGTTATCATCTCCCTCCTGCGGTCTGCTGGATGACAGCCTGAGCAGTGCCAATGACACGCTGGCCTCCCGAAGACATCGCCAAGTCCCCAAGGTAGGCTGGAGCACTCCCATTAAACCTAAACCTGTAAACGTCTGTTTCCTCAGGAGTCTCTCTTTGTCTGGCTCACTTCCGGTTTATACAGCAATAAAAACATCTTACTGCTAAAAGCGTAAAACTCCTCTATCACGAAAAAAAAAATTCAGATGTACCTTTGATGTTTACAATGCACTGTCATTGAAGACTCCTTCCATCAGTGTCATAATTTTGAACACCTGTTATAATAGTCAACAAAAATATAAAGGTTTAAATGTAGGGCATAATAAAGCTGCACTACTGTGGGAGCTGCTGGTATAGAACGCCTATCACCACCCTCTGACTAATCACAATCCAGAATCACACACTGTCTTGTTGTAATGGGTGAAATATAAATTAAAGCCCTTTAGAATCGAGAATACGTCCGTTTCCTGTTTCTCCTTGCAGATTATTTTAAGGGTTTTCTACCACTTTCAGAATTTTAGTCATGACAGTATTGAGGATGAGATTTCTCACTCTTTTTTTTTTTTTAGTTTTGTAATGACTGGCGTTTGCCTGTTTAACAGTTTGTCTGCACACCACCCTGACCACACCCTAGCACATTTTTTTCACTACACTCAGAGGGAACACAACCGGAATCACAAAGATGATTTGATTTTGGTATGTCAAAGTCAAAACTTGATTTTCAAATCAGGGTCACGTGCCGATAGACATGCGATCATTATGGTACACTTATAGAAAACCATATGAACTTTCAAATCGGACAGTTATCTTTGACTTTTATTAATCTTGAAATGTCAAACCCCAGCCATTTCATAAATCTTTCAACCAAAACGGTGTTGTTTCCCTGTAAACTTGCTTGCATCCAAGTGCTATAGAACATGTGGTAAGACAAGCACTTGGGTAATTAAAGCTGGTATCTTATAAGGACTTTTTATTGTGCTCTCCCTGCTGCAGATCGAAGCTAACTTACATTCACTGAGTGCCTCTTGAGTTTTCTCTGCTTTTTCTCTGCCTTGATTTTGGCAGTGCTGAAGTGACAGCTGTAACGAATACAATGTGTATTTCATTAAATAAAAATCAAGAGCGTTTCTATTTAAATGAAATCGAGTAAGCTCAGGAAACAGGAGAATAAAATTGTAGTTTGTTTTCAGTTCTGGATCTTATTTCAATTTTTAGCCGTGTTTGTAGTGGTATTCTCTGGAAGCTTTAAGAGTAAATTTCTTTCTCCTGAATGTTTGAATATCTTTCGGAATGGTATAGCAGTACTCAGAATGACGTTGGCGTTATATTTACGGGCAGAAGAGCAGCGATAAAATGGCACAACCACACGCAGTGAGCTTTCAGTCCATGAGCATGATGCAGTGTGTCCCTGGAAATTATTTCCTACTTCACTATTAACCATCCTTTCATTGTTCTCCTTCTTCAGGTGGTGCAGAGAATAAACTCGATCTTCTGTACAAAAAGAGGGAAGAAGAGATTAAAGAAGCTCTCAGTGTCTAACATAGAGACAGCGTCTCTGAGGGGTAGGTTATTTAATTATTATGAATATACTGTACATACTTATTAAATTATGCCTCAGGGTTCAAGACTCGGTCCAGGCATACTTTCACCAAATTTTGACATCAAGGAAATTATTTTCTTTTTACAGATGATAACAGTGAGAGTGAGAGTGACTCTGATGACAGGTTCAAAGGTGAGAGTTCAACACATTAAACTGAATTTGTTAATTTAGTGTAGTATTCTCTGATTATGATTGTGATATGACTTCTTTTATTTCTATCTTATATCTGATATTTTATAGTATTTTATAGTTAGTCCTGCAGTCATGTTAAAGTTCCTCTGTATGTGTTATAGATGTGCTCCAGGTCAGTTTATCTGCACACTATAGTGCATGTAATTAACACAAACACAGTCATTATTTTGTTATTGTAACATTAGCAAAATGAAAATCTCATTAAATGTCCTGCATCCTGCTTGCACTTTACAATTTTATGACCTCGACTTAGTGTCCCGAGACCTCATCAAGTTTTTGCATAATTAATGTAAATTAGCAGTGTGCTGTTCTTCTTTATATGAGGGGCGTTCAATAAGTAATGCCCTTGACCCACTTCCCATAGCAGTAGAGCAACAAAACTTCACAGTTATTAGTCTTTCTCTACATAGGAACCACCCAGAGTTATGATTTCTCACATCGTTTCATGCAGCTCAGGAGACCATTTTTGTAAAACACCCCAGGTTGGTTCTCCAACGGCGACGTGACTTCAGAAATCAAGGCTGCATCATCTGGGAAACACTTTCCTTTCAAAAACAACTTCATGGCTGGGAAGAGGTGAAAGTCAGAGGGTGCAAGGTCAGGAGAGTAGGGAGGATGGGGGAGGATTTCATAGCCACACCCCCGTGGTTATGATCTGGCAACATGCGAGTTGTGGACCGGAGCGTTGTTCTGCAGGAGGAGGATACCTTTGCTGATCTTGCCCCGCCTCTTAATTTTGATAGCTTCTCTTAATTTCTTCAAAAGTGAAGCATGATAGGCTCCAGTAATTGTGGTACCCTTTGCCAGGAAATCTGACATCACTACTTTGTCCTGATTGCAGAAGACTGTGAGCATGACCTTGCCAGTGGAGGGCTTCACCCTTGCCTTCTTTGGAGGTGGTGAGTCCAAGTTCTTCCACTGCATTGACTGGGCTTTGGTCTCTGGATCATAGTGATAGACCCAGGTTTCATCCTGCGTAATCAGTCTTTTGAAAAACTTTGATTCATCTTCATGGCACATCTCCAAATTCATCCTTGAGCACTCAACACGTTCTCGCTTCTGGAAAAGTGTGAGCAACCTGGGAATCCATCTGGCAGACACCTTATGCTTATGCATATGCAAATGGTCATGAATGATAGTTTCCACAGACCTTGTATAGTAACGCGCCGATCTTCCAAAATGGCAGCCTCAACTTGACGGACAGATGCCTCATCAATGGAAGAAGGGGGGGGTCACCAGGTGTGGGAGCTGTTTCCACGTTTGAATGTTTGAATTCATGATGCCAGTGTTTTACAAGGTCATATAATGGGCCATTATCACCATAAGTTTCTTTCATTTCATCACAAGTCTCCTGTGGTATACGTCCTTTCAAATACAAAAACCGGATCACTGCGCGACACTCAACAGGCTCCATTTCACACCTGACTCAGTTCAAACACTTGTAAATCAGAAACCACAATTAGTTCAGAGCTGTAATTTGCCACATAACCCACAGAGATATAAATCATTGCACATGTAAAATTTCAGCTAGATCAGACAACTGCAAGTGGGTCAGGGGCATTACTTATTGAATGCCCCTCGTATATAGAATAATATGCATTGAAGTCTTTTTTTAAATCAAAAAAGAGGTTAATTTAACAATTATGAGCTGTGATCAAACAGAGTGAGCAGTATCTTCCCCATGAGTCAGTATGCTGCATGACTTTACGTTGTCAATGTCAGGGCCTGTTTTACATTTGCTTTCATACCATCGTGCATGTACGCATTTGTGATTTTATTATAAATTTCAAACTTGAGCAGAGCGTAAACTCCATAAATCAGTGAACTTGCTGAGAAATTCTTCATGGGCAGAAGCCTCAAAAAATGTTGAAGAAAGAAGAAAGTTTTTGCAACAGGATCATTAATTCTCCCTGACCTCTCAGCATCCTGCAATATTGTGCTGCTCTTGGAGTAAGAACGCTAATCAGAACATCGCACCGGTCCCACTGCTTCATTGCCGTATGCTTACTGAATCTTCTCAACGGCTGGTGGTAAAATCGAAAATGAGCAGAGGGTAGTTGCCAAAAAAAACCCAAAACGTGTGCCACAGGTCCTGATACTGATGACACATCACGCAACTTACTAAGTCAGGTGACTTTTCTACTCACCTAGGCTGCATGTTGTGACTGAACGTCAGTTCATTAGCAATGCGAACTGTCTCAGAACGATTTTTGTCAGATTTTATCTCTTAATACATCTGTCCACAGTTGTGTTCCTCACACGAACTTAAAACACCATCACCATCTTTGACACAGGCCTACCGATTTTCATAGTGGCCCCAGGTCCAATATCACCCTCACAGCTCATTCATCCATCCATTTGTTTTCTCAACATCTTACCCCTAATTAGAGCTGCAAGAAGGTTGGTGCCCATCTCAGTCGACTCTGGGTGAGGGCAGAGTACACCCTGGACGGCTTGCCAGGCCATCACAGAGTAGAAACATGCTGACGGCGATGCAGCTCCTCTTTACAGAAGTCAGCAATGGCTCTTTTACATGAACCTCACACCACAGACAGTGAGAGACATGGCTGGCCTTTGATAACCCAGTTAGCTGCAGCTTGAATTTGGGGGGGGGGGGGGGGGGGGAAATCGGTGCTGGTGGGGTTTGAACCCCTGACCTTGTGATCGGTAATTCAGGGATCTATCTTGATTTTGCATTCCAAACGCTAGGCCATGTCTCTCACTGTCTATGGTGTGAGGCATGTAAAAGAACCATTGCTGACTTTCGACAAGAGTAGGCTGCAAAGCCGTTGGCGTGTTTCCGCCCTGCGATGGTCTGGCGAGCTGTCCAGGGTGTACTCTGCCCTCGCCCGAAGTTGGCTGGGATGGGAACCAGCCTCCCTGCGACCCAAGTTAGGATTAAGCGGTTACAGAAAATGAACTGATGATGAACTGAACTGTCTGTTCTGAAGGGTGTTCCGCACTATAACTAACACTATTTATACAGCAATCTGAAACATCAAAATATTCTTCTACTTTCATCTCAAACTGTATAAGTATAGACCGTATGTATGTGTGTGTGTGTGTGTGTGTGTGTGTGTGTGTGTGTGTGTGTTTGTCAGCTCACACTCAGAGGCTCCTGAAGCTACAGTCGATCCTGAGCCGTGCCCCGAGTTACCGCACGCTGGAGCTGCAGCTCATCGAGTGGCAGGAACGTGAGCTGTTTGAGTACTTTGTTGTAGTTTCTCTGAAGAAGAAGCCCACTAAGAACTCGTACACACCGGAAGTCACCTACCAATTCCCGAAGGTAGTGTGTGAGAAAAAGGAGGAGCTATTGGTTTAGCATGCAAGCGGAGATTCAGACACTGTTTAACTATTCAGACTGCTGCTGATAACCCCACCCCTAACTCAACTCTTAACCTTTGTAGATTTCAAGGGTGAATTAAATAAGAAAAATATTGTTATGTAATACCACTATAGTAATAAATTATATTAGTGTGTGAATAAGTGTGTCAGAGGTCAATAAAAATTTTTTTTCCGGGATCAGCAAAGTATTCTGATTCTGATTTTGAGCCCTGTGACGCTCTTCGCTGTCGCCACATCCACCGGAAATGCTGCTCAACACTCTACAGGCATGTTATATGGTCGCGGATCCGCAAAGATTTGCGTATTGAGGGTCTAATTCGTGATCCACGCGAATCGTCTAAATTAGAGGAGAAAAAATTGTGTGTGGGGGGTGGATGTGTGCTGAGTGCCCATTTCCCCCCCGTTTTAAAATAATGCCTAACAAAAGGACCTTGCTTCATGCCTTGAGTTGGCAAAACGAATAGAGCCAAATATACTACATAAATATGATTGGTTGATAATTTTGTGTTGCGTAATTTGAGTGGTTGAGACGCAGTTGTAAGGTGATTGCTCACAATTGTCTGTCCACATACAGTCCGCCATTTTTCTGTGTGATGGTAGATCAACATTTCAAGTGGAGGAAGATTTAAATCTACATGCATTTATAGATCTATAATACATTTTTACTGGAAAGAATTATTGACAGAAAAGAGGAAAATAGGGCTAGGGAGGTGGATGATGGTTGTAGAATTAAATGGAACTGGGAATGGTTGGCGAAACCAATAAACATTTCTCATGACAAACGCGATTTGACCACAACGATTGGGGAATTCTATCTTAAGCTAGATGTGGCGGGAAAAGCACTATGTACGTATTCTGTGTGACGATGAGACAAAATACAGTGATAGAGGGTGTCAATCGCTCAGGAAGTGAAAGACAGCAAACTTTAATTTAATAATTATGTTGACAGTTTAAATTAATGATTGTTGGACTATTAATTCAATAATTTTTGACAGTTTAAATCTAATGGTGAATTTATTTATAATGCAATACATGTGCAAGAATTTTTTATCTTTGATATTTGACTGCTGAAATATAATGTAAATCAGTATGTAAACATACTTTTGTTATTTATATTTTGTTAATTCTCAGATTAGCCAAACAAGTTTTTGAAATGACAGTTCAATACCAGCTGTTTGGAGTAATTTTAAATCTAAATATTCACCAAATTGCACCATTTTAAATCTAAAAATTTCAATAGCTCTTACCCTTGTGAGGGGGGGATACCCCAATCACAAGACCCCCCCCCTCAGGTGCTAGGCGCCCTCGTTCATGGGTGCTTCGCACCCACATGGGTATTCACTTATTTTTAAATTGTCCAATGACATGCCTGACTCTAACAGTGTTGGTTCTTTATGGATTTATTTTATACATCCCTGCAGCATGCTATACCAGATTATTGAAACTGGGTCACCTTGACCTATCTTTCAAGGTTACCTGAGATCAATTAATCAAAAATACTCATTAACATGGTGGCAGCTGGACTGAAAGGTAGCTGGTTTCGATTCCCGAACCAACAGGAAAAGGCGGTGGGGGATTGAGCTGCACCTTCCCTTCCTCCACATTCATGGCTGATGTGGCCTTACGCAAAGCACCTAACCCCCCAACTGTTCTCTGGGTACGGTAAATTGTGGCAACCCACTGTTCCAGGTGTGTGTGTGTGTGTGTGTGTGTGTGTGTGTGTGTGTGTGTGTGCTCACTTTAGATGGTTAAATGTAGAAATCAACAATTCCCTTGTGAAATTAATATAGTATAAAATAAATTACATAAATTAACACTCTAGAGGGTGTAGTTTTTGTCGGATCGGTTTCAAATTCATAGCTGTTACACTTAGTGTCAAGGTCTTCAAGCCTATTGAAACCATGTCACCTTGTCCTAATGTCATGGTCACAGGGACCACATGTTATAGGATGTGATCATGTAAAAAGTTGGACTTCCGTTTTATTTATACCAGATATTCCTATGGACTTCGTCTTTTTACTTGAATCCTGCCATAAGGATCAAATTTAGAAAAATCACAATGATCACATTTCTATTTTCTGGGATGTATAGCGAGCATATAAGCAGAAGTTTTCTAACAAAAAACTTATTGTTATGTTGTCTCGTGTACTGAAGAAATTTCAAATTAAAAACGCATAAGATCATCGTGGTAAAGGTTTTCTAAAAACTTCTTGAATGTAGTGATGCAATGCTGCAGATATTTCTGTAATTATTTCAAGCTGTGAAAGTGGCGTTACGGCCAGAGCTCGGATTCTGAGATCGGATACTTTCAGCATTTCTTTGCGGTTACAGTAATAACAGTAAATCATGCTGAGGGAGACTGTGTCCCAGTAATGTGCAGAAATGCCTCCTTAATCCCATATGTGGCTCGACGAGCGCGCCCCTCTGAGAAACTGAAAACATGTCGGCAGCAGGCCAGAGGGTCGACCCTGATGATGTCATCATCCTAAATTAGAATGAAGGGACACTGGGGACAGGGGACAGGGCGACCTTTTTTGAGGGAGAAGATCATACTGAACATATTTCAAATAGTAGCGAAAGCGGAATAATAAAGCTCAGTCCTAGGCTGTGTGATTTGCATATACATTTATATTTATAACTCCTACTGCTTTCAACGTGTATAAAAATGTATTATTTTTCTTTATTATCCTTATTAAGCTTGAAAGGCTGACGAAACAGATGCGGGAAGCCGAGCAGCGTCTTAAAGCCATTCCGCAGTTCTGCTTCCCCGACGCTAGAGACTGGAACCCTGTGTCCGAGTACAGCAGGTAGTTAAATATCCATCACTAATCACCACTGATTAAACATTCACTCATTAATCATTAAACTCTTCATTAAAAACAAAAAAAGACTGGTATGGTTTTTAACACAAACTCATTATTCCTGTCTGAAATTGTTTTGGGGCGGAGTCCCAATGATGTCATTAAATTGTGAAATAAAACATTGTTTTACAGTGTTCATACAAATGATGGCTTTTAGCTGCAGAACCTGCATTCCAAGCTGTCTAGTTAAGTCTATGTTCCCTCTACTAACAATCTCTGCTTTCTTGTTGGTGTGGCTTAATCTGTGGCTTCTGTTTTCTTCTTGGTTTCAACTTGACATTCATCAAGGCGTGTGAAGTCAGTAAAACCACTTTTCATGCAAGCGATATCTGCCCTCTACTGAATACATGAGCTGAAATCACAGATGGCCACTATTGGCTAGAGTCGATGTGATTACAGGGGAAAGACAGTATGCCCCTCCTACCCAGGCTGCACAGCTAGTCATGCTCTCCTGACCTTGTGACATTCACTGGTTGTTTGATTTACATGTATAGTGACAGAGGGAGGATGTAGGGGCGTTTCTAATTTGCTTATTTATTAGTTTTTTATTTTAATCAGTTTAAATATATAATCTTGGGATGTGTACTAATACTACAGCTCTAAATCCTCCTTAATGTGTGTGTGTGTGTGTGTGTATGTGTGTGTGTGTGTGTGTGTGTGTGTGTGTGTGTGTGTGTGTGTGTGTGTGTGTGTGCGTGCAGTGAGACCTTCTCCTTTATGTTGACGGAGAAGATGGAAGTCGACGTTTCGGATACTGCCGGCGGCTGTTGGTAATCTCTGTTCTGTCTCACTCCATTATTTTCTCTTTCACTTCTCTGTTTGTGTCTTAGTGTCCATAGAGTTTGTATATTCCATGTTTCTAAATATATATATATATATATATATATAGAGGATTTTCTGAGTAGATCCTTCCGTAGGAGAGTGCTCAATACTTTTTGGTAGAGCAAAAAACAAAAATAAAAGGACAGGACAAAGACTTTCTATTGAAACTCCATTTATCACTACAGATCTGTTTCGAGGGGTGGTGAAACCATCCTCTCTCTTCAGGTGATTATAGAAGAACTACAATTTAATAGAACTTATTATAGAACTATTCTTCTATAATCACCTGAAGAGAGAGGATGGTTTCACCACCCCTCGAAACAGATCTGTAGTGATAAATGGAGTTTCAATAGAAAGTCTTTGTCCTGTCCTTTTATTTTAGTTTTTTTATGTATATATATATATATATGTATATATGTATATATATATATATATGTATATATGTATATATATATATATATATATATATATATATATACATTAGTGAGAGAGAGAGAGAGAGAGAGAGAGAGAGTGTGTGTGTGTGTGTGTGTGTGTGTGTGAGATAGTATGAGTGTGTAAGTGTGTTTACAGGCCTCATAATTACATGGTGAGCCCATGACTGGAGTTTAAATAAGCACCATTCAGCCACTTCAATAGAAGCTCACTCTGTATCCTACTCCTTTATCTTTTTTCCAGGGAGGAGTGGCTGCTGGTAAACATGTCATTCTTGGCTTAAAAGCACGTTCCAAAGAGAGGGAGAGAAAGAAAGGGAGATTGAGAAGGGGGAGGAAGAGGGAGAGATAGAGGAAAAGATGGCAGAAGACAGACAGATGCTTGTAAAGGCATTTTTCAACATTGCAATTAAGTCCTATTAAAACAACTTAAATTGAGTGATGTTTTTTTTCCCTGAAGCTGTGACAGCAAATGCTTTTGAAACAACCGTAAATTTTTCCCAACTCGATCATTAGGTTGAAACTTTATTTAATTATGGGTAAGTGACCTTAACCTACTTTGATAACAATTTTTATGATTCTGAGTAGGTCAGACCGTCAGCTAAACAAATGATAGATAATAATCACTTATGACAATTTTAACCATATTAACTCTGCTTTGCAATCACAAAAATGGCTCTAGCAAGTAAACATCTTGTTCCTCTGTGTGTTTTTCACCATATGCATAAATTATCATCGGAAAGGAGGGTCATAGAGGGAGGGGAAGGGAGGTGAAGAGAGAGATAGATGTTGAGAGAGTGAGAGCGATTGAGGAAGAAGATACAGATTGGGAGAGCGAGAGAGCTGGATAGGTGTAGGGAGGTTAAGAAGGATATAGACAGAGTGAAAAAAACATGAGGGGAAAGAGAGCGATTGAGATAGAGAGATAAAGGGATAGAGAGAGATGGAGAAATGTAGGGAGGGGGAAAGATAGAGGGAGTGAAAGAAAACAAGAGATAAAGAGAGAGTGATTGAGATGGAGTAAGAGAGAGATTTGATATATTATTCAGTGTGGAGATGGTTGGAGTTGGATGATGATGATGATGACCACTGTTGGTTCATTTTAGCTGTGAGTAATAGACGGTGGTGAATAATGTAGTATCTCTGGCTGTATTGCAGGTTTTCAGTCAAACACATTATTAAAAATATAAATACAGTATAATGTAAATATTAATATAATATATCAGATACTATAATATTTGTACCACCGGAGCCAGTCTGCATTGGTTACATCATGGCGAATTCATTTCTGGTGGGGGTTGGCTCTGCCCGGTCTGTCCTTTGTCACCGGTTCTGTTCATGATATTTATGGACAGAATTCTGAGGCACAGCTGAGGTGGTGAGGGGTTCTGGTTTTGCAGCATTAGGATCTCGTCTCTGCTTTTTCGCTTCATCAATCTGGGACCTCCAGCTCTCATTGGAACGATTCGCAGCTGAATGCGAAGCAGCCGGGATGAGAATCAGTGCCTTCAAGTCTGAGGCCATGATTCTCGGCAGGAAAAAGATGGGATGCACCCTCTGGAACTGGAATGAGGTCCTACTCAAATTGGAGGAGTATAAGTATCTTGAGGTCCTGTTCACAAGTGAGAGAAGGATTGAGCGGGAGATCGACATGAGGATCACTGATGTAACGTGGAGCCTGTACCGGCCCATCGTGGGGAATTATTTCAGTTTACCAGTCAATGTACATTCCAACCCTCACCTATGGTCACGAACTTTGGGTAGTGACCGAAAGAACAAAAATTACGTATACACATGGCTGAAATGAGCTTACTTCGCCAGGCTCAGCTATCCGGGATGAGCTCGGAGTAGAACTGCTGCTCCTTTGCATTAAGAGGAGCCAGTTGAGGTGGCTCGAGCATCTGGTCAGAATGCCTCCTGAACGCTTCCCTGGTGTGGTCGTTCAAGCATGTCCAACCGTGAAAAGACCCCGAGGTTGACCTGGAACACGCTGGAGAAACTACGTCTGTCGGCTGGTTCCCCCCGGAAGCGCTGGAGGAAGTTGCTGGGGACAGGGACATCTGGTTAGACTTCTGCGTCAACGACCCGACCCCGGATCAAGGGAAAGAAGATGATGATGATGATCAATATAAATGTAAATATAATGTAAATATAAAAATTATATATATCATAGTTCATCAAGTTCGGTGGCCAGTAGAGAATTCATCTGCTGATACTGCAGCATGGACTGTCATTCCAGGATTAGGCTCTTTAGCCATCGCAGATGCTGCTCCAGTTCCGCCTCATCACCGCGCAACCCATCGTCTTCTTAGACGGACGGAGGCCAATATATATATATATATACACATCGTAATCTAATGCAAAGATAAATGGATAGTAGCCTCTTGTGCTATTCTGGATTGTGTGATTATTATCATACTGCTGTAGCGTAAGAGGAATAAACCACTCAGGGACTTGAACATCAGCGTCACTCTGTGGATTAATTTCCGACAGCAACACGTCTCTGTCTCTGGGTGATTCACTCCTCACTCTGTCAGTGAGGCAAGTGTGTGTCTGAAATGTGTGTGACGGGCTGTAAAAGTCTGGGACTTGCTCAGATTTCTGCTGTTATATATTTGATAAATAATGTGAGTGAAGTTTTGTTTTTGATGTTAACTGCTGAACCTTGTGTTTTCTGTTTGTGTTTTTATTGGTGAGTTGGAAGTGCAGGGGCTGGTAAGGGGGTGGAGTGGGGGGTGTTAAGATTCCTCAGGATTTCAGCTATGCGCCACATTCTCCTCTTAACTCTCTGAAAAAACAACAGGAAGACGTGGAAATACTCATTCATCCTAATATGGTACTGTGGAACAGAGGAGTGTGTGTGTATATTCATGCATGCAAGTGTGTGTGTGTGTGTGTGTGTGTGGGTGTGTTTAGAGACACTACTCTTTTCCACCAGTTCACAGATTTGGTCAAAGCTGTGTATATATGTGTGTGTGTGTGTGTGTGTGTGTGTGTGTGTGTGTGTGTGTGCGCGTATGCGCACACACGTATGTATATACAGTATACAGTACAGTAGGCCCTCGTTTCCTCTGAAGTGCCTGAACTTGAATTAAGTACTCGCATTTACTCCCTATAAACACAACCACGCGCTCACCTCAATAAAAGCGCGCTTCTTAAATTCTTTCCCTTTTGAATGTGAGGTGTTTGTTGCAGGTGACACATGGAGCTTGATCTTGCACACTTAAAAGACCAGAAGTCTGGATAAGCCACGCGTCGTCTCACAAGCTCCGTTTGTCAGCTGCAAAAATGTGTGAGTTAATTCTCTAGCGCAGAGATAGGCATGCTTGTGTATATTGAGAGTAGATGAAAATGAAATTCAGGTGTGAGCCACTGAGCAGCTCAGCCACGCCCCTCAACCCAAGCGGACAGTTAGAGTTAGAGAACACAGCCCATAAACACAAACAACATAAAAGAACATGAAATGTAATAAATTGGATAAACAAAACAAAACGATAAACGTGTTACACCACAGTACATAAAATCACACACACAAACATTCTAAACAATAACTTAAGTACTGTACTGGAATAATGCTTTATAAAGACTTTAATACTAGAGTGCTTTCAGATGATTATTCCTCTTCAGGCACTTCAGAGGAAACTGTCGTTTATTCAGGAGAAAATCTTATTTCTTCAGAAGAGACATCCAACGTCATTACCTTTTCTAACGCTAAGCCAGAGAAGACGCACAGCGTTTGAGTGGCGTCATACATCTTAACTGGTAATTAAAACACACTAAAAAAACGAGGCTCATTGAAAACTTGTGCGCGAATGAGGAAAAAAGGGCATGAGATCATCTCAACCAATCAGCAGGAAGGAGGACAGCCATTGGCTGAATTTGAGTAACGTGTCAGTTGCTTGGCAGTCCGCAAATACTCAAACCGTGAGTGCAAAACTGCGAAAAGTCAAGGGCCTACTGTATGTATGTACAGTATATATATATGTATATGTATATGTATTTATGTACAGTATATGTATGTATGTATGTATGTATGTATGTATATATATATATATATATATATATATATATATATATATATATATATATATATAGGATTTTCTGAGTAGATCCTTCCGTAGGAGAGTGCTCAATACTTTTTGGTAGAGCAAATAAACAAAACAAAAATAAAAGGACAGGACAAAGACTTTCTATTGAAACTCCATTTATCACTACAGATCTGTTTCGAGGGGTGGTGAAACCATCCTCTCTCTTCAGGTGATTATAGAAGAATCTATATATATATATATATATATATATATATATATATATATATATATATATATATATATATATATATATGTGTGTGTGTGTGTGTGTGCGTGTGTATTTGTGTATGTGTGTGTTAATAAATACTACTCTTTTCTACCAGTTCACAGATTTCGTAAAAGGTGTGTGTGTGTGTGTGTGTGTGTGTGTTTAGAAATATTACTCTTTTCCACCATTTCACAGATTTGGAAAAAAGGTATGTGTGGGGGGGGTGTATGTATACAGTATAGTGTGTGTGTGTGTGTGTGTGTGTGTGTGTGTGTGTGTGTGTGTGTGTGTGTGATTATAGATGCTATTCTTTCTCACCAGCTCATAAGTAAATTGCAGTGTGTGCTGGTGCAGGGAGTTGTTTGTAGTTCTGTGGTATGTGTGCACCTGCTGTTTAGAGTAGAGGATGTTCTGGGATGAATCCGCGAGTCTCTCCAGCATCACACCGCACTCTGAGTCATATTCAACCTGGAAGGATGTTCATAAAATATCCCGAGGCATCTCTGTTACCTGAGTGATGTCATCCGCATACTTCAAATAAAAACTCGGATAATATAAGAGAAGACACTCATCTCCATCTTCAGCTCTGACATCCTGAGATTCTCATTCGTACTTTTAATTCCAGAATATTTAAAAAGAAATCAAATTATTTATTAATGTGACTAAAGCTTCCTATAATCACAGTGCTTCACCACATAGCTAATAACATGGATAATGTAATGTTTTGACTATATTTTTCACATAGAAAGACATTTGTGTTCGAAGATCATGTTTAATGTTCTGTTTTTCATTATCAAATCAATAAGATGAAGCTGGCAGTCAAATATCATGAATGTAAGGTTTTCTAATCGTGAAGTGGGCGGCTTTTAAACTTTTTTTTTTTTGCTTGAATGCTTCATGGCTTGTCCTGCTCAAAAAATCAGAAGTCCTTGATAAACTAAAAAAAGAGTTTAAAAACCAAAAGCAGGGAAATTTTTGCTGAGTTTCTGGTAATTATTTCTGTCGAAGCAGTTAAATAGAAAATCACCTGCTTCTCATTTATCCTTGTGATGTTTTCCATGTTTCAGCACTAAGTGTAGAGCTGCCAGTAAATGCTTCTTCATGTGTTATTCTTATAAGATCTTTTGCTGATTTGTGTGATTTATCTGTCACTATGCAGCCGAGCGGGAAAGGGCAGCGTCTCCCGGAGGTGTATTGTGTCATCAGCAGGTTGGGGTGTTTCGACCTGTTCTCTAAGGTGAGCTCAGGCCTGTTCTTCAGCACTCATACCGCTCCTTTCTCGGTGCTCCTGTGGGTCCAGGCTTCGTTCCCGTGCCAGTGCTTCTGTCTGTGCTTGTGTTCATCATCTTTGTCAGTCAGAGTCTCAGATCTCATTCTCTCAGGGGACACAGTTCAGTGTAGCCTTGTCTGTACACAGTTTTATCTCTTAGGTAGCCCTGTAGTCCACTAATAACCTTCTAATAATCCAGTAATAATCTACTAATAATCCTGTAATAACCTACTAATAATCCAGTAATAATTTACTAATAATCCACTAATTATCCACTATTAATCCAGTAATAATCTAGTATTAATCGGCAAATAACGTACATCATTGTACTAATGGTACAATATTAAGGCTCTAATAATCTAGAATAATTCAGTAATAATTCACTAATAATCCTGTGTCAATCCCCTCATAATCCCCTAGTGATCGTGTAATAATCCTGTAATATTCCAGTAATACTCAACAGACAATCCACTAATAATCCTCTAATGATTTACTATTTATACAGTTGTACAATAATACATTATTGTTCTACTACTAGTCCAGTGATACATTTATTTTCTGAACCGCTTAATCCAAATTAGGGTCATGTGTAAACTGGCACCTATCTCAGCCAACTCTGGAAGAGGGCAGGGTACACCCCGGAGAGCTCATCAGGCCATCACAGGGCCAACACTCACACCAAAGGGTGATTTGGAACATACAATCAATGTACTGTGCATGTTTATTGGACTGTGGAAGGAAACCATAGTACCCAGCGGAAACCCACGCAAGCACGGGGAGAACATGCAAACGCCACGCAGAAACAACTGAGCTGAGAATCAGACTCAGGACCACGGCGCATCGTGCCACTCTAATCATTAAACTGAGAGCTCACATTCAATAATTCTATATTCCGAACTCGGTGCCTATCGATGAGTAAAGGTTTTATAATGAGCCGATATTTATGGGCATTTTATGCTATTTTTACTGTCTGCCACATCAAGAATTATGTAACACTGATTTATTTGACTTCTTGCTCTGTTTATCACGCTCGGATGCTCTGTCACACTTGAACAAGCAGCATGAATAAAACGATGAAGTACGCTGACCTCCTCCCGCCTCTCGTTGTCATGGTAACGTAAACAATAAACCCGGCTTCCCGCTTGTGTTGAACGCTTCATCAGATTACATGTAGTGTCCCAGTAAATGCTGATTTTATTATCCTTATAATTTGGATTGTCGATCGGAAAGAATTCTTACGGCTCAGCGAGAACCTTGGTGTGTAAACATAAGCACTTTTCCGCTGGCGTGGGAAAATCTGTGAAAGGTAAAGAAGTAAGAAGAAGAGAAAGAAGGGGAAATGAAAAGCAGGGAGATTAAAACCAGCACTGTTTCACTGACGGGAACACTCACTTCACGACTTTAAATAAAACACACGCCTTCACAGACTCACGGCTGGCGTTTTTATGAGTTGTAATAAAGTGGTAATAAGATACTGTTTATTTCAGACTTGAGTCAATACGTACGAGTAAAAACCCAATGATCAAAAAGTTTGATATAGCAGCGCCACGCTGTGGATTTAATTCATCGCATGGTCTCGTTTCTCAGATCCTGGATGAAGTGGAGAGGAGGAGAGGGATCTCTGCGGCTCTGGTCTATCCCTTCATGCGGAGTCTTATGGAATCTCCGTTCCCCGCTCCCGGAAAAACCATCAAGGTTAAAACCTTCCTGCCTGGTGCCGGCAACGAGGTCAGATTACTGCTACTACTCCTTATATGCAGTAAATATCAACAAATCTGATGTGATATTAACACCAAACAGTTGTTAATATTAATCCAGAAACATCTGTACCTGGATCAGGTCCTCGTTTCCATCTACTAACAGCAAAAGGAGATATATTTTCTGTGTGGGAGGTTAAACTTCATAGCTGTCATGCAAGCCGCTGATTTGATGCAGAAAGGGGCGTGGCTCTGTCATATGCTATGTACCTTTATATGCTAGCACACACACACACACACACACACACACACACACACACATATATATATATATATATATATATATATATATGTGTGTGTATATATGTATGTATGTACATATGTACACACACACATAATATCGGTTGATATCATACTAATTTTTATTATCTCTCATTTATATTTAATTATTTACACGCGCCATGCTCCTGAGTGCTGGGTTGTGATTGGTTGAGACGATCTGATTAGTTTTGTTGCCGTACAAATAACTGTGACATATTTAAAGATTAATTGATTAATAATTAGCAGAGTATGTGCTGCTCTGTGCCAGTGTGCCGTTACTATGAACAATAACAAATCACTTTTCAATAAATCTGTGACGTGCGGCCGCACCATGAAGCTTGACATGTCCTTCTGACCAATCACAATTCAGAACGGGGTGGTTTATAGTTTTTCAATAGCGCCTTTACAGGGGGAATAAATAATAAGATAAATAAATATGCGATTCTATCAGGTGATGGAATTGAGGAGGCCCGCGGACTCGAGATTGGAACATGTGGACTTTGAAAGCCTCTTCAGCTGCCTGAGTGTGAGACAAGTGGTGTGTGTGTTCGCTTCGTTGCTGCTGGAACGCCGGGTCATCTTTGTAGCTGATAAGCTCAGGTAAGAGGACGTTGGCATGATCTTATGACCTTCAGCTTCTTGCTGACTGAGCGTGAGATAAAGTCATCAAGTGACATTCTGAACCACCTGCGTTTCTGCCTTTACAACAAACGAACCCTGAGATGATGTTCTCAATATAAGCTGCCACTTGCATCCCCTATCACTTCCATCTTCCATCTTCTCGTTGCACACACAGAGAAGAACATCTGCACGAGAGAATCTGCACATCACGCACGGAGAACACACGATTACCTCACTTTGTACCCCGCGTCACGACTCAAGGATTTTTCTGATGCGATTTTGCTATCATGGAAACAACATTACACAAATTATTAGTACAAATTTTAATCATGAACTAAACATTGAAACATGCAGTCATCACGTCACTTTATGTGATTGGTTACCTGCTTCACATCACACCCGTCCTCTTCTTTTTCTGTCATGCTCTTTGTACCAACATGTGTACAAACCCCAGTCTACTGTAAATCAAAAGCACGTTCACTGCACATGTACATTTAGCCCCTCCTACAAAACTCCATAAATGGCAAAGTGCACAGAGAGCTGAAAATGATCCAATGGCACCTAAATGGGGAAAGTGTAGCATGTAGTGTTGAGAATCAACAGTGTACAGCTCACTTGAAGCATCACTGATTGGGTAGAACGAGTTACCAGGCCGACTAAATTAATTTGAGCACGCCCCCTCGCTTTCTTCATCACAACCATTGCTCTGCTGAACCCCCTTTTCTTGTTTTATGGCGGGGATGAGCTTGCATTAAGGTGCATTACCACCATTTACTGTGTTGGAGTATGGAACAGTCACTAAAAGTTTACTGTTTGCATTTTTTTATTGAAAATCTTAAAAAAAAAAAACTCAAAAAGTTAAATGTTTTAAAAAATATCAACTCGAGCCATAACATTTTCACTTGTTAAATTTGAAAATGGATCTTGTCCATAAATGACTTTAACTTTTGCTTGATCGTCCCAACACTAGTAGTGTGAGATAAATTTCCAAGTAATGCTGCTCAACTAGTCTTGCACTAACTCCTCCCACTTTTATATAGTGCCATTGCTTTTGTCCTAACTGAATGACTCTCACGTTGTATCCTAATGTTTGGATTTAAATAGAATATTTAAGTAAATGTTTATTTGGTCATTTTTAGCCTGTTCATGAAATTCTGTAATGTAGTGCAAAATGTTTGTATCTAAACTATGCCCTGCAGCAGGTAGAAGACTCCCATAATGCATTCTGATTATAATTTTATCACACTGTGTGTGAGGAGTAAATATGAGGAGTAAATATTCTCAGTGTTTTTGGAGTTTTGTCACTTGCTCACATTATAGTGAGCTGATGGAGTGAAACGTTTGCATGAGAATAAGGAGTGAGATGTCGGGGTGGAGATGTTGGATTGAGGGGTCAGAGTGAGACGTCCAGAGTGAAAGGTCAGAGTAGGAGGCTGGACTGAGAGACCGGAGTGAGACATCAATGTAATCCCAGCAATTTGCATCCATTTTCCCATGTACTTTGAAGAGAAGTGTTATCAGAGGCCACATCTTAAACCGTACCCACTGGGACTTCATGAAGATGTAAAAGTGGCTGAGGACAGAGCCTGGTAGCGGACAGGACTCCCTCGTGAGTCTCCAGGGTTCATCCTCCCTTTTTGTAACGGAAATTAGGGAGGGAGTTATTTGTGAACGTGTAATCTTTATAAATCAGCGGCTCGTTTAAGCAAACAGCAGTGACCTGGGGTGGTGGGGGGTGGGGGGTAGTGTCATGGACCAGGCAGTGACAGTGAGGGGAAAGAATTTATTTCCTGTGTGTGTGTGTGTGTGTGTGTGTGTGTGTGTGTGTGCGTTATTTTAAATTAAAATGCGAGAAAATAAACAATTTAGGAGAATATTTCTTTAAATCTTCTTCTTTTCCTTTCGGCTTTTCCCTTCAGGGCTCGCCACAGCGAATCATCTGCCTCCATCTCACCCTATCCTTTGCATCTTCTTCTCTTATACCAGCTACCTTCATGTCCTCCTTCACCACATCCATGAATCGTCTGTTTGGTCTTCCTCTAGGCCTTCTGCCTGGTAGTTCCAACCTCAGTATCCTACTACCAATATACTCACTATCCCTCCTCTGTACATGTCCAAACCATCTCAATCTAGCCTCTCTGACTTTGTCTCCAAAACGTCTTACATGTGCTGTCCCTCTGATGTGCTCATTCCTAATCCTATCCATCCTCGTTACTCCCAAAGAGAACCTCAACATTTTCATCTCTGCTACCTCCAGCTCTGCCTCCTGTCTTTTCCTCAGGGCCACTGTTTCTAAACCATACAACATTGATGGCCTCAACACTGTCTTGTACACTTTTCCTTTTATTCTTGCCGATACGCTCCTATCACACATCACTCCGGACACTTTTCTACAACCATTCCAACCTGCCAGCACATGCTTCTTCACCTCTTTTCCACACTCTCCACTGCTCTGGATTGTTGACCCTAAGTACTTAAAATCCTCCACCTTCCTTATCTCTGCTCCCTGTAACATCACCGTTCCTCCTGGGTCCTTCTCATTCACACAGATGTATTCTGATTTTCTGAGGCTAACCTTCATTCTTTTCCTTTCCAGGGCATACCTCCACCTCTCTAGATTTTCTTGCAGTTGTTCTCTGCTCTCACTACAGATCGCAATGTCATCTGCAAACATCATAGTCCATGGAGATTCTTGCCTAACCTTGTCTGTCAAACAAGCAAACAAGAAGGGGCTCAGAACTGATCCTTGATGCAGTCCCACCTCCACCTTGAATTCTTCGGTCACACCGACAGCACACCTCACCACTGTCTTAGATCTCTCATACATGTCCTGCACCACTCTAACATACTTCTCTGCCACTCCAGACTTCCTCATGCAATACCACAGTTCTTCTCTCGGCACCCTGTCATATGCTTTTTCCAGATCCACAAAGGCACAATGCAGCTCCCTCTGACCTTCTCTGTACTTCTTTATTAACATCCTCAAAGCAAACATTGCATCTGTGTGGCTCTTTCTTGGCATGAAACCAAACTGTTGTTCACAAATGCTGATCTCTGCCCTTAGTCTAGCTTCCACTATTCTTTCCCATAACTTAATTGTATGGCTCATCAACTTTATCCCTCTGTAGCTCTCCCGTGTTCTTAAAAATAGGCACCAGCACACTTCTCCCTTCCTCCGGCATCTGCTCACTCTCTAGGACCTTGTTGAATGTTCTTGTCAGAAAATCTACTGCTACCTCTCCTAGACACTTTCATACCTCCACAGGTATATCATGAGGACCAACTGCCTTTCCATTCTTCATCCTCTTCAGTGCCCTCCTCACTTCACCCTTACTAATCTTTGCTTCTTCCTGCTTCTCAACGGTCACCTCTTCTACTCTTTTTTCTCTCTCATTTTCCTCATTCATCAGCTCTTCAAAGTACTCTTTCCATCTTCCCAGCACACTTCTGTCATCAGTCAATATATTTCCCTCTCTGTCCTTTATCAATCTAACTTGCTGCACGTCCTTCCCATCTCTATCTTTCTGTTGTGCCAAGATGTAGTCTACCTGTGTGCTCCTACCTCCGCTTTTATAAGTCACCCTATGCTCCTGTTTCTTCTTGAAGAAAGAATTCACCACAGCCATTTCCATCCTTTTTGCAAAATCGATCAATATCTGTCCTTCTGTGTTCCTGTTCTGGATACCAAACCTGCCCATCACTTCCTTGTCCCCTCTGTTGCCTGCACCAACATGTCCATTGAAGTCTGCACCAATGACCACTCTTTCACCTCTAGGGGTACTCTGCATCACTTCATCTAACTCACTCCAGAATCTCTCCTTCTCTTCTAGCTCACATCCTGCCTGTGGGGTATAAGGACTAACAACATTGAACATCACGCCTTCAATTTCTAACTTGAGACTCATCACTCTATCTGACACTCTTTTCACTTCTAGAACATTCCTGACAAACTCCTCCTTCAAGATGACTCCGACTCCATTTCTCTTCCCATCCACACCATGATAAAACAGCTTAAACCCTGCTCCTAAGCTTTTAGCTTTGCTACCTTTCCACCTGGTCTCCTGAACACACAGTATGCCCACCATCCTCCTCTGCATCATGTCAGCCAGCTCTCTATCTTTTCCTGCCATAGTTCCAACATTCAAAGTCCCTACTTTCAGTCCTAGACTCATGCCTTTCCTCTTCTCTCTCTGCCTACGGACACGCCTCCCGCCTCTCCTTCTTCGACCAACAGTAGTCCTATTTCCACCAGTACCCTGTTGGTTGACAGCACTGATGGCGGTTGTTGTTAACCCAGGCCTCGACCGATCCGCTATGGGGGTAATACTTCTGATTTGCATCGTAAAAGTTTCGCATTGGTTTTACGTCGGATGCCCTTCCAGACACAACCCTCTGCATTTCTCTGGGCTTGGGACCAGCATATATATATATATATATATATATATATATATATATATATATATATATATATATGTAAAACGATATATATATATATATATATATATATATATATATATATATATGTAAAACGTATATATATATATATATATATATATATATATATATATATATATATATATATATATATATATATATATATATATATATATATATATATATATAACTAAACTGGGAAGAAGGAGGGGCACATTCAGTCTGTTCTTTGTAACAATGGACGCAGCATCATTGCATCATTATGTCAGCGTACTACGTAGGTACGTCTAAACTCAAAATTTGACTTTTTTAAAAAAAAAAACGTAAAATCGAAAAAAACGGATTAACGTAAGTTGGGGACCGTCTGTATATATACATATAACATTTGAATTTAGTTTTTCAATATTTTGGAATGTTAAGCAAATATTATAAGCAATTATTATAATGATTATATATTTGGAATGATTATCTTATTATTATTATTATTATTATTATTATTATTATTGTCCTCATAATTATTATTCATTCATTCTTTCCCCAGAACACTTTATCCTTTATTCGAGTAATGTGGAGTTGAGAGTCTTTCATAAGGCACCATCACAGGGCTACCACACCATCCTGTAAAACCAAACGCTTTATGATTACTGTGTTGACCTTCACACATCTTCTTTGCCATTGGAGCAATCATGTCTTCTGTAAGCATTTTTTCTACATTACACATCTCCACATGGTACAGAATCCGATCTAAACTCCTGTCTGATCAGGGCTGTAGAATTCTCCCATAAGTGGATTCTGAAGATCTGTGTGTGTTTTGTTTGGGGGAATGTTTGAGGGCATGAAAGGGTTAAAACTGGCGGGCTGGTTCTGATTTTCCCGCACTGTGAAAATTACTTTCCCTGATTTTGCTTCATTATCGGGGCAGATCATGGGTGCAGAAGCATGTCTGTGTCTTACTTTTTTATTTATTTATTGTCTCACTATTGTGAGAAATAGTACATTGTAGTGTAGAGAAAAGAAAGAGCATTTACTGTTTCTGAGATTTTTTCTTGTATAACAATGTAACATTACTCATATCCACTCATGCATTTTAACATTTAGAAGCTTGAAACTGTAGTTGTGAAGATGTTTTATGTCCCGTGGCACTGCACAGCGTAGCACAGCATGTGAAAACATGTGATCAACGAAACTTACAAGATCCCGCTGAACTCACTAACTTGTTTAGCCAGAAGCGAAAACATCTGATGAACTCATTTAGCGAATAAAAACACTTTCCCATATTCTGTGCTCTGTCCTCTGGAGATCTGCTGAAGAGATTTAGAACCCACACAGCCTTATAAACATGATGTCAAACTGATGATAAATCAGTGCTATGTGTAGTCAGGATGTAAATATGTAGGAGAAGAAATAATTATATTAGTAATTATGACACACAGTGATGAAAGTTCTTTTCAGATTATTAGAGGAAGAATTTATATTTACTCACACAAAAAGAATATTACAGTGGTACCTTGACTTACAAAATTAATCCGTTCCGAGGGCAAGCTCGTTTCCAACCTCTTCCCAAACTCGTATAACTTGACACAAACAAGTATATTTAACCTAATATATTAAAGATAAACATGTAAAAACAATAAATATTTCACAATAATAATAATAATGTGGGGCCAGTGGCGTAGTGGTTAGGGTGCTGGGCTCACGATCGGGAAGTTGTGTGTTCAAATCCCAGTGAGAACCCCACGGTGCTAAGACCCCTGGGCAAGGTCTTAACCAAAAGTGTGCCTCTGTTCACCCAGCAGCATAAATGGGTACCAGTAAAAAATACTGGGAAGGTAACCTGCGATGGACTAGCGTCCCATCCAGGAGGAGTTGAACTTCTAGTCGCTTCACGCTATGGAAACCGGGGATAAGCATCGGCCTGATGAGCCACTATGGCTTGGGTGTAAAAAGCTCAATGGACTTTACCTTTACAACAAAAATAATAATAATAGTAATAATAATAATGTCTGTCTTCCTTTCGGCTTTTTCCCTTTTTACTCGGGAGTCGCCACAGCGAATCATCTGATTCGCACGTTTGATTTGGCAGAGGTTTTTACGTCGGATGCCCTTCCTGTCACAACCCTTTATAGCAAGGGACAGAAACACGCTGACAACTTTGCAGCCTACTCTTTACGAAAGTCAGCAATGGTTCTTTTACATGCCTCTCACCATAGACAGTGAGAGACATGGCCTGCCTTTGATAACTCAGTTAGCTGCACTGGGGGAATAATAATAATGATAATAACAATAATAATACATGTGCATTAACATTAATAATAATGAATAATAATAAAACAAGAATAAACATCAAGTCAACTAACCCTTCCGATCATCAACTGCGGCAAATATTTCACGTGGGCGTGACGATGTCACGTGGGCAGGCAGGAGGTGGTGCGTAGCAGAGAAGGAGGAGGTGGAGGCGAACTTTGTGCATGTGCAAGCTACGAATGCCAGTGAGGAAAGGCTTGTGGTGAGCTCCCACAAGGCCAGTGCTTCTCAAATAGTGTGGGGGACGGTGTGATGCCAAGGGGGTGCGTATAACCCTGGGGAACATGCTTTTTTGCCATAGTGTACTAGAATTAAGTGTAATTGCATATCGACTACAGTAGTTGGCAGTGGCGCTCTCATTGTCACGCTATGGTGTAAGGAAAAAGCACCGAGCAAACGATATGAAGTGCAGTAAACACTAAATTTAGTCACATGCGGGGCGCTGGGGCGGGGGTGTGAAATGTTTTTTTTTTTTTTCTCTCTCTCTATGGCCAACCTTTGATAACCCAGTTAATTGTAAAAGGGATAATTTTAATTTCTTACCTCAAGATTGATATTTTAAATAATAATAAAAAAAATCTGCATAGTTTATCAATATTATTTTGGCATGTAGTACTATAGCAATAATTGTGCCAAAAAGAAAATACAGTGGTACCCTGACTTACGAGTGACTTTTATAACGGATTTTCCATGATAGGATCTTCGATCCACCAAAAATCTGCCCCATCCTACCAGCAAAATTTTGATTTACGAGCTCTGCTGGAGAAATGGCTTTTCCGGCCGATTAGCCTTGTATTCTTCCGCGTGTATTTCTCCGCGCTCTGAGAACGCCTTGTGTAGTGCTTCTCAATTATTTTCTGTCATGCTCCCCCCAGGAAGAAAAAAAAAAATCATGCCCCCATGAGCCTTTCCTTTCTGACAACCGTAGCGTGCACATGCACAAAATTCTCCTCCTCCACTGTTACGCACCACCTCCTGCCTGCCCACATGACATCTTTGCCGCAGTTGATGCTCGGAAGGGTCAGTTGACTCATTGTTTGTTCGTGTTTTATTATTGTTACTGTTTGTTATTAATTATTATTATTGTTAATGTACATGTATTATTATTATTATTATTATGAAATATGTATTGTTTTTACATCTTTTCCTTTCGGCTTTTCCCTTCAGGGGTCGCCACAGCGAATCATCTGCCTCCATCTCACCCTATCCTTTGCATCTTCTTCTCTTACACCAACGACCTTCATGTCCTCCTTCACCACATCCATGAATCGTCTCTTTGGTCTTCCTCTAGGCCTTTTGCCTGGTAGTTCCAGCCTCAGCATCCTATTACCAATATACTCACTATCCCTCCTCTGTACATGTCCAAACCATCTCAATCTAGCCTCTCTGACTTTGTCTCCAAAACGTCTTACATGTGCTGTCCCTCTGATGTGCTCATTCCTAATCCTATCCATCCTCGTTACTCCCAAAGAGAACCTCAACATTTTCATCTCTGCTACCTCCAACTCTGCCTCCTGTCTTTTCCCCAGGGCCACTGTTTCTAAACCATACAACATCGTTGGCCTCAACACCGTCTTGTACACTTTTCCTTTCATTCTTGCCGATACCCTCCTATCACACATCGCACCGACACTTTTCTCCAACCATTCCAACCTGCCTGCACACGCTTCTTGACCTCTTTTCCACACTCTCCATTGCTCTGGATTGTTGAGCCTAAGTACTTAAAATCCTCCACCTTCCTTATCTCTGCTCCCTGTAATCTCACCGTTCCTCTTTGGTCCTTGTCATTCATGCACATGTATTCTGTCTTACTGAGGCTAATCTTCATCCCCCTCCTTTCCAGGGCATACCTCCACCTCTCTAGATTTTCCTGCACTTTATCTACTGTTATCTGCTCTCACTACAGATCACGATGTCATCTGCAAACATCATAGTCCATGGGGAATCTTGTCTAACCTCATCTGTCAGCCTGTCCATCACCATAGCAAACAAGAAGGGGCTGAGAGCTGACCCTTGATGCAGTCCCACCTCCACCTTGAACTCTTGTGTCACACCGACAGCACACCTCACCACTGTCTTACATCTCTCATACATGTCCTGCACCACTCTAACATACTTCTCTGCCACTCCAGACTTCCTCATGCAATACCACAGTTCTTCTCTCGGCACCCTGTCATATGCTTTCTCCAGATCCACAAAGGCACAATGCAGCTCCCTCTGACCTTCTCTGTACTTCTCCATTAACATCCTCAAGGCAAACACTGCATCTGTGGTGCTCTTTCTTGGCATGAAACCAAACTGTTGTTCATATTTATCTTTAATATATTATTTCAAATTTCCATGTTTTTGTCAGGTTATATCAGTTTGGGAGGGGGTTGGAATGGATTAATTGTTTTTTTTTATTATTTCCTTTGGGAATTTTTGTTTTATCCAGCAAACATTTTGACTTACAAGCTCGCCCTCGGAACAGATTAATTTTGTAAGTCAAGGTACCACTCTATTAAGGTTTATATTGAATGTATTCCTCATACACAAAGCCACAAAACTGCATTAATAGCATGTGGGAAAACCAGAGGATGCACATGCAGATACACATTGCACATGCATTTTGTTCTGAGTGTATTACACTGCCATGTGATGCAGCAGGAGCAGCAGTGTGAATGTACTGATACAGTTGGCTTCATATTTCTCACATGGCTCACATAGAATGTATTTTAGCTTCACTTTCCCGGAGACTGACCATGATATAAATCAGTCACTTGTTTGCTAAATTATTTAATCTATGAGGCTCGTGGGGACGCTGGAGCCTAGCTCTGCCGACACCGGGCGAAGGTGGGGCACACCCTGAACAGCTCAACAGACCATTGCAAAGCAAAAATACATACAACCATTCACACTCACATCCACATCTAGGGGCAATTTAGAACAGCTAATTAACAGCCTAATGCACATGTCATTGGACTATGGGAGGGAACTGGAGTAACTGGAGGAAATCCACGCAAACACGGGAATAATACACAAATTCCACACAGAAACATCTGAGTCCGGGGCTCGAATTCAGAACTTTATTGCTGTGAGGCAGACGTGCTGACCACTACCATACTGACTCTGATGAAATTGCTTTGTGTGTGTGTCTGGTGAACTTTTTAGTACACACACACACACACACACACACACACACACACACACACACACACACACACACACACACACACAGACAAACAGACAAACACACACACAGATACACACGCACACACACACATACACAGAGCGCGCGCACACACACACACAGCTCAGTCATTAATGTTTTATTTGGACAGTGTAACACTTTCTCAGGGTAAAATGAAGCTCAGATGAATCTTTCCCACAGCGACGTGTAAGAACATGTCTCAGTTTTGAGGGATTGGTGTGAGGTTGGAACTCTAGCATCTTAAGCTCTATCAGTTTCGCCCCGCAGCTACACTTTTACCCCCCCCCCCCCCCCCCCAGCCACCCCTTCCTTTTCGTGCAGACCGAAAGGTAGACACAACTTCACAGGATGAATGAGCTGTGAAATGTAATGTACTGAGGCTAATAGACCATTGCCAAAGAAGCGATCATTCTCTCTCTCTCTCTCGCTCTCTCTCTCTCTCTCTCTCTCTCTAAACTGGAACATATCATAGTGCTGATCTGTAAAACTATAACTGTAGGCGTAACCATGTTTACATTCCACATTCGATCCACCGATCTGCTCTGATCGACGGAGATGGTACTCGTACTGCTTCATTTAAGAGAAGATAAGATATTTAAGATGTTGACAACCCCCGAGACTGTTAAACAGACTGCATACTATTCCTGACTTCAACCTGGAAGATCTCACAGTTCACTTCTGACTTCAGCCCGGAATAGACAAGAGTTTAAAGAAAGGTTAATTCAGTAGATATGTCCCTGTTGTTGAAGACCGTCAGAGAAATGACAAGTCCCCTGAAAAACTCTTCAAAGAAGGCACCGTGAAGACTCTAATAAAGTTTGATATCGAGCCCCAGAGTCCTGGAAGCAACAGCAGAAAACCGAAAGCGCTGGAAGGCGGTCCGCCTCTCTGAATCGATTTGGGGTGAAACTAAGAAATGGCAACATTCAGAATAGAAACTGAAAACTGTGGGAATGACAGAGCTGCTGGAACTGGACCGCCTCCTACTATCACCTGACCTCGCTGCCCTCATCTGTTCCACTTTCATCTTGGACTCTCAACATTGTTACAAGCAACCTGTTACCTGACTATGTGTAAACGATATTCATTCGAGCTTCACGAACACTCGTTCCTTCTCCATCACTCTTTATAAAAAAAGAGAACAGATTGTTTTTGAGAAAAATCGTAAAAGAAAAAAAATGTAAACTCAACTTTTTTTCTATACCTATACAAAGTGCTGGCACTGGAGACTCCTTTCATAAATATTAATAAACTGCTTGTCGGCAAAGCTTCATCATATTACTGATAAAGAATGCTAACAAAAAAATAACCTCGTCCCACAAATCACCTACTAACCAATCACAATCCATAACTCAGCAACTTCTGATCCATCACAATCACAAGCTGCTTATTTCAGACATTAGGCGTCTTTTTATTAATCATGAGAGAGAGAGAGAGAGAGAGAGTGTGTGTGAGAGAGAGAGAGAGAGAGAGAGTGTGTGTATGTGTGTGAGAGAGAGTGTGTGTGTGTGTAAAAGAGAGAGAGAGAGATAGAGAGAGAGTATGTGTGTGTGTGTGTGTGTGTGTGAGAGAGAGAATAAAAAGTGAGAGTGTGAAAGAGAGAGAGTGTGTATGTGTGGGTGAGAGAGTGTGTGTGTGAGAGTATGTGTGTGTGTGTGTGTGTGAGAGAGAGAGATAAAAACCCAGTATTGTGCCCATTTCTCTACATTCCTGATATTCGTGACCTTGACAAAAAGTTGGACTTGAGCATTTTTCCCACAATTTAAAAAAATTGTCACATGATATGTTTGGTTTGCGATTGCTCTCAGCGCTTCAGATAGTTCTGCTTTCTCTCGTGATGATAAATGAATTTGCTGGAAAGTATTGCATCTCACTTATCGTCGCAGATTCCACCATCTCGTCTGTACAACCAGCGTCAACTAGAAAATCTGGGCTTTGTTTCCATCGCAGAATTATCTGTGTGTGTGTGTGTGTGTGTGAGAGAGAGAGAGAGAGAGACAGAGGGGTAGAGAATCAGTTGATTTTAGTGTGTGGTTTTGTGTTTTTGTCCATAGTGTCCTGTCCAGTTGTGTCCATGCCGTGGTGGCGCTGCTGTACCCTTTCTCCTGGCAGCACACCTTCATCCCTGTGCTTCCGTCCTCCATGGTGGACATTGTGTGCTGCCCAACTCCTTTCTTGGTAGGGATCCTGTCCAGTTCTCTGCCCAAACTCAAGGAACTCCCAGTGGAGGAGGTAATGCTAATGCTAACATGCATCTGTCAATTTCAGACTCTCACACACATAAAAAACTCAGCTACTTGTAAATTGTTTAGAACACAAATACCCCCAGACCTAGTGAATTAACACCATTCATGAGTTATCATGGAAACAAACATTTCCTGTCTAAAGTTAATCTACAGGTTTGTCTCATATCATTTGCTGAACTGCTTTATCCTTGATCGGGGAAGCTGGGGCTCCTCTCAGCCGATTCTGGTCGAAGTCGGGGTACACCTTCAGCAGCTTGTCAGTCCATCTCTGGGCAACACACCACACAATTATTCACGCTAACCCTCCCAGTTAGGGGCAATTTGGAACAGGCAGTTAGCCTTAGTGTGCATCTCTTTGAACTGTGGGAGGAAACCAGAACAGCATAAACACAAGGTTAAAATGCAAACTCTACACAGAAACGCCCCCGCCGAGCCCAGGACTCAAACCCAGGCCTGTCTCGCTGTGAGGTAGACGTGCTGACCACTGCATCACCCTGGCTACAGGTTGTGGTAATTAAGAACAAAAATACTCAGGAAGAAGAAAAATGAGAGTTAATTAAATATGTTGTGGCACGGTGGAGTAGTGGTTAGCACGTCCGCCTCACAGCAAGAAGGCCCGATTTCTGGCGTCTCTGTGTGGAGTTTACATGTTCTCCCTGTGCTTGTGTGGATTTCCTCCGGGTACTCCACTTTCCTCCTACAGTCCGTATTTTCCGGACTATATATCGCTATAGAGTACAAGTCGCATTGGCCTAAAATTGCATAATAAGGAATAAAAAAAACATATATAAGTCGTACTGGACTATAAGTTGCAAACTCATGGAAACTGTCTGCCTTGGCTTGGAAATCTGCTTGCATTTCGTGTCATTGTGGTCCTCGCTCTGATAGAGAGGCGGTTGCGTTGCATGAAGCGGTAACACCAAGAAATTCCTCACGCAAAGTCATTTATACTCATCTCCTTGACAACTACCTGGACGTGGAGACGCAACTGCACCGTTGACAAGCCTCTCCCTGAGGCATGTTGCTCAAGCACCCATGTGCGAGCTCGTTCCTTTAGATGTGGCCATCTAGCTTGCAGCCTGCAATTAGCTTTTTTTGTTTTCTTCATTGCAGTAATAATAATCTTTGCTTTTCTTCAGTCCCTCACAAGTTTCTCATTCATGCCAAACTTTCTTTCTGCTGCTCGATTACCATTTTCTACTGCATATTTCACTACTTGCAGCTTGTAATCCGCAGAATAGGATTTTCTTTTTGGGGACATTTCTTCAGTGGTACAGGATGAATAGGTACTGGTACCTAAGGCTAGAGTGCCCTCTTGTGGTTGCGAGTGTAAAACTAACAAACATGTGAAATTATATTATTATTATGATGAACAAAATTATATGTAATAATTTCACATATAAGTCGCTCTGGAGTATAAGTCGTATATGCAGCCTAAGTATGAAAAAGTGCGACTTGTAGTCTGGAAAATACGGAACATGCGCAGTAGGTTAATTTGGCTGTTCCAGAAATCCCCCTTGGTGTGAATGGCTGTGTGAGTGTTGGTCCTGCGATGGCCTGGCGAGCTGTCCAGGGTGTACACCGTCCTCGCTCGGAGTCAGCTGACATGGGTGCCAGCCTCCTCTTGACCCTAATTAGGATTGTTCAGAGAATAAAGCTCAGAAGCTGTTCAGAAAATGAATGAATGAATTAAATATGTAACATATTTATAAGATTTCTGTGTTCGGAGACGTTTGTGTAAGATCACATCTCATTTAAATAACATATTTTTCTCTCTGATATTTTAAAACCTTCAACAATCATGTTTTTACTTTTAAGCTGAAAATCGAGACAGTGAGTCAGTAGAGATGCCTTTCCTCTGCTGACTCGCACCGCAGTCAGGTTTGTTAAAAGCTTCTCAGGGTTGGTGGTTTTCTGCTTATCTGCTCCGAGCTCAGAGATCTGTAACGATCCATCAGCCCTGAGACGCAAGAACTGAGGGGAAACTCCACGGTTTACACCAAACCACAAACAACCCACAACGCATGTTTTTACTTTCCTCTCTAAACTTTCCTGACTGTTTTACATTCCACACACACACACACACACACACACACACACACACACACACACACACACATACACGCGCGCGCACTCTGGCACAATCTCACACATCTGTATTAGCATGTCCCAACTTGAGTATCTATTTGGCCTGTGAGAAAAATGTACGTACAGAGACCTCACTCACCTTTATCGGTCTAAATCTCAGCCACGCCCCCCAACCACGCCCCTTTAGGCACACTCAACACTTCGATTCACTAATTTAATTCAGTTCAGGTTTATTTGTAATCTGCTTTTCACAGTACAGTTCACGCTGTCACAAATATAATTCCTAGCTAACAAGATCGTAACGAATCACTCAGACCTGTGTGTGTGTGTGTGCGTGTGTCTGTCTGTGTGTTTGACTGTGTGTGTACCTGTGTGTATGTGCATGAGTATGCATCTGTAGATGTTTAAATAAAAATGTATAAATACTAGTATATTTCTATAATGTCAGTGGAATGTAATCTGTCTTACACATCAGTACAAAGAAAATACAGACACAGTGTGAGATATGAAACTGAGGACGATTGTCTGATGAGGTGAAATAAGATGGAATGTGAATGAGGTCGTGACATGATGCTCAATGCGATGAGTGTTGTATGAATTTGCCTTGATTCAAATCATCACCCATCTGGCTGTTGACCTGAAAAAAAATAAACCCAACAATAGCAGATATATTTATCACTGCTTCCAGGAATCGAGGAAGAGAAAACGCATCACAGACAAACCGCTTTGCATAGAGCAAGAGCCAAAGGCTTCTGTACACAAACTTATCAAGTAAATCTGTCCAGTCCGTAAACTCTGTGTTCCTCACCTTTCAACTGAGGGCGGAGTCACAGTCACCATGCACAATTACAGCAAAAAGAGCAGCGTCCAGTAAAATCACTATAAAAAGGCCTGTTGTATGTAACAGTTGGTGTAAACTAAGCATAGTTTACTGTTTGTTGTTGTTTTCTGCTTGAATTAGAAATGGCATATATTGGTGTATAGCACATGGGAATGGTGTGATCTTATTGGATCACCTCATTTAGTATACAGTGATCCCTCGCTACTTCATGCTTCAGTTCCTGCAGCTTCAGTGCATCACGGGTTTTTAAAAAATATTTCATCGAAAAGTAAAAAAATAAGGAAATTAAGGAAAAATATGGAAAACAATAAGGAAAATTACACAAAACAAGGCCAGTTATACAAAAAACAAACAAACAAACAAACAAAAACAAGCCAAAACCCCCCAACAAAACTGCTTACTTACATTTTGTGTGGTGCGCATCTGTGTGTGTGTGTGTGTGTGTGTGTGTGTGTGTGTGCGCGTCTGGGTGCATGTTTGTATGTGTGTATATATATTTTATTTACATCTCATCATTATTTTTGAATGTTTAATTATTATTATTATTATTATTATTATTATTATTATTATTATAAGCATTTATAGCATTGAATATGTATTTATTGATATTATATACACATATACATATACATGACGTATACATCAGTCAGGGGGAGTCAATCCTACTTTGCCGAAATTCGACGTTCGCGGAGGGTCTTGGTCCCCATTAACCACAAAGTGAGATTTCACTGTAATAAGTAATTATTGAATGGGTTGAAGAATGATATGGACAATTATTCACCCAAGGTGGTGTTATCCAACGAGGTCATAATTTATTACACACTGAGATTGAATTCTATAATTTTTTAATTATTCGTTTAAAGCATTTTTAAAGTAGTCAAACAATATAAGTAAACCCTGTGGGATGTGATAATTATTATTGCCACTAGGTGGAGCTCGGTATCTGGAATACAGATGCCTGAGCGTTTTCTGGGAGCTGTACGGAACAGGCCGATACCAGAGTCATGTTAGCTGTATGTATTCGCAGTTCAGAAATAACGTGAATTAAAGAATTTGATTGTGTCCCATTCTTCACAAAGCAAGATACAGTACTATTACTGTGGTGCTGCTGAGGTCAGGATATTAGACAGCAAGCACCATTTGTGTTTCATCATATAGACACTGAAAATAACAAAATATGGAATTAAAGTATTTGATGGTGGAATTTATTTTTTAGTTTCAAAAGTGAAACTTTCCACCAAACACAATTTAATTTTCTTTTTTTTTTTCAATAAACTGGAAGTTTGTAACGATTGCTAATTTTGTCAGTCTGGGAAGAAGAACAGATAGTGTATTATGAGATAGATAAGATAGACGCACTGCAGTTATTGGCTCCACCATGTTCAAAGCACTGCGGCACTAAGCTCTATACTTTAATTTTCTCTATGTTTATGCTGCTGTAGTCCTCTCTCTCTCTCTATTTCTATGTTTACAACCACATAAATATTAATAAAATAAAATAAAGTTTACAGATTAGGGCTGCAGTGCTTCGGCAGTCTGCTGCAGGGCGTAACCGAGCTGAGATGTCTGTGAGGAGAACATGCAGTGATGCAATATAAAGAATTATCTGATCGTTTTCTACCGAAACAAAAACAGTCTTTGGTGAGAATAATAGATATTAATAGGTAATAGATATTATTCTGAGTGGATAGTGGACACTTACATTTTATCACAGTCACTTGGAACAAATGACATCATCATTATCACACCTTAAAATTAACAAAAAATTATTTTAGCCGGCATGGTAACTTAGTGGTCCACACGTTCGGCCCACTGCAAGAAGGTCTGGGTTTGATTCCCAGCATGGTGTTCCACACAGGAACTGTTCCAAATTTCCCTTAGGTGTGTGTGTGTGTGTGTGTGTGTGTGTGAATGGTTTTGTGAGTGTTGACCCTGCGATGGCCTGGCGAGCTGCCCATGGTGTACCGCCCTAGCCCAGAGTAGACTGAGATGGGCGCCAGCCTTCCCGCGACTCTGATTAGGATCAAGCCACTTAGAGAATGAAAGAATGAGTGCTGGCATGGTGGTTAGCATGTTCGCCTCATAGTAAGAAGGTCCTGGGTTCAAGTCCTGGGTTTGGGCGGCGCTATGTGATACATACATGCTTATCTCATTGCGTGTATTTCCTCCGGGTACTGTGGTTTCCTCCCACAGTCTAAAGACATGCACGTTTCAAAATTAACACACAGTGAATGGTTGTTTGTGTCGGCCCTGCAAGCTATTCTTTTCCCAAGGTTGGCTGAGATAGGAACTAGCCTCCGTATGACCCTAGTAGGATTAAGAAGCTCAGCAAATTGAGTGAGATGGAGGAAAAAAAATGGTTTTGTTTTGATTTTCTTGTTTTGGGTTTTCATGTAATATATTCATCCATACATTCATTTTCTGAACCTTCTTATCCGAATTAAGGTTGCGAGGAGGCCGGTGCCCATTTCAGTCTACTCTGCATGATGGCAGAGTACACCCTGGACAGCTTATTTTATTTTATGTGCAAATAAATTGTAAAGCTCTATGTTTAGTTCACTTTTCTTGATGCTACTGTGTTGTATATACTAAAACTCTGAAATCTCCACAGCCTGCTCACTGCTACAGAAACATCTGGTTCTTGTGAGATTTTTGCATTAACATCGTAGAAACTAAAGTAATCGTTCACCTCGGGCTCGGTAGAGGACTTAAGATTCCATCTCATAGAATACGCGGTAACATCGATGTTATTAGTGCATAGTTCTGATAGAAGCGGCACCAGATGTTAAAAAGAAAGTCATACACGGCGGTCAAGTGTTTTTAAGGTTTGTTTATTTTGTAATTAAATGTTCTACGTTTCAGAGGGTCACATGTTTTAAGAGTGTACAGATGGAGTAAACGTTCTGAGTAAAAGTCCAATAGACTGTCTAACCCTTTTAATGAGAGCATGTACCGATCATCACTGTACGAAACTCATCATTTTAAACCCGATTGGTTTTAATTGGCTGTCTCGTTCCATCTGGTGCTGCTCGTGATGTGTAGACATCCTAATGAGACACAGAATAAACACGTGATGTTTGATTAGGCCTCAGAGATAAGTGTTTATGTAACCGTACTCTCTGTGTGCTTTCAGGCTTTAATGCTTCATCTGGGAACCGATCGCTTCATCAGACAGGTGTGTAGGTTGAAAAGATCCTTGTTCATTCACACCCAGTAGTGAAAAAAAATCAAACATACAGAAACGCCCTCCAGGTTTCTCTCGTCACACTCGGTGCTTTTAGGAAGATGATTTCTGAGAAATGGACATTAATAAATAGCTGTAATGTGATCATACAGCTGGACGACGAGGCTTCACTCCTTCCACGCAAGCTACAGGCGGCTCTGGAGCAAACGCTGGAGCAGAGGAACCACATCATTGACCAGGACTCGGACAGCGAGTCAGATGAAGGTAAATAAGATGAACAGAAACGTCTGATTCGATCACATTTTGGGGCGCAGCCGGATAACTGAGTGTGGAGTGAAATGATGCTCGGTTTTAGCGAATACCAGGTTTAGGACCGGACACCCTGCCTTCACCCGGTGTCGGCTGAGATTGGTTCCAGCTTCCCATGAGCTTAGTAGGAGTTCAGTAAATAAGTGTGAGTGTGGTTGCCCTTTTTGAATAGATGTTCAATGATTATTCGGCCCTCGACGACTTAGAAATGTAGTGAGGTGACCCTCAGTAGAAATGAGTTCCACAACCCCGCTGTAGATGATTAAATTTCATATCTTGGAGTTACGGCGTGATTGTAGCAATGATTCCTATTTACTTTATCCCCAGAGTGCAACTCGTTGAACAGCGTGGTGTCCGAGGCCTTTATCCGCTTCTTCCTGGAGACCATCGGACACTACTCGCTGTTCTTGACTCAGGGAGAGAGAGGCGAGCGCGTCTTCCAGCGGGAACCCTTCCGCAAGTCCGTGGCCTCCAAAAGCATCCGCCGCTTCCTGGGCGTCTTCATGGAGTCTCAGATGTTTGCTGGATTCATCCAGGACCGAGAGTTGAGGAAGAGCAGAGCAAAAGGTGAAAGGGATTATTATGAGAGTGAAGGGAACAGGAAACACATCACACTGTGTATTTGAGGATCTTAAGAGCTGAGATCTTTATTTAACAATAAGCATCGATCGTGTTGTGATATTGTTTATATTATAAACCGCTGTGATGTGGCACACTGCTGCGGTTTTGAGCTTTACTGTCCTCTGCTGGTCACTGAGGGCATTGGCGGGATGGTTCAGAAGATAAAATGATCGAAGTGTGTGTTGTGGTGCAGGTCTGTTCGAACAGAGGGTGGAGCAGTACCTGGAGGAGTTACCTGATACCGAGCAGAGTGGCGTCAACAAGTTCCTCAAAGGACTAGGTGAGGAGTTGATCCAGATAATGAGTGTTCAAGAGGCGGCCCCTGCTTTATATCACCAAAACCAACATCAGTCATCAAGTGATAGAGTAACATTGAGAGAGAGCAAGAAGGAGAGAGAGAGAGAGAGAGAAAATGGATGGAGTTAAAATGGATAAGTGGAAAGAGTGATAAAAGGGAGAGAGGGAGTGTGGGGCATATTTATCTAAACACAAAGGTTGGCGAAAAAGTTAAAAATAGATGGAGAATTTGGGTGAGAGGGAGAAAGAAATTAAATGAAAGGAAAAGGTCTGTGTGTGTGTGTGTGTGTGTGTGTGTGTGTGGGTGTGTGTGTGTGAGAGAGAGAGAGAGAGAGAGAGAGAGAGAGAGACAGGGACAGGGAGAGAGACAGAGAGAGAGAGATTAATTTAATGCAAAAGAGAGGGAATGTTTAGTTATAAATACAAAAAATGGACAGAAATAAAAATATGGGATGGAAAACTGACTGAGAGAAATTAAATGAATGGAGAAGTGTGGACAAAGAGAGAGATAAAGAAATTGAATAAGTGGATAAGGGAGGGAACGAGAGAGAGAGAGAGAGAGAGAGAGACCAAGATTATGAAAGGAAATGGATGGAGAATTGAAAGAGAGACAGAGTGAGAATAAATAATGTGAGTGAAGGAGACAGAAAAAATAAATGTGAGGAAGAGAGAGAGAGAGAGAGAGAGAGAAAGACGTGAAATGTATGGCAAAGTGAGAGAGACGGATAACGAAATGAAATAGATTGATAAGTGGGAGAGAGGGAGATTAAGAGAAACTAAGAAATCACTCAGTGGGATCTAGTGACAGGATGGAGGTATAAAAACAGAAATAAAGAAGAGCAGAAGAAAAACATTGAGCTGTATTTATATAATCTGTAGGTTTTTATTTGAAAAAGTCCCAGATTTTAACTACAAGGAGTCATTTGGTCTCAAAAATATGAATTTAAGTCTAAAGGAGGAAACCTCAGTGATGTCACTGGGTTTAGTGTGATGGCGGTAACGTTTCCTTTTGATATCAGACGCCATCGCTGCTGCTGTTCCAGTTACAGGATCGACATCAAAATGTCCGAGTGAATTTCCTACGTTCGGAACTTTACGAGTTGTTATTATTCCTGGGAGGAACGTTACATCAAATACATTCGCTGAAGCTCTTCGCGCTACTAGGAACAAGGGGATGCTGGGGCGTATCTCAGGTGACTCTGGGCCAAGGCAAGGTACACTGTGAACAGCTCATCTGTCCATCTCAGGGTCCACACACGCACAACTATTCACATTCGCACTCAGGAGAAATATGGAGCAGCTAATTACTCTCGTATACATGTCTATGGACTATGGGAGGAAACTGGGCTACCCAGAGGAAACCCAGGCCAGCATGACGAGAACATGCAAACTCTACACAGGAACACAGTCACTGAGTCAGGGACTCGAACCCAAAACCTATTTGCTATGAGGTGTAAAGATGTTGTAACCAGTACTACTGGTGTTCATGGTGATGTTTTATGGGTTGAAAACGCCATCGACTGACCGTTTGCGACTTCTCTACCTCCTGAAATTATTCGTAAAAACAGAGAGCCCTCTCCAGGCCCTGCCCCCGAGTGGGAGGTTGAGACTGTGCTCATTTTTAAATGCATGCTAACAGAGTTCATTGTTTGTTTTCTTTTCTTTTTCTTTTCTTTTTTTCATCCAGGTAATAAAATGAAGTTTCTCCATAAAAAGAACTGATAATCCGGAACTCCTAAACAACCCGACCATGCCAACACTGCGTGTAAAGATCCAACCCGACTCGTCTGTCTGAAGAAGTGTGTGTGATTCGAGTAGTTCCATGTCCTGTATATATTACTGAATGCTGATGTAACAGCAATGATTCTGTTTCCTGGTACTGTCTGTGTGAGAGGAAGATCAAGACAGAGTGGTACTGAGGGGTCTGTGATGATACCGGTACAGCACTACCACCGGGATGGGGGGAAGGGGGTGGGGGGAGTGTGTGTGTCTGTATGTGTGTGTTTGAGAGAGAGAGAGAGAGAGCGAGAGAGAGAGAGAGAGAGAGAGAGATCCACTGAGTAAAGAGTGAATAAATGGAAGCGAGTGTGAGGTGGTTGTACAGCGACTGTGTAGTATTTAACGCCAGAGTACATTTTGTACATGTATTAACACTTGAAGATTCCCGTCCTTGCAATTCTTTGTAAAAAAACAAAACAAAAAACAACAAATTAACTAAATAAAACATAAAAATCAATTAAGCCTTCCAGATTTTTTTTATCATTCACCTTTACAACTCCAGCTGTGGAGGATGAAGATGAACATGTGCTTCCTCTGAGACACGTGAAGCCAAGGGAACGATACAGCTGCACCACGTGGTAGTGATGGTGTAACACACCAGATTAAAACGCTATCCGCCCCCTTCACCATACAGGATTGCACAGAAGCCCATGATTGGCTAGTGTAGTTGTCATTCACAGCGAAGAAAAAGATGCCCCTTCCTGAACGAAGGACTGGAGAGGGATTACGTTGTCTCATCGTCCAGCTTTTCACATCAACTCCCCCTTCAGCTTGTCTCAAAATGTCTTCAAACTTGGAAGACCTGATGGAAAAAATTTGCATATAATGTTGATCAAGTGATTTCAATCACAGTTACTGCTCGTAGTACAGTACTACGATTCAACTTTATAGGAAAAGCTAATTCTCTCTCAATCATTTGCAGAACTGTTTAATGCTATTAAGGACATCGGGAGGCTGGAGACTTTCTCACTGGACACTGGACAAAGGCGGGGTACATGTTAAACAGCTCACCAGACCAACTCTTCACGCTAATGTTCACACCTAGGGGCAATTTGAAACAGCCAATTAGCCTAATGTGTGTCTTTGGATGGTGGAATGAAACTGGATTGCTTGGAGGAAGTCCAGAGAAGTACAAGGGGGAGCATGCAAACGCCACACAGAAACGCTGGAGCCCTGGACCATCGAGCAGCATAAGTTACGCTAAGTTACAGATGCTATGAGGTGCATAAGTTGTGATTGATTCTGTTTTTTCCTGTAGTGAAACACATACTAAGAGAGCACTGTGGGGGTCGTGACTTTTTTACTCTTCCAGTACATTCAACATCATCAGGTCAACCCTCCTGAGGGAAAAGCTGACAACGGTGCAGGTGGACGCTTTTGTTGTGTCCCAGATTGTGGACGACCTTACCAGAAGGCCACGGTATATGTGCCTGCAGCATTGCGTGTCTGACATGGTGGTCAGCAACACTGGAGAAACACAGGGGACCATCCTCGCCCCTTTCCTCTTCACCCTCTACCCAACGAACTTCAGCTACTGCACAGAGATCTGCCACCTTCAGAAGTTTTCTGATGACTCTGCTGCAGTCGGATGTATCAGTCGAGGTTATGAGATGGAGTTCCGGGCTGCTGTGAATTCCTTCATCACATGGTGTGAGCAGAATCATCTGCAACTTGATGTAGCAAAGACTAAGGAACTGATTGTGGATTTTCGGAGACTACCCCACATCACATGACGGGCCAGAGCCTCTGTATTTTTTGAGGAGGTGAAGGTGGTTTAACAGCTGTTAGATGGTACTTCAGGAAGTTCTATGAATCTGTTTTGGCCAGCACTGTCCTCTGTGCTGTTGCATGTTGGGGCAGTAGGCTGAGGGATGCAGATGCAAACATACCAAGTGAACGGATCTGTGAGATCGGTACCGTTCTGGGGATGGAGCTGGACTCTCTGACGGTGGTGTCAGAGAGGTGAATGCTGCCCAAAATAAAGACGATACTGAACAATACCTTCCACCCGCTTCACAACCTGCTGATCAGTCACAGGACCCATTCAGTGAGACCCTGATACCACCGAAATGTACCACTGAACCACACAGGAAATCATTCCGACCTGTGACCATTAAACTGTACAAAACTGGTCCATACAGCACCAGTACCCACTGTTATACATTTATGTTATACTGTTTATTATACGTATAATACTGTACATATCTCTCACTGACTCCATTCACTCATTTTCTGAACTGCTTAATCCTAATTTGGGTCACGGAGAGGCTGGTTCCCATCTCAGCCGACTTTGTAGAGGGAAGAGTACACCCTGAACAGCTCTCCAGGTCATCTGACGGCTATGCAGCTCCTCTTTTCGAAACTCAGCAATGGTTCTTTTACATGAACCTCACACCACTGACAGTGAGAGACATGGCTGGCCTTTGATGACCCAGTTAGCTACGGGCAAGCCAATGATAGTGGGGCTTGAACCACAGGATCAGTAATACAACACCTTACCACTGGCCCACCACTGGCCTAATTTTGTATCTGTTTATAGATATGATTAACTTCAACTTTGTATTTTCTAGACTTAGACACACACACACACACACACACACACACACACACACACACACACAGCTAGATAGTTGGATAGCTAGAAAGATATTTGTGATTTTTTTTGTTTTTAGATAAGACTTTTATATTATTTGTGACTTGGTTTGGAGCAACAATGTGCACACAGTTTCCTCTGGAATCAATAAAGTGACACAGTGGTACCTTGACTTACAAAATTAAACCGTTCTGAGGGCAAGCTCGTAAGTCAAAATGTTTGTTAGATAAAACAAAAATTCCCATCGGAAATAATAGAAAACCAATGAATCCGTTCCAACCCCCTTCCAAACTCATATAACCTGACACAAGCACATATATTTCACCTAATATATTATAGATACACATAAGATAAGATAAGATAAGATACAGCTTTATTAATCTCACAATGGAGAAATTCACTGTTACAGGCTCTTGAGGTACCATCAGTAGGGGGTGCAAAAATAGATACAAATACAAACATACACACGTACATATATATTATATAAGTAAATAAATAAGTAGATACATGTAAAATACATGTAAAATACATGTAAAAACAATCAATATTTCGTAATAATAATACAATACACCTGCATTAACATTAATAATAATAATAAATAATAATAAAATAAGAATAAACAATAAGTCGACTAACCCTTCCGATCATCGACTGCGGCAAAGATGTCACATGGGCGTGAAGATGTTGTGTGGGCAGGCATGAGGTGGTGCGTAACAGAGAAGGATGAGGAGAATTTTGTACATGTGCACGCTACGAATACAAGCAAGGAAAGGCTCATGCTGAGCTCCCACAAGGCCAGTGCTTCTCAAATAGTGGGATGATGGGGGGGGGGGGGGGTACGTATGACAGCCCACGCATCAACTTTATAGGCCAATATTCCGCATGAGAGTGGGACCAGTGGGTAGTAGTTAGGGTGCTGCGCTCATGATCAAGAGGTTGTGTGTTTGAATCCCAGTTAGACCCCGACTGTGCTCAGTCCCCTGGGCAAGGTCTCAACCACAAGTGTGCCTCTTTTCACCCAGCAGTAGGTGGTATGGGTACCAGTGGGTGGTAGAGGTATCCTCAATGGGTACCAGTAAAAATATACTGGGAAGGTAACCTGCGATGGACTAGCAACCCATCCAGGAGGACTTGAACTCCTAGTCGCTTCACGCTATGGAAACCGGGAATAAGCACCGACCTGATGAGCCACTGGGCTCAGGTGTAGAAAGCCCAACAGACTACCTATTCCGCATGGGGAGAGGCACGGTGGCGCAATGGTTAGCACGTCCACTTCACAGCAAGAAGGTCCTGGGTTTGATTCCCAGCTCGGGTGTTTCTGTGTGGAGTTTGCACGTTCTCCCCGTGCTTGTGTGGGTTTCCTCCGGGTTCTCTGGTTTCCTCCCACAGTCCAAAAACATGCACAGGAGGTAGACTGACAGTTCCAAATCTCCCCTGGGTGTGACTGTGAGTACGAATGGTTATGTGAGTGTCGGTCCTGCGATGGCCTGGTGAGCTGTCCAGGGTGTACCCCGCCCTCGCCCAGAGTCGGCTGAGATGGGCACCAGCGTCCCCGAGACCCTAATTAGGATTAAGCGATTCAGAAAATGAATGGATGAATAATTTTCTGTCCCCTTGACGTGAAAATATGCAGATCTGCTGGTCATGTCTTACAGACATCAGTGAACCGTAAACCTACAGATAGCAACGATTTTTCTCCATTTTAATAGTCATCACCCTCCCGCTACAATGACTCACCCTACTCACTACTCCATCCTACTTGCTACTCCACCCTACACGCTACTCCATCACCCTCCGGCTACGATGAAATGTTTACTGTATAGTCGATTTTTATGTATGAGAAGGACGTGTGGTAATTATAAGCCCAAATAGTCCACAACCGTTTTTTTTTTAATTTAAGGCAATCTTGATCTCTATCGGGATAAGTTACGTGACACGAATCTGGGATCAGTTTTAATAAAACAAGATCCACTCGAGAGGATCGTATCATTCTGTCCACGTCCTTCTCTCCTTTCGAAGGAAATTGAGTTTATTGTGAGAAAACACTGGAACATACTATCAAGTGACACATAGATTGGTCAGAGCTTTCAAGAACCTCGTCTCTGCATAAAAGAGATTTCGTAATGTGAGAGACGCTGGGAAGAACTGACTTGCTTATTTGGACTCGGGTAACTTTCACTGTCCCCCCGGTGCACTAACTGGGTTATCAAATGCCGGCCGTGTCTCTCACTGTCTGTGGTGGGAGGTTCATGTATAAGGAACATTGCTGACTTTTGTAAAGAAGAGCTGCATAGCTGTCGGAGTGTTTTTGCCCCGTGATGGTCTGTCGATCTGTCCAGGGTGAAGCCCGCCCTCGCCTGGAGTCGGCTGAGATGGGTGCCAGCCTCCCCGCGACCCTAATTAGGATTAAGCGGTTCTGAAAATGAATGAAACAATGAATCACGTTCCATGTAGAAGTTGTGTTCATTGTAATGCCGTGATCAGAGACGACTGTTTTCTAACGATCTGTGGCAGGACATTTTAATGAAATTGGACATGAAGTTTGCACGTTGAACTGCTGAGGTGTTGAGAAGGTAATTAAGCAACTCAACGTGGTGGTGAAAGGGAGCAGGATCTCCTTCAATGGGAGCATACTGAACCCACCTGTTACAAACTGTTCCTGTTCTTAATGAAGAACTCGTTCTGGATTATTTTCTATAATATTGCAGGTATATGTGCAGCCATAGACTGTTGGATACGTGTGGAGGATTTATTATTATTTTTTACATGTTTTTTTTTTATTCATGGGGTTGTACCATTGTGATGTACTGATTTTTTTTTTTTTTTCCGAGCAGTGCTGGCTTGGTGGTAAGGTGCTGGATCAATAATCCCATGGTTGGGGGATCAAGCCCCTCTTTCAATGGATTTTCACTGTCCCCCCCACCCCCCACCCCAATGCAGCTAACTGGGTTATCAAAGGCCGGCCATGTCTCTTACCTTCTGTGGTGGGAGGTTCATGTAAAAGAACCATTGCTGACTCCCGTAAAGTGAAGCTGCATAACCGTCAGTGTGTTTCTACCCTGCAGTAAGCTATCCAGGGTGTACTCTGCCCTCACCCCGAGTTGGCTAAGATGGGCATCAGCCGGTTGCCTTGATTAGGGTTCACCTTGCATTGCCGTTTTTACAATGTGACCCAGCGATGTCAAACCCGTTACCTTTTTTGGTTAAAAGACGATGGCTTTATGCCGAAACATGTCTGTGCTCATGGAATTAAAAAAGGGCTTCTCAATTATTTTCTGTGATGCCCCCTCAAGGAAAAAAAAAACATTTCATGCCCCCCAACCACCCCGCGAGCGACTATAAATAGTATTATTTGTCTATAAATTTGTTATTAGTACACCTCTGCATAACATTGCATCTTTATTAACATTAAAAATAAAAAAAGAAAGAAATATAGTTCAACTTACAATAAAGAAAAACTTCATTAACATTAACGTTTTTTAATCTGTAATAGAAAAGATTTAAAGTGCACCAATGCGCCTGAAGTTAAAAAAATACATCCTTATTTAAACTCATTTAACTTATTTATGTCTTAATATCTCCGTCTCTCTCCACCTTTCTCTTCGTTCCTGTTAGAAATTTTTCCGAGTTGTTTATTGAGGGGTTGTTTACTGCACTTCATATCGTTTGCTCATGCGAAAAACCGCTACACAAAAGTGCGACAATGAGAACGCCACTGCCAACTACTGAAGTGGAGGTGCAATTACACTTAATTCTCATACATTATTCCAGAAAAGCATGTTCCCCAGAGTCATACGTGCCCCCCTGGCCCCACTATTTGAGAAGCACTGGATTAAGCTAAAATAATAATAATAATAATGTGAGTGCAGTTTTCTGGTGCTACTTTAAATGACGTTTTATTCTTGCATCCAAAGACATTTACGATTTGGGTTGAGCACAGCCTGAAAATTTTGCTACTAATGGTATGTGAAATGCAGCCATGAGGCGGGGGGGGGCACTAACCAGTGTTTCTCCCCCTTATGCCGGTCCCAAGCCCAGAGAAATGCAGAGGGTTGTGTCAGGAAGGGCATCCGACGTAAAACCAATGCCAAACTTTTATCATGCAAATCAGAAGTATTACCCCCATACCGGATCGGACGAGGCCCGGGTTAACTACGACCGCCATCAGTGCTATCAACCAACAGGGTGCTGATGGAAATTGGACTAATGTTGGTTGAAGACATCGAGGAAGGAGAGGCGGGAGGCGTGTCCATAGGCAGAGAGAGAAGAGGAAAGGCATGAGTCTAGGACTGAGAGTGGGGACTTTGAATGTTGGAACTATGCAGGGAAAAGATAGAGAGCTGGCTGACATGATGCAGAGGAGGAAGGTGGACATACTGTGTGTTCAGGAGACCAGGTGGAAAGGTAGCAAAGCTAAAAGCTTAGGAGCAGGGTTTAAGCTGTTTTATAATGGTGTGGATGGGAAGAGAAATGGATTAGGAGTCATCTTGAAGGAGGGGTTTGTCAGGAATGTTCTAGAAGTGTAAAGAGTGATGAGTCTCAAGTTAGAAATTGAAGGTGTGATGCTCAGTGTTGTTAGTGCTTATGCCCCACAGGCAGGATGTGAGCTAAAAGAGAATGAGAGATTCTGAAGTGACTTAGATGAAGTGATGCAGAGGTACCCCCAGAGGTGAAAGAGTGGTCATTGGTGCAGACTTCAATGGACATTTTGGTGCAGGCAACAGAGGGGACGAGGAAGTGATGGGCAGGTTTGGTATCCAGGACAGGAACACAGAAGGACAGATGTTGATCGATTTTACAAAAAGGATGTAAATGGCTGTGGTGAATACTTTCTTCAAGAAGAAATAGGAGCATAGGGTGACTTATAAAAGTGGAGGTAGGCACACACAGGTAGACTACATCTTGTGTAGGTGATGTAATTTGAAGGAAGTCAGTGACTGCAAAGTAATAGTGGGTGAGAGTGTTGCCAGACATCATAGGATGGTGGTATGCAGGATGACGCTGATGGTGAGGAAGGTGAAGAAGGCAAAGGCAGAGTAGAAGAAAAAGTGGTGGAAGCTGAAAAAGGAAGAGTGTCGTGTTGTCTTCAAGGAGGAGTTGAAACAGGCTTTGGGTGGCCAGGAAGTGCTTCCAGATGACTGGACAACCACAGAAAATGTGATCAGGGACACAGGTAGGAGAGTACTCGGTGTGTCCTCTGGGATGAAAGTAGACAAGGAGACTTGGTGGTGGAATGAGGAAGTGCAGGAGTGTGTACACAGGAAGAGGTTAGCTAAGAAAAAATGGGACATTGAGAGGACCGAAAAGAGTAAACAGGAGTACAGGGAGACACAGCATAAGGCAAAAGTAGCAGTGGCTAAGGCCAAACAGAGGGTGTATGATGACTTGTATGATAGGTTGGACAGGAAGGAGGGAAGAAATGATCTATACAGGTTGGCACAGCGGAGAGATAGCGATAGGAAGGACGTGCAGCAAGTTAGTGATGGACAGAGAGGGAAATATATTGACTGATGACAGAATTGTGCTGGGAAGATGGAAAGAATACTTTGAAGAGCTGATGAATGAGGAAAATGAGAGAGAAAAAAGAGTAGAAGAGGTGACCACAGAGGAGCAGGATGTAGCAAAGATTAGTAAGGGTGAAGTGAGAAGGGCACTGAAGAGGATGAAGAATGAAAAGGCAGTTGGTCCTCATGATTTACCTGTGTAGGTATGGAAGTGTCTAGGAGAGGTAGCAGTAGATTTTCTGACAAGAACATTCAACAAGGTCTTAGAGAATGAGAGAATGCCGAAGGAATGGAAGAGAAGTGTGCTGGTGTCTATTTTTAAGAACAAGGGAGACGTGCAGAGTTGTGGCAACTACAGAGGGATAAAGTTGATGAGCCATACAATTAAGTTATGGGAAAGAATAGTGGAAGCTAGACTAAGGGCAGAGGTCAGCATTTGTGAACAACAGATTGGTTTCATGCCAAGAAAGAGCACCACAGATGCAATGTTTGCTTTGAGGATGTTAATCGAGAAGTACAGAGAAGGTCAGAGGGAACTGCATTGTGCCTTTGTGGATCTGGAAAAAGCATATGACAGGGTGCCAAGAGAAGAACTGTGGTATTGCATGAGGAAGTCTGGACTGGCAGAGAAGTATGTTAGAGTGGTGCAGGACATGACAATGACAATGACAATGACAATACTTTATTGCCCGAGGAGGGAATTTGTCTTGCACGTACACAGGCTCCATAAAACATACATTCATAAAAAACATATTACAAACATGAAAACATAATACATATATAACATTAAAATATCTTCAGGTACAATGCAAGAAGACTAGCACTAAAAGTTCAAAAATAAAGTTTAAAAATACTTTAACGAATACTATATGTTAAAACGGACATGTAATGACTTGAGACATAAAACTGAGTTTTTAAATTAGATAACGCAACAGATAAAACAGTGGTACAAAATGTAACAATATACAAGAGACTAAAGGTGGAGGCTACTTATTTAAAAGGAAAATGCTAGTTGGTATATAGGATGTACGGGCTCTCTTTGATTTAAGTTTGGGTAATTGATATCTGCGGCCGGAAGGAAGAAGGATATATTCAGAATGAAGAACATGAGTTTCGTCGTTAATAATTTTGGATGCTAAATTTAGTACACGAGATTCATAAAAGTAGTCAATAGGGTCTAAAGGAGTTCCAATGATTTTGCTGCTTACGTTTACAATTTTGCCAAGTTTGTTTTTGTTTTTGAGAGAGAGGGTGCCGTACCAACATTGTACACTAAAAAGTAAAACAGATTGCACACATGATTTGTAAAATAACAACATAATGGTAAAAACCGACGAATTCAAGGTGGAGGTGGGACTGCATCAAGGGTCAGCTCTGAGCCACTTCTTGTTTGCTATGGTGATGAACAGGCTGACAGACAAGGTTAGGCAAGAACATAGGCATGGACTATGATGTTTGCAGATGACATTGTGATCTGTAGTGAGAGCAGATAACAAGTGGAGGAAAATCTAGAGAGGTGGAGGTAAGATAAGATACAGCTTTATTAATCTCACAATGGAGAAATTCACTGTTCCAGGCTCTTGAGGTACCATCAGTAGGGGGTGCAAAAATAGATACAAATACAAACATACACACACACATACATATATATTATATAAGTAAATAAATAAATAGATACATAAATAGTATAAATTAATAAACAATAAAAGAAAAGAAAAGAAGTGAGCAACTTTGTGGACTGGCCTATATTCAAGTGTATATGTATCTGAGGGCAGAGTAGATGGGTTGATATGGTTCACAGGCAGTGGGGTAGATGTGGTTGATTAAAGTGCACGGGGTTTTTATTGCACATAACCGGTATTTTCACAGACAGTTACAAAGTGGCGTTGTACAGTCTGACAGCGGTGGGAATGAACGACCTGCGGTAGCGCTCCTTCCTGCACTGAGGATGTCTCAGTCGTCCACTGAAGGAGCTACTCAGCTCCTCTACAGTCTGGTGCAGTGGGTGAGAGCTGTTGACCATGATGGATGTGAGCTTTGCTACCATCCTCCTCTCACTCACCTCCTCCACAGAGTCCAGTGGGCAGCCGAGGACAGAGCTGGCCCTCCTGATCAGCTTGTTCAGTCTCTTTCTGTCCCGCTCTGTGCTGCCCGGGGCCCTGAAAAGGAGAGGAATGAAGGTTAGCCTCAGAAAATCAGAATACATGTGTGTGAATGAGAAGGACCCAGGAGGAACGATGATGTTACAGGGAACAGAGATAACAAAGGTGGAGGATTTTAAGTACTTAGGCTCAACAATCCAGAGCAATGGAGAGTGTGGAAAAGAGGTGAAGAAGCGTGTGCAGGCAGGCTGGAATGGTTGGAGAAAAGTGTTCGGTGTGATATACAACAGGAGAGTATCAGCAAGAATGAAAGGAAAAGTGTACAAGACAGTGGTGAGGCCAGCGATGTTGTATGGTTTAGAAACAGTGGCGCCGAGGAAAAGGCAGGAGGCAGAGCTGGAGGTAGCAGAGATGAAAATGTTGAGGTTCTCTCTGGGAGTAACGAGGATGGATAGGATCAGAAATGAGTACATCAGAGGGACAGCCCATGTTAGATGTTTTGGAGACAAAGTTAGAGAGGCTAGATTGAGATGGTTTGGACATGTACAGAGGAGGGATAGTGAATATATTGGTAGTAGGATGCTGAGGTTGGAACTACCAGGCAGAAGGCCTAGAGGAAGACCAAAGAAGAAATTTATGGATGTGGTGAAGGAAGACATGAAGGTCGTTGGAGGAAGAGAAGAAGATGCAGAGGATAGGGTGAGATGGAGGCGGATGATTTGCTGTGGCGACCCCTGAAGGGAACAGCCGAAAGGAAAAGAAGAAGAAGATCCTCACAGTAGATTAGCCCAGTTTCCCAACGCTGATCCTTTTCTGGTCTATCACAACCACTTCAAGTCATGAAAATCTGTAAATTTGATAATTATTTAAATTATGTTTGCAGGGAACAAGGAATACACTCCAGTGTGTGTGTGTGTGTGTGTGTGTGTGTGGGGGGGGGGGGGGGGGGGGCGTATTCCTCCTAGATCAGAGCCAATCAGAACTCAGGGTTGCTCATATGCAATGAAAACAGAATAAATATTTACCTTGAGAATACACTTTGTTACCTTTATTCAAATAAATCACGATCAGTGCTTACTCTGTGTATAGAGCAGGTGTAGGACATGAGGGTCCAACATCCTGGATGACAAAGAGGAGGAGTCGGCTTTTATTATAAGGAGAGGGAGGGAGCGTGGGGGGCGAAGTATTCTGAACACTGCTGATTAAACTTTTATTGTTTAAATTCGGGAAGTGTTACTTGGAATGACGTGTAGAAGTGTGTGTGTGTGTGTGTGTGTGTTTTGGGATCTGGTGGTGATGAAAGTCTCGCGAGATTGTGACTCTCCGGTTGAAAAAGACACAGTGCCATCTAGTGTTGGTGGCTGAAGTGACCAGCAGGTCGGGCTAAAGAACTTGCGCGGTGTGGATGCTCATCATAGCAAATCATTTCTCATCCCGACTGAGAAACTCTCAGCGCATCACATCACACAGCCTCGGACATCAGGTTTCCGGTCAGATTCAGAGTTTATTACAGCGCGCGCTGCCGGAAACTTCTCATTTCTGTGCGCAATGCGTGCACACGCACTTCGGGTCTGTTTGTCACAGTTTTTATTCGAAAAATAATTTTCGGGATTTTTTTTTTTTTTAAATAGCTATGCATGTGTGTACACGCGTGGATTTCTTGATTTGACGGGGAGGGAGGGAGGGGAGGGGAGGGGAGGGGAGGGGGGGCGACCCAACTCATGCTACATTGAGGATGAGGATGAGGATTTAATCTTGGAGACGCTGAGACGCAGGGGATCAGTTTAAATCCTAAATCCGACATCAGCTCTGCTTCCTGACGGGTGAATGAAGAGGATCTGCGCATCTTCCAGAAAAGCAAGGTGCGGTTCCGAAGTGGAGAGAGAGAGAGAGAGAGAGAGAGAGAGAGATACATTTCTTCATGCGGCATCAAACATTCTCAGTGTTTTTAATCTGCAAGCAGAAATGTGCAGGCTTTTATAAAGTCCCATCTCTGTGATGATGGTGATGATGATGATGATGATGATGATTATGATGAAGTCGCAACGATGTCATGTGCGCCTTTTAGTCATTTAGCCCCACGTTGGTCTTTTCTTTGCACTCCATATTAAAACTCGGTTGATTTTTACAGTCCACTGGCCATAAATATGAGAGTGAAATGTTTCTGAGATCAGACCAGAGCAGATCATGTGTCAGGGAGAGAAGCAGTTTTATTGGCTGCTGCAGTCAGGCATTTTTGGAGAAGGAAACTGCGCAATCCATGTGGAAGTGGAATCCCTGCTGCGTATTTCAGTCTCCCAAAAACATGGAGAGATTTCCAAGGGCTGTGTTTGTGAGGGTGGTGATGGAAAGCCATGTGCAGGGTGTTGTGTTCAGGTCGCTGATGTTGGGATGTGAAATAAACGCACTGTGACGTGTCGGGTTATTATTATTATTATTATTATTATTAGTGATTGAACTTATAACATGCAATTAATAACAGAACATGCAAGCATGACACTATACCTGCATTCAAAAATGCCTGAACAAACAAATCATCATCATCATCATCATCATCATCAGTTCATTTTCTGTAACCGCTCAATCCTAATTATGGTCGCAGGGAGGTTGGTGCCTATCTCAGCCAAATCCCAAATCTGGGCGAGTGCAGAGTGCACCCTGCACTGCTCGCCAGGCAATCAGTTGAGAGACATTACCGGTCTCTGATAACCCAGTTAGTTGTACTTTTTTTTGGGGGGGGCAACTGGTGGTGAGTGGGAGTTGAACCCCCAACCTCAGTGATCCAGCACCTTTATCACCAGGCCACCACTGCCCTGTGAAATAAATAAATATACAATAAAAATAAAATTAAATTGTCTGGGTTGTGTGAGTGTTGGCCCAGCAATGTCCTAGTGCCTCACCCAGAGTTGGCTGAAACAGGCACCACCCTCCCTGTGACCCGAATAAGGATCAGGTGTTTCAGGAAATGAATGAATGAATCAATTTGTCTGAATTTCACATTAGATATGAACAGTTTAGTCCAATCTCTTTACAATGTTTTAACTTATTATTATTATTATTATTATTATTATTATTCCATCAAGTGTCTAATGTATGATGTCATATCCGGTTTCTGTTGTCACTTGAAATTCTTCATGAATTAGTCTGTAGATCAAACACACAACAGGATGGATACACAAAGTACATGCAATCAGTGGGGACGAGCCATTAAAATATCCATCTGTCTATCATTCAATCCATTTATCTGTCCATCTATCCATCCGTCTATCTATCTGTCTATGTTCCTGTCTATCTGTCTGGCTGTTAGACGACTCATCAGTGATCCTGAAGGTGAAAGTAAATGATTTTATGATATTTTTAAGGCAATACAGAGAGAAGTAGTGGGGCCGGTGGGGTAGTGGTTAGAGTGCTGGGCTGATGATCAAGAGGTTGTGTGTTCAAATCCCAGTTAGACCCCCACCGTGCTAAGACCCTTGGGTAAGGTCTCAACCACAAGTGTGCCTCTGTTCACCCAGCAGTATAAATGGATACCAGTAAAAATATACTGGGAAGGTAACCTGCGCTGGACCAGCGTCCCATCCAGGAGGAGTTGAACTCGAAGTCGTGTCATGCTATGGAAACCAGGGATAAGCGCTGCCCCCTGATGACTCTAGTGTACAAAGCCCAATGGACACCTTTACCTTATACAGAGAAGTGACGTGTCACTCTGAGTCCTGCATGAAATTAGTTTAACAGTCCCACATCTCTCAGATAGGGTTTTAAATCCAGAGTTGGAGTGGCAGGGTTTATTTTGGGGTGGCAGCCATCTTGCACGCCGACTCAATATTATTGTGGTTAGCACATCTGCCTCAGAGCAATAAGGTTCTGAGTTTGAGTCCCAGCCGATGATGTTTCAGTGCGGGGTTTGCATGGACTCCCCACGTCTGTGTGAGTTTCCTCCACATACCCCGGTTTCCATCCACAATCCAAAAAACATGCACATTCGGCTAATTGACCATTCAAATTGCCCCAAGGTGTGAGAGTAAGTATGAACGGTTGAACGTGGGATGTCCTGTGATGGTCTGACGGGGGTGCACCCTGCCTTTGCCCGGTGTCGGCTGAGATAGCTGGTCTTGTAATAGGATCAAGCTGTTCAGCAAATAAGTATCGAAGTGAGCCATCTTGCTCCTCCCCCTTTGCAAAGATGAGCAGATCAACTTCATTTTGATTTATAATTTTCACTAATATAATATAATGTCTATAATAATCCATTACTGCACGTGTGTGTGTGTGTGTGTGTGTGTGTGTGTGTGTGCGTGTGTGTGTGTGTGCTGCAGGCTGTTATTTAAATTGTGTAGTTGTAAAGTGTTCTCTACTTAAAGTGCTCTTTATAGTCTGACACATATTGTGTTAATTAGATAAATAAAGGAATAACAGATGTTCCAGCCTCATAAACGAAAACTCTGGAGTCTTGAAAATATTTCTATCTGGACCTCTGCAGTGCTCAGGATCGTGTTTACTCCGGTCTCCAAGCAAATGACGACAGGGATGTTTTTCCGATTCCCAAATTTGGATCCTGTTTTTCATTTGAGAGCAAACCTGGACTGTTTTGTTAAAGCTGTAAACAGCGAGTAGAAATAATGTTACCCTGGTGACTTCATCGATTAACGTTAACACCAGATCACACAGGAATAAAACCAAACAATTACAAACCCTGAAGGCTGAGAAAAATACTTTGGCCTAAACAAAGACATTTAATCACTTATTGCATGTTTTCTGCATCAGTGTTTAAGTGGAAGAGCAACATTCACTTTTCCAGACACGGTTCGTGTTCTGTAAGCTCTTTATCCAGCTGCTCGTGGATGCGGATGGTCATCTATCCTGGGAACACAGTGTGCGACGTGGGAACACATCTTGGATGTGATGTTGGTGCATCAAGCACACATTCACACCTGGGGGTCATAAATCCACCCACCGGCATGTCGTCAACCGAAAATTAACAAAGTCTATCTGCTATCTGAATGAAATCATTGGTTGACAATTTTTTGGAGAGACAAGATGAAACCAAACAACCTGGAAGAAGCCCACATGGACACATGATTGAAGATATGAAACTCCACACAGACAGAAACCCGAGGAACCTCAGGATTGAACACGGAACTGGTGAATTGTATATTTTCCAAAAAAGAAGTAACTTTAAGAGAAACGTGTGTACAAGGTTAAATAATGTGACCTTTAACCTCATAATGGAGGCTCTTCTGGTTTTAGTGCAGAAACAAACAAACAAACAAAAAAAAACGAGTCAGGTTCTCCTACATGCAGGATGAACATCCAGCTCACTCACTCACTCACTCACTCACTCACTCACTCACTTAGTCCTAATACTTGGGTCACAAGGATCTGTCAACACTAGGCAGAGGGTGGGGTACAACCTGAACAGCTCGTCAGACCATAGCAGTGTCAATACAACCATTGAGTCACTCACAGCCAGGAAGGATTTTGGACAACAATATGCTTAACCCTTTAATGCCTAGCAGGACCATATGGTCCTCTTTCAAAAATGCTTAATATCTACTAGTCGTATTATACTCAGTGCTGCTGCCGTTCAGTACGTGTTCTATACTTGTTGTGGTGTCGCCTGATGCAACACAGCTTGGTCCCATGTGCCTCAGTCAGCTTTGAGACGACTTTGAGTGCGCAGGATTGTGTTATTCACAAATTTGTGAGAGTGTTATTATTTGTTATTATTGTGTTGTTATTTTGTTCTTATTATTATTACTGTTATTATGATCTTGTTGAAAGAAATGTCTTTGGGGTGTTTCCACAGGCCTTTTTGATTCGGAAAAACTAGTGACAATTTTTTATTGACTGCAAAAAATAATTTGGGCGTTAAAGGGTTCATTTGAAAGTCTTCTGGACTGTAGAGGAAACCCACAGAATTAGGGGAGACCATGCAGTCGCCACACAGAAACGCCTTAGGACTCAAACCTAGGAACTTCTTGCTCTGAGGCGGACAAGCTAACTATTATGCCTTTGTTCCGTCGAGCAAGATACCTGCCGCTCAGAAATAAACCTCACCACACCAACTCTGAATTTGAACATTGTCTGAGAGCAAAAGGGGGACATATAGACACACGCAAACACCCCAGGACCTTCGGGCTGTAAGTGCCACCCAATTATCCAGAACCAGAGGGAACCAGAGAGAACCCACACTTTCGGATGGCTAAGTTTATTACTAATGACTGATGTTTAGAATTTATAATAATTTATAGAAATACCTTGTTGCCATCTCTTTGTATTCCAGAATTCCAGAAGACTTTTGGAAAGAGCTAGACGTTACGCCAAGTCTCAGATTTTTTTAAATGGAATTTTTATATCCGAGTCCGGGATGTCTAGTGCTGTGGACAGTAAATTGAATTTATTGTGCAGTGAGAGCAGGATGGAAAAAAGAGTGAGTGATTCACAGAGACTCTACACCTGGGATTTGAGAAATGAAGCCGTAACTACAGATAGTTGAAGATAACATGCAACGAGCGGTTTGGAAATATAGAATTACAATCTGCTCGCGATAATTCTGACATTCCATGATCGTGATCTCATAACCACCGCGTTAATGGATGTTAACTGAGGTGTGTTTCCAGGGGAAAACTCTCCTCTTAAGTTTCTATTAATGCTCCACCTCTAGAGAGAACCGTGCTCACTCGGCCAGTAGAGAACCCTTTCCTGAGTACACTTAACAGAGGAGCCCTGTGAGAGGGAGAGAGAGAGAGAGAGAGAGGGTGAGAGAGAGAGAGAGAGAGAGAGAGAGAGATATGAAAAGGGAAACATGGCTCTTGAAGTATCTGTATGTCTGCTTACCTCTCTACCTGTCTGCCTATCTGCCTGTCTGTCGATGTCTCTGTCTGCCCCTCTGTCTTTCCGTCTGCCTTTCTGTCTGTCGACATTTCTGTCTGCTTCTCTGTCTGTTTGCCTGCCTCCCTGTCTGTCTGCTTCTCCATTTATATCTCTCTCTGTTGCTCAGTCTATCCGCCTGCATCTCTGTCTGCATTTATGTCTTTCCGTCTACATCTCTGTCTGCCTGTCTGTCGACATTTCCGTCTGCTTCTGTCTCTGTTTGCCTCTCTGCCTGTCTGTCGACATTTCCGTCTGCTTCTCTGTCTGTTTGCCTGCCTCCCTGTCTGTCTACTTCTCCATTTGTATCTCTCTCTGTTGCTCGGTTTATCTGCCTGCATCTCTGTCTGCATCTCTGTCTGCCTCCCTGTCTGCCTGTATCACAGTGAGCTCGCTTGAGTGCCTGTGATGGCTAATTGTGTTTTTTAAAGTGGGTCTGCGAGTACACAACAGGGAATCGGTTGATTTTAAGCTCCTCTGTGCCATTCCAAGGATGAGAGACGTGTCAGATTTGTAGGTCAGGCTGCAGGGGTTGTTGTCAGGCAGACTCGCAGCGGTACACGTGGTTTCATTCTGATGGTTTCATACTGAGCTGATGTGCGAAATTTCATTTCATCTTGTTTACTTCACATGGCCTAACGCTGCTCTTCTCACCTCCTTTTGCAGTGTTACTATAACATTAAGATCAATCTCCATTAGATTCCACCAAACTCCCTCAGCCTCTACCAGCTTCCATCAACCTACACCAAAACCCATGCAGTCTCCATCAACCTCCATCAACCATCATCAGCCTCTGTAAACGTACAGCAATCTTGATCAGCCTTGGTCAGCATCCATTATTCTCCACCAGCACCCTTCAGCTTTCATGAGCTTCCACCAAGCTTTGGCAGCGTCAACCTCCATCTGCCTCCTTCAGCTTACACCAACCTCAAACAGCTTCCATTAGCAACTATGAACCTCCACTAACCTTCACTAGCTTCCATCAACCTTTATGAGCCACCATCAGTCTTCACCAGCCTTCTTTAGATTCTCTTCAGCCTGAAGCCTCTATGAAACTCTCATCAGCTTCCATCAACTCACATCCGCTTTTATGAGCTTCCATTAATCTTAATCGGCATCCATCAACTTCCACACAGCAACCCTCACCAAACAAAATCAACCTTTTGCATCCTCCACAACCTCCTGCCTCCATCAACCTTCATCAACTTCCATCAGTCTCAATCAACCTCCAACAGCCTTCACCAAACAAAATCAGCCTCCTGCAATCTACATTAACCTCCACCAGCCTCCATCAACCTTTATCGACCTTCATTGGCTTCTGTCAGTCTCCATCAATCTCTAGCAGATTTCACCAACCTCCACTGAATTCCATCAACCTTTCATCCTTTATCTTCTTCCATCAAACTCCATTTAAATTCATTAGCCTCCATCAGCTTCCATCATCCACCATCAGCCTTCACCAGCCTTCCTTAGACCACCATCAAGCTATTGCTTCTATCAGACTCCCATCAGCTTCCATCATCCACCATCAGCCTTCACCAGCCTTCCTTAGACCACCATCAAGCTATTGCTTCTATCAGACTCCCATCAGCTTCCAGCAACTTACATCAGCTGTTTTAGATTCCATTAACAGTCATCAGCATTCCATCAACCTCAGAAAGCCTTCACCAAACCCAGTCAACCTCCACCAACCTTCATCAACCTCCATCAGTTTCCATCAACCTCCATCAGCTAAGCTCATCAGCTTTGTAAGTCTCTAACAATCTCTGTCAGATTTTATCAACCTTCATTGGGTTCCATCAACTTTTATCAACTTCCATCAGACTCCATTAAAATTCAACAGTCTCCATCAGCTTTTATTACGGTCCATCAGCTTTGATCAGTCTCTACTGGTTTCAATAATCTACATTAGCTCCCTTCATTAGCAGCCTTCATCAGCTCTAATGAACTTCTTCAGCCTTCATCAACCTCCCTTCTTCTGTGCACCAAAAATTTCTATCAGACTCCATAAAAATACTATGAGCTCCCATCAAACCTCACTAATCAGCCGATCCACACTTTGAAACGATCTTCGTTCCTGTTTTCTCACACTTAAACTGAAATGGGATCAAATCTTAATTAATTTTGTACTTTGGAGATCAGAGCTCATGTGATGTGACGTTCCGTGATCCACTCGCCTCCTGAAGCTTGAGGTTAACCCTGATAGCCTGCGTTTCAGCAGTCAGGAGGGACATGTTCTCATCTCAGCCTCATTCAGGGACATAATGGAGGAAGTGGGCAGGATTTTTGCTCTTTCTCTCGCGCTTACTCACACGCACACACACAGACACGCACACATACAGACACGCACACACACACATACACACACACACACACACACGCACACACACACACACACACACACACGTATGTTCTGCTCATGAATGCCACATGCGGCAGTAAATCGTTGTAGGTCACTCAGCACGTCTCCTGTTTCCATTTTGGGAAAATAGAGCTTCCGGGGAAATTTCGCCCTAGAAAAGAAATAATTATCAACTCTCCCCAATCTACATTTATTATGAAGACGCTTAGTTAAGAGGAGGATTACGGGGGGGGTGAGGGACAGATGGATAAAGAGAGAAATGAGGGACAGATGAAGAGAGAGAGAGAGAGAGAGAGAGAGAGAGACAGAGAGAGAGAGAGGACATGTAGGCTGCATCACTGTGGGTTAATAGTACTTTCTCCTGTCACAGGTAGTGCTGTCTCACTGCACCGGAATTTAGGCGTGATCCCGTCATACTGGAGAAGTCTCAGAGCACGTCGCGGTCATGGAGAAGGTAAGACACATCAGCACCCAGTGTTTTCAGAGGACGTTTTTGCTTGTGTTTGGTTTTCTCACTTGAACTGAAAATATGGTGTGTTTTTGTTTTGTGTGATGTATCACTTTGCATACACTCCTTTGGGTTTAAAAAAGGTTACATCATCACAATCTGAATTGAACCGAGTTCTGGATTGTGATTGGTCAAAAGGTGCTGAGCTATGGATTGTGATTGGTCAGAAGGTGATTAATGTTGTATGATAGCAGCGCTGACAGAAATGCAAGTATTGTATATAGTAACAGATCATTCACAGGGGTGTATACAGCGTGTGTTCAGAGTCATATACAGGAGTGTATACAGGAGCAGGTACAGGGGTGTGTATATGGGCACGGCATAGTTTTTATTGGAGAGTGTACAGGCTTTGCAGAGGTTTGTACTTGGGCATGCCTAGGGATGTGTACAGTGGTGTTTACATGGATTTATACAGTGTTTTGTACAGGGGCGTGTATATGGGCGTATACGGGGTATATGCACGGGTGTGTACAGTAGTGTGTACAGGGGCATATATGTGGGCAGATACAGGGGTGTGTACTGGGGAGTGTACATGGGTGCACACTGGGGTGTATATATAGGCATATTAAGAGGTGTGTATATGGGTGTATACACGGGTGTGTACAGGGGAATGTATATGGACATATACAAGGAGGTGTACAGGTGTGTGTATATGGTTGTATACAGGGATGTGTACATGAGCATATACAGGGGTGTTTCCGGGTGTGTGTATATGGGTGTGCACAGGGGTGTGTACTGGGGTTTGTATATTAGCATGTACTGGAGTGTGTATATGAGCATATACAGGGGTGTTTATAGGTGTGTGTGTGTGTGTGTGTATGGGTGTGTACAGGGGTGTGTACTGGGGTGTGTATATTAGCGTGTACTGGGGTGTGTACATGAGCATATACAGGGACGTTTATAGGTGTGTGTGTGTGTGTGTGTGTGTGTGTGTGTGTGTGTGTGTATGGGTGTGTACAGGGGTGTGTACTGGGGTATGTATATTAGCGTGTACTGGGGTGTGTATATGAGCATATACAGGGGTGTTTATAGGTGTGTGTATATGGGTGTGTACAGCAGTGTGTACTGGGGTGTGTATATGAGCATATACAGGGGTGTTTATAGGTGTGTGTGTATATGGGTGTGTACAGCAACGTGTACTGGGGTGTGTATATGAGCATATACAGGGGTGTTTATGTGTGTGTGTGTATGTGTATATGGGTGTGTACATGGGTGCGTATAATAATCAGGCTGTTGTAAAATTTACATTCATGAAATTTCACACAACCAAACACTTACAGATGCAGCAGTGATGGGTTCACCGATAACCCTGTATGTAAATCTGTATTACCTGGTGAGCTTCCACTGACCACAAATTACCTAATATGTAACTATTGTGCTTTGTGGACTTGGAGGAGGCTTTCAACTGTGTCACTTGGGCCATCTTGTGGGGTGTTCTTCGGGAATATGATATACTAGAGCTGTTGCTATGGGAAAATTGGTTTCTGTGTTGCTGGAGTCAAAGCTTGTTCCGAATTGGTAACATGTCAAATTCTTTTCCGGTGGGGGTTGGACTCTACTAAGGCTGTCCTCTGTCACCAGTTCTGTTTAGAATTTTTATGGATAGAATTCCTAGGCACAGCCAAGGCATCGAGGGATTCTGGTTTGGTGGCCACAGGATCTCTTCGCTGCCTTTTGCAGATGATGTTGTCCTTTAAGGTGCTGGATCACTGATCCTAAGATTGGGGGTTCAAGCCCCACTCTCAATGGGTTGTCACTGTACTCCAAGTGCAGCCAACTAGGTTATCAAAGGCCGGCCATGTTTCTCATTGACTATGGTGAGAGACATGTAGAAGAACCATGGCTGACTTTCGACAAGAGTAGGCTGCATAGTCGTCAGTGTGTCTCCACCCTGCGATGGCCTGGCAAGCTGTCCGGGGTATACCCTGCCCTCGCCCGGAGTCAGCTGGGATGGGCACCAGCCTACCCACGACCCTAATTAGGATTAAGCGGTTACAGAAATGTTGTCCTTTTGCTTCATAAATCCAGGACCTTTAGCTCTCACTGGAGTGATTTGGAATTGAGTGCAAAGCAGCTGAGATGAAAATCAGCACGTCCAAATCCGAGGCTGTGGTTCTCAGCCGGAAAAGTACGTAATGGGGTCCTGCCCCAAGTGGAGGAGTTCAAGTATCTCGGGGTCTTATTCACGAGTGAGGGAAGGATAGAGCGAGAGATTGACAGGTGAATTGGCGGATTGGTGAAGCCTCTGCGGTAATGTGGCACCTGTATTGGTCCGTCATGGTGAAGAAGGAGCCGGGCTAGAATATAAAACTGTCACTTCACCAGTCGATCTACGTTCCAACCCTCAGCTATGGTTACAAGGTTTGGGAGCGAGCGAAAGAACAAGATCGCAGATACAGGTGTTTGAAATGAGCTTACTTTGCAGGTGCTAGGACTTTCCCTCAGAGATAGGGTGAGATGTTTGGCCATCTTGGAGGAGCTTGAAGTAGAACCTCTTCTCCTCCACATTGAGAGGAGCCAGTGGAGGTAGCTTGCACATTTGGTTCGAATCCCTCCTGAACGTCTAAATAGTGTGACGTTTCTGGCATGTCCACCCGGGAAGAGACCCTGGGGTCGACTCAGAATTTTCTAGAAGGACAATGCTCCCGGCTGGTTTGGGAACACCTCAGTGTCACTCCATAAGAACTGGAGGAAGTGGCTGGGGAGAAGGATGTCTGGACTTCACTGTTTAGACTGCTGCCCCCCGTGACCCGACCCAGGAAAAAGCGGAAGCAGATGAGGATGAAGTTGAAGGCTATTCAAAATTGACCCTAGGGGGAGTGTGAATGGTTGAGTGTACATTGGCCCTGCAATGGTCTTGTGAGCTGTTCCTTGATTTCGTCCAATGTTGGCTAAGATAGGCAAGTATACAAACCTATGTTATGATGGTATGTTTGACATGAATGTTAATAATGTTGATATATTTAATGTGGGGTTTAACTCTCCACCCGACTCTCAGTAAAATGGCGTAATCTCCGCTGGGATGCTGAATATGTAAACTCCAGTTCCAGAAATAGTATCTGAGCTCTAACCGCTGTGTTCCACTTCTCATCCTCGTCCTCTGTGTTTGTCCTTTCAGTGCTGTTCTGAATGTCCGGAGCCTCGAGTGGCGCAGAGTTTATGCACCTTCTGCAACAAATGGCTGTGTTTCCAGTGTACAGATCTGCACCAGCATGAGAGAACCTTAACAGCTCCACCGCCCGAGGTGCGACATCACCCGAGCGCCAGCAGTCCCACAGTTCCATCCGAAACAGGCATGTTCCTTTCATCCTCCCGTCATCCCTTCCCTCGTTCGCTGTTCCTCCCGTCCTCTATTCTTTCCTTCTTCTGTTCCGCTCTTTCTCCGAACTCCTCTCTTCCTCTGTTCGTCTACTCTTCACTTCATCTATTCCTCTGTTCCGACCGTGCCCTCGTTCTCTATTCCTCTCTTCCTCTCTTCTTCTCTCGTTCTCTTGTACTCTTCCCTTCTTCTATCACTCTGCTCTTCTTATCTTCTCTTTCTCTGTTCCTCTGCTCCTTCCTTCCTCTTGTCCTCTCATCTTCTTTTCTTCTATTCCTTTTTCCTCTCTCTGTTCTCCTGCAGCGTTCTTAAAGTGACTTAAAACGAGTCGCCGTTCAAAGTTACTCGTAACGTCTGTCCTACGTCTTCCTTCAGTTTTTTTATGAACGTGTTCAGTCCTGTATTCCGACAGACTATTGGGCTGATAGTTACAGCCCATTGGTCCAACAGCCCTAACCCTGAACTGAACCGAGTAGAGTTGCCCAACTGATATCAGCAAGGTGCCTCTCGTATATCAGGTGGACTGTTGGACCAATGGACTTTAGGATCATAGAGCCGTCCCCATTCCATCCAGCACTAGTGCTGCAGTCTTCCCCGAATTGCTTTGCCAAAGGCTACGATTACATCACATTAGCCTAGCATAAGGTAACCGGAAAAGGTTAATGCACACCGTTAGCTCACATTACCTGAAAGATTTCAGAGCTCGCTTGGCACTTCTAAACAAAATGGTGAACAAAGTTAAAAGGCATTTTCACTATTTTAACTGAAAGTGGACACGGATCGACTTCATCCCAGACACATTCGCTCTGTCGGATTCCCCGGACGCCGCTGCTGCAGTCCAGGAGCTGTAAACAATCTCACTCTGCTCAAAGAGGACAGATAAGCAGATAAGTTACACTTTCTGGTTCTTCCTCAGTGTTTATAGCCTGGACGTGAGAGAAGGAGACACAGCACACGTACATTCTATACGTTAAATCCCTACAGTTGTGTGTAATGCTGTGAACCTGTACTCTGAAATTCCAAAAATGAATCATCTCCGTGCAGATGAAGTCGAAGAAAGAAGTGATAGAAACAGATACTGAGTAGTACCGAGTAAACCCCTGTTTATATTTCATACTCTGCCTTTGTCCAACCGTGCTAACATAACAGGATCTAGTAGTTTGGCATATAAATGAATGGTGGTTCACGTTTACAGCATTCGGAAGATGCCCCTATCCAGAGTGACTTGCAAACTGCTTAAAAGTCACTAGCACTGGGTTCCCGAGTGGTGCATTGACAAGGTACGAGACTATTATAACCTGGATATTGCTGGTTCAGATCCAGGTTCCATGGTGCTAACTGGCCCATCTCTCAAGGCAAGGATAGTATAAGCTCACTTCCTGTCAGTGAGTAGTGAGTAGTGATTTTCAGCCAATCATGGGCGTCTGTGAGCTCATTCGTACGATGGTGCCTCTGAATACACAAGTGCAACACTACCCTCCTGTTGGTGGTGGTGGTGGTGGTGGTGTGATAGGGGCAAACTGTCAGAGCCAGTTTAACCTAATGGCATGTCTTTGGAATGTGGGAGGAAGCTGGAGTACCCTGAGGAAACCCATATGCAAACTAAACACAAAAATGGAAGAATCCGGGTACCGACCCCAGGACATTCCTGCTCTGAGGAGGAAGTGCTGAACACTGGTACAGATCTCCAGTCATTTTGGTTTGAGGTTGTAAATTTACAAAGGAGGTGAACATTCAGGGGGTGTGAATATTTTTGCACCTCGATGTTGGATGGTGATCAAACATCAGAGCTCTGTAATTTTCTTTTGTCTATTTTTATATTCAAATTTACAGAATTTGGCAGATTCCCTTATCCAGACCATCAAAACTCAGTGGGTAGGTGTTCGGGGTATGATGTGTTTGTGTGTGTGTGTGTGTGTGTGTTTGTGTGTGTGTGTGTGTGTAAGTAACACACTGATAATCCAATTCATCATCTGGTTGAGCTAACTCTGACATTCATGAGTCAATCCCACCATCCATCACTGTCCTGCATCCGAAGGTTTTTTGGGCTGCATCCTGTGTCCCAACATAGTTTGACAATACAGGCAGTTGGTGGGCAACTGACTTGTCTGGTGCAGTGTCTGGGTGTCCAGAGCAGCAAATCACTTACAATTTCTTGTTTTGCCTGACAGCAGTGTCCAGCAAAGCACATTCTGCCTTCATGTAAGGATTGTAGAGATGTGCGGGATGGATCCATACAGCTGTGACTTTGGATTTTGTCTCTTCAAATATGGCTCACAGCACATAGTGTAGATGCCATCAACTTTAGATTTAAGAGTTTTAGTCAATGTCCAAGCAGTGGTACCTTACATTTAAACAGGCTCTTCAGTAGTGTGGAAGAAGAGCCGTTTGAGGTTGTCCAAGGCTTCTCAGGATTTAATGTTTGTAAATTTCCGCATCCTTTTCAGTACAATTTATTTCAACTTCAAATGTATGTAAAAGATTTAACAGATTTTAATGATTCACCTGAGACAGTTTGTTTATGAATTCAGTTTCAGAGGCAATGACATTCCAACATCTAGATAGTGGAGGAGAGTTGTGGCTTTGACAATGGTGTCTGCAGTGAGAACAGAAGTAGGTCTTCTGTATAGATCAGACTTATTATTATTATTTTTTGCAGGATGATGACTTGAGAGCGTCTGTGATAAAATAAAACCCAGATGGTGATGTTTGTCAAGTGAATTTCTCAATACGTAATCAAGTGTGATAACAAAGAGGAAAGGTGTGCGAGGGTGTTCCCCCGAAGGACCTGTTTTAATATTAAAGAAGCTCACGTCTCTGTCTGGGAATCTAACGAAAGACGTGGTATTCTGGTACAGTGGTACCTCACCTTACGAAAGACCCAACAAACGAAAAATCCAAGTTACAAAATGCATTTACCTAAAATTTCCGTCTCTGGATACGAAAAAAATTCACGTTACGAAATGCACCATCTCAAAAATTCAAACAATGCGCGAGTTGCTCTCCCATTGGCTATCTGCCAACACCCCGCCCCGCTGGCCTCCCATTGGCTAGGAGGGAGCTGTATCTGTAAAATATGTAAAATATGTAAACATGTAAAATGCTACTCAATTTACGAAAAAATCAGGTTACGAAACAACTTCTGGAACGGATTAATTTCGTAAGGTGAGGTATGACTGTGTAGCATTATTATAGCAGCTACTGTCTAAGAAGTAGCCCAGCACTAACTGTCACAGCGTGGGGTAGATTAGACCCCATAGCTATGTTGAAGGCAATCTAGCTTTGAGAAAAAACTTTAATGAAACCATGTGAAAACTGTTTAATGTAGCTGCCACTAGAATGCACTATCGCCGACTGGCATAAATGGCTTTACATGATAAACTTTGTATATTGCTTTTACACCAACTTCGCTGAGTCTTTCATGGTCTGGTCTGGTGCCTCCGTGACACTCTTGGCAAAAGATCTCTGAAAGGTAACGATCTTTCCATGATCTTCTGTCCCGCACAGCCTCTTTCAGATCTTGGAGTCCCAGGCCTGTTGCTTTTTTGATTTTATCCAGCCATCTGGTGCAAGGTCTACCTCTGTGGTGCATTCCTTCCATCATGCTGAGCATCACATCGCGTTCAAGACACTCACCCTTCACATGCATAATGTAACCAAAATAGCTGAGCTTAGCTCTCAGGATCTTGCCATCGAGAGGCATTGGGTTGCCTACTGCTTGGAGGATGTCTGCGTTTGTTCTTCTCTTCGTCCACGGGACTCGGAGCATTCAACTGGAGGCACAGCACCACATCTCGCAGGCTTGAATTCTTCTTTGAGATTCCAGGTTTGGAGTCCAAGTCTCGGCAGCGTATGTTATAATAAGGAAAACCATTGCTGTTGCTATTTTGATCTTCAGTTCAGTAGTAATGTCCCTGTCCTTCTAGACATGGTGGAGTCCGCTCATTTCCGTGGAATGGAGCGTTAGTGTTCTGCGGATTTCTTCTTTGCTACTGCTGTGACTGTTGATGGTGGAACCCAGAAAGTTGAATTGCTGCACAATTTTGAAACTCTCGCCATTCACTGAGAACTCGTACATCTCTATGTTGCTCCTGATTTTGGTTTTACTGATGTTTAGGAAAAGCCCAACCTTTTCATGTTCTCGTATAATGTCGAGAATTAATCTTTTGAGTTCTTCTGCCATGCTTGCAACAAGAGTGGTGTCATCAGCGTATCTCAAGTTGTTAATCGTACGGCTTCTGATCTTCACACCTGATGGCGACTCTCCAACTGCTTCTCTCATGATGGACTCGCCATAAATGTTGAAGGGCATGGGGGAAAGAATGCAGCCATGATGAACCCCTTTGCCGATGTGAAACTATTCTGTGTCTCCGTCATCCAGTCTGATTTTTGCTTCTTGGTTGAGATAGAGGTTCCTTATCAGGTGGGTAAGATAAGTTGGAGCTCCTAGCCGATGAAGGACATTCCAGAGAGTGGTGTGGTCAACACAGTCGAATGCTTAGGAGTAATCGATGAAACACAGATACACATCTTTTCTTTTTTGGCAGTTTCCAGAATCCACCTCAGGTTTGCTATATGGTTTCTGGTGCCTCTGCTTGTTCCTGAGGCAACTGAGTCTTTCATACATTTCAGTAAACATGGTTTGGGAAAGGTGGCACTGTTACACTCTATAGGAATGGTAAACTATAGATGAGTATTAAGCCACTGAGAGGCTAATCCAAGTACCTCCGATAACGGTAGGTTTTCAGACATCATTTGCAAACACCCAGTGACTCAGCTATCCGGATATCTATAGGAAGTTCACTCAACCACTTTGGTTCCAGAACAGAAGAGAGTTGCATGTTTTTCTTGTCTTTGGTAAAAGGAGGGACCAGTCAGAGAGAACACAGTGCAGTGTGGCGTGTGATAAGTGCTTTGATGTAAGTGAATGTAGGTCCATTTCTATCTTTGTAGGCAAGCATTAGAGTTTTGAATTTAATGAGAGCAGCTACAGGAAGCCAACAAAGAGAGGAGTGATGGAAGGACTTGGGAAGGTTGATAACAAACCGTGGAGCTGCAATCTGGATCAGGTCTAATGGTGCTCGATGGAAGACCTGCCAGGAGTGATTTGCAGTAGGCCAGCCTTGAGATGACAAGGGAGTGAACAAGTATCAGTGACCTTAGTGGAAAGAAATGGATGATTTTTAAAGCTCTTCTTTTTTCTCTGAGTGCAGACCTGAACACGGTGTAAAAATAATCTGTGTTTTGTAGAAGGTATGATTAATGATGTGCGCTCATCTGCTTTAGACTCACAGCTACTTTATTTATTAATGTGTGTGTGTGTGTGTGTGTGTGTGTGTGTGTGTGTGTGTGTGGGTGGGTGGGTGAGTGGAGGAGGGGGGCATCTGACCCACTTTCTGAAAGTTATACTGGCTCAGCACAAATGCGGAGCACAGTCCAAGTGAGGCTGAGCTCAGGTCTAATCTGCAGCACTCAGGATCCACAATGGGGAGGATGTGTTTGGCCTGAGCTGTGTGTGTGTGTATGAGAGAGAGAGAGAGAGAGAGAGAGAGAGAGAGAGAGAGACAGTGTTTTGTGTGTGTGTGTGAGAGAGTGAGAGAGAGAGAGACAGAGAGACAGAGAGACAGTGGTGTGTGTGTGTGTGTGTGTGTGTGTGTGTGTGTGTGTGTGTGTGTGTGTGTGTGTGTGTGTGTATGAGAACGAGAGACGTAAAGTGAGAGCGAGAGAGAGAGAGAACAGCAGCAGCAGAAGGTGAGAAAGTGCAGCTCTGATATACAGGATGTGGTCAGTAGCAGAGCTCTGAGGCTGAATTTTCTTGTCGGTAATGGAGTGTGTGTGGTCTGTGTGAACATGTGAACATGTGTCTCAGTTTGGTGAACGTTGGCCTATTAACCTTCATGATTGGCAGGCGTCAGTAGGTACGAGTCATGGTGTCTGTGCGAGGAGACTCTGGCAGTGTCTCGAATCACTTCAGGACAAGAACGAGAACAAGTTTCAGCGTCGCACCTTTATTTATTCTGCAATAAATTCAGCACAGTCATGAACCCCATTTACATACAGTCAAATATTTCTCTGAAGTCTCTCTCTCGCTCTCTCTCTCTGTCACACTCTTTCTCTCTCTCTCTCTCTCTCTGTCACACTCTTTCTCTCTCTCTCTCTCTCTCTCTCTCTCTCTGTCACACTCTTTCTCTCTCTGTCTCACTCTCTCTCTCTCTCTCTCTCTCTGTCACACTCTTTCTCTCTCTCTCTCTGTCACACTCTTTCTCTCTCTCACACTCTTTCTCTCTCTCTCTCTCTCTCTCTCTCTCTGTCACACTCTTTCTCTCTCTGTCTCCGTCTCTTTCTCTCTCTCTCTCTCTCTCTCTCTCTCTGTCACACTCTTTCTCTCCGTCTCTGACTCTCTGTCACTCTCTCTCTCTCTCTCTGTCACTGACTCTCTCTCAGTCTCTCTCTCACTCTCACTCACTATTTCACTCTCACTCTCTCTCTCTCTCTCAAACACACCATACACTTTTTCATCCCTTCCATCTTTCTCCTTCTCACTCTCTCACTCTCTGACCCCTTCACACGCTCTCTCTCTCTCTCTCTCTATCTCTCTCTATCATACTCTCTTAGTCTCTTGATATTTTATCTGTGTTTATTGTGTACCTGGGCGGTTCCTCCAGGTGAGGTGAGCTCGCTGCTGTCTCTTCTCCTCTCAATGATCTACAGGATCCAGTTTTCTATTCACACTTTATTTATTTCTTCTCAAATATAATAAATGATGGCTGAATGCAGGTCGAGTTTATTTTTATGAACCTGTGGTTTGATTAATATTCACTATTATGATCTCATATAATTCATTATAATATAACATTAAATTTATCATATCAGATTATTTATTTATAATTGTTTTTTATTTTGAATTTAATTCCTGACTAGCGCGTATGACGGTTCATTCGAGAGTAAAATCTGCACGGTGATGTTATTCACCTCTGACTGTATCTACGCCCGTCTCCAGAACTCTGAGCAGCAGAGCAGGATGGGTCTCGTTAATACTGTTAGATTTACAAAAGATTCCTGGTGCGTGTGTGTCGAGCGTGTACTGGCAGTCATTTTATCTGAACTTGTTTCATCCTGGGAGGTGCAACTTCTCTGCAAAACAAATAATTTTCGGCCCCAAGAGTCAATATTTATTCAACTTTACCTCAAAGAGAAGACAGCACTGAGTCATTTCCTGTGATGTCTCAAAAGATTCGAGATCAGAGTATTTTTAAGTTTATTCTCGACTGTATGATCGTCCTTGTGCGTGTGTATGTCAGCTTTGTGTCACACTACTGGGGTATCAGGATTTGAGGTCAGAGTCTGAGGATACGTTTCGGGTAATTTGGGGTTCACTGTAGTGCTGATTCATGGTTCTGAGCACAGACATGTTCTACGTGTCCTGCAGCAGCTTCTATTGATCTGGAATCTGTAAATTCAGACTTGTTGACTTGCTGGATAATTAATTTATAATAAATTCTTCACCTCTGACAGGAGGCTGTTTCTTTAATGAAGTGATTCTTCTCTTGCACGAAACATCTCCAGGAGATTGATGTTATTTGGAGTTGGATTTATTCTCATTATTAACTCTCAAGCCCGCAAACTGTTCCGGGATTGGGGGGGGGGGGCAAATATTTTTGGACATGACTGGATGTGAGTGTATGTGTGTGTGGATGTGACCGGGTTTAATCAGCCTGCTCACACCTTCTGACATTGTTCTATTGTTTTAAAAATGCATGTCATCTAATTATCTCGTCTCGTGCGTTCTCACGTGTCTCAGGTTCGAGTTGTTGCGGCCGTGCAGTTGTCATGTGTCCGCTTCATAAACAGGAACTTCTGGAGCTCTTCTGTGAGACGTGTGACCTTCTGGCCTGCAGCATCTGCCACCTGTCTGCACACAAAGACCATCGGTGAGCTTGGAGGACATGCAAACTGACATACACACACACACACACACACACACACACACACACACACACACACACGTGCACAAATCTCAGAGCTAAAGCCTCCATTTTGAAAGATTTTGGAGGTCAATCTTCAGGGTGTTGTTCTGCTATTTGTTTAATTTTGAGTAAAATCATCTTATGTCACATGTGCAGTCACACTCCTGTACTACACTCTGTATTAAACAGCATGAGCATGAATATTCATTCTTCCATTCTTTCCTTCCTTTTCTAAGCTGTATCATCCTAGTTATGGTTGCCGGGAGTCTTGCTCCCATCTCAGCCAACTCTGGGTGAGGGAGAGGTACACCCTGAATAGCTCGCCATGCCATTACTTGGACAAAAACGTATACAATCATTCACATTCACACCTTGGGTGATTTCGAACAGCCATGTGACCTACTGTACATGTTTTCGGATCGTGGGAGGAAACCGGAGAACCCGGAGGAAACCCACGCAAGCACGGGAGAACATGCAAACTCCACACAGAATTGCACGAGCTGGGAATCAAACCCTCTTACTGTGAGGCAGATGTGCCAACCACTGCAGCACTTGAGCATGAACAAATACAGCGGTACCTTGACTTACGAAATTAATCTGTTCCAAGGGCGAGCTCGTAAGTCAAAATGTTCGTGAGATAAAACAAAAATTCCCATTGGAAATAAGAGAAAACCAATTAATCCAGTCTAACCCCCTCCCAAACTCGTATAACCTGACACAAACACATATATTTTACCTAATATATCAAAAAATAAA
>CM045737.1:49304847-49307347 GCA_024760905.1 Plotosus lineatus | reverse complement strand
TTCCGGTTAATCAATGCACTTGTCACCGTAATCCATTTGTGTCTGTAGGTTCCTTGAAGGTCTCTTTAAGTTCTGTTCTACCCTTGCATTTTGTTTGTTTGCTTGATTGTGTGTTAGCAGGACAACACAAAAGATTATCAGTGGATTTTAATTAAGTCTCTACCAGCGGCTGCGCTTTGGACAAGCAAGTTTGATTTTGGAGACGATCAAATTCTGGGTTACGATTCTTTTGTAGTGTGTGAATGATTCTTGACACACGGAACAGCTCTAGCCTAATGGTTGGAGAAGCAGCTCTGGGATCGAAAGGTTGCTGGTTTGATTCCCGAACCAGGAGGACATATGTGTGGTTTTGGGGGAAGTGAGCCGCACCTTCTCTTCTGCCACCTTTATGGCAGAAGTACCCTTAAGCAAGGCACCTCACCCCCAACTGTTCTCTGGGTGCTGCCATGTGTGTGTGTGTATATATGGAAGCCCACTGCTCCAAGTGTGTGTGTGTGTGTGTGTGTGTGTGTGTGTGTGTGTGTATGGCAGCCCACTGCTCCGTTTGTGTGTGTGTGTGTGTGTGTGTGTGTGTGTGTGTGTGTGTGTGTGTGTGTGTGTGTGTGTGTATGGCAGCCCACTGCTCCGTGTGTGTGTGTGTATGTGTGTGTGTGTGGGCGTGTGTGTGTGTGTGTGTGTGTGTGTGTGGGTGGGTGTATGGCAGCCCACTGCTCCAAGTGTGTGTGTGTGTGTGTGTGTGTGTGTGTGTGTATGGCAGCCCATTGCTCTGAGTGTGTGTGTGTGTGTGTGTGTGTGTGTGTGTGTGTGTATGGCAGCCCACTGCTCTGAGTGTGTGTGTGTGAGTGTGTGTGTGTGTGTGTGTGTGAGTGTGTGTGTGTGTGCATGGCAGCCCACTGCTCCGTGTGTGTGTGTGTGTGTGTGTGTGTGTGTATGGCAGCCCACTGCTCCGTGTGTGTGTGTGTGTGTGTGTGTGTGTGTGTGTGTGTGTGTGGGTGTATGGCAGCCCAGTGCTCCGTGTGTGTGTGTGTGTGTGTGTGTGTGTGTGTGGGCGTGTGGGTGTGTGTGTGTGTGTGTGTGTGTGGGGGTGGGTTATGGCAGCCCACTGCTCCGAGTGTGTGTGTGTGTGCGCTCACTTTGGATACATGAGATACAAGAAGCACAGTTTCCCTTGCGGAATCGGGTTTGGATGAGGAATTTCAGGTGGCTTGGTGGAGGTTTGCGCTCTTCAAATGTTATTATTAATTGAAATGCTTTAAACTGTGTCGCACTCACTCAGCGCTGAAATGCAGTCATCGCCCTAAAACATTATTATACCTCATTAGGGGGTGTGGCTATCATCCGAGAAGTGAAGAACTTAAAGTGAAATGGTGGCGCTGTTATTATTGATATAAAGGACTTTTATGTTTCCTTAATTTTTTTAGATTGTTCTATTCCTGCTGCATTAAACCTGTCACCATCATTCTCTTCAAAATCATGATTAAATGTGATAAAATAACAACATCAATGAAAAAACATTTAAATAAATCTTCACGCAATTTCAGTGAAGAATCAGAGCAGCATTTATTCCTGGCTGTGGAACAGTGTGACACACCGAAGCTTTTGCTTTTCCGTGCAGCGTGTTGTGCGATATCATGCAAACCGCTATTTATCATCAGGAAGTGAAACGTGTGAAACGAGTGTGTTTACAGACTTGTTATCTTGTTGTCTTTGTTCATATTCGTGTCATGTGGTCTGTTTGTTGTGATTGTGCAGATAGCTCTTCAGATGCAGCAGCTCCTGGAGCCACTGATTCACTCTGAAACCTGGACACCTCTGAAGATCAAGTTCAACTGGGATGCCAGCTTTTGGACCAAACAGATCTCCACTCTGGGTGAGTGACACAAACACACAATATTATATATTCATATATATATATATATATATATAATATGTGAGATTTTCTTTTAATAAAAATTTGCAAGACAGAGACTCTGAGTTTTATTTTAATGAGTCACATGACTGCACCGTCGGTGATGCGGTCTCTCAATGGTTAGCATGGTCACCTCGCAGTGAGAAGGTCCAGGTGTTTAGGGTGTAACCCAGCTCTCTTCAAAATCAGTTGGGATTGGCTTCTACCTCCATATCAACCCTGATGAATAAATGGTACTAATGGATGGATAAATAGGAGCATGGATGGATGGATGGATGGATGAGTCAATACAAGACTGGATGGATAAATAGATAAAAGGATGGAAGGATGAATGCATGACAGAATAAAAATAGGTTGGATGGAGTGAAAGATAGATGAATGGATGGGCGTACCAAAGGATAATTGAATGGATGGATGGACAGAAGGATGGATAGGATAAAGGATAGAAGGATAGACAGATAGGTGAAAAGAAAGGTTGGTAGATTACATGATAGAAGTGTGGATGGAATGATGGAGTGAGGGATGGATTGAAGGATAAATGGGCAGACAGGACAGATAGATGGATGGATGTAGGATGGATTGAATGATGGT
>CM045737.1:49297347-49302347 GCA_024760905.1 Plotosus lineatus | reverse complement strand
TTCTCCCTCTGTTTCCTCTTCTTCATTATCCTCCTGTTCCCCACTTTCAACTTCTTCCTCTTCTTTGTCCTCTTATTGTTATTATTCTTCTTCTTATTTATCTTTTTATTCCTCTTCCTGTTTTTCTTTCTCTTCTTTTTGTTATTTCTGTTGTTCATCTTCTTTCTCCTCTTCTTCCTCTTATTTTGTTAATATTCCTCTTTTCATTTTTGGTCCCCTTCTTCCTCTACTGTTTGTTATTATACCTCCATTTTTTCTTTCTTTTTTTCACCTCTTTCTCCTCTTCTTTTTATTCCTTTTCTTATTTATTCCTCCTTTACTTTTTGGTTATAATTCCTCTTCTTCTTCCTTTTCTTTTCCTCGTTTGTGTATGTGAGAAGTCAGGCAGGAAAACGACTGAATGTGTTTATACTTTCCATCGTGTCGGTGCACCTCTCCTTCCTTCCCTCCCACTGTTGCTATGACACCGGCGTCAAGGAAAAGCTGCGATCTTTACTGTTAGCTTAGCACCGCTAACCAGAGCGTGCTCTCTTCCTCACAGAGAAACGCCGGACCCTCAGACATGCTGGTACAGGACGGAGAGTGTGGCTCTAACGCCGAGAGCCCGATGAGCAGAACCGGAATGTGCAGCATCTCAGCAGAACCTGGATCATCAAGCAACGCTTCATACGAGTCTCGTACTCTCGGGGTTAATCAGAGAGGAGGAACCGCCGCCGAGGAACAGGAGCCCGCGGCACAGAGGGTAACAACAGCCACCGAGATTTAAAGCTTTACAACAAAACATGTCCGTGCAGAAGCAGAGACATAATAATAATAATAATAATAATAATAATAATAACAGCAATAATAATAATAATAATAGTAATAATAATAATATAAATTTGTTGTTATAATATTGAACCAATTAAAATGCAAAATCAATTCGCTGTAGTATTTATGAAAACATAAAACACTGTAAAATTAATTTCATAAGATTTATTATGTAAAAATGTATAATTATATAAAAAAAAAAAAACAGGAACGACAGTACATGAAAAATTATTCAGAGGTGGGCGGGGTTAAAATGTAATTTACATTTATAATACTTAATATTCATTTTAATTTCATTACTTAAGCATAGTTTCTATTTATCTCTGTGGTATTAAAATTCAATGTAATTTGATATAATTATATGTATCTGAATAATTGAGTGTTTATATATATTACTAAATATTTAAAAATGTAAATTTTATGATCATAAAAATATATTTAAAAGTAGCTTCAAGTCCCGAAAGCCTCCCTTTGGAACTTTTTTAATCCTGTAAGTACATTAACAATAATAAATAATGGTTTATGCAAGTGTGAATAAATAAATAAATAAATGTAAAGTTGTGGTGATGATGGTGATGATGATGATGATGATGATGATGGTGATATTATAATTTATTGTATAAATAAGATAAAAGTGTTATATTGAGACGAGTGTTTACTTTCAAGTGTTGATGTTACAGAAACATTCTCGGCTCTCTCTCTCGATCATCCCGAGTTCTAAACACAGATCCCTTCATTCTTTTAATTGCGTAAGAGTAAATAATTATTGGATTAAAATATTAAAATATTAAACAGTATGTGGCGTTTGTATTGAACTTACTCAAACTGAAACTTCCTGATTTGTGGTCTGGCGCTTGCGGCCCGTGCAGCGCGGCGTTGCCTGAAGCTTTTGTTCTTTGCATGTCAGTCAAATATTCTTTCTTTCTCTTTCTTTCTCTCTCTTTTTTTTAAAGCCAAGCTGCACAATCACTTCTGAAGGAATTCCAGACGATACGATGATCCGTCTTCATCCAGACAGACGTGATGGTTCCTCTCAGACCCTCTACAAGACGGAACCTGGTAACGGGAATGGATCTCGATCCTTTTAGATTCAAAATATTTTCTTCAAGTATTCTATTCTTCTGCTGACTAGAGTTGAGCGTGTAAGTGCCTTCTCACTTTCAGACGTCTTCACTTATTCCTGTGAAAGTACCGTCCGTACATCTCCGGATAAAGGTATATCAAGAAAAGTGCAGGACACCAGGTAGAACCTTTTCAGAACCCTTTGGAACCTTGAATGAGTTCACGGCTCCAGTGAACAAATCTCACCGTGTGTTGTATCGTTGTCTGTATCTGTAGGAAAGCTCCTGAGGGCTCGAAGGTACCAGTTGTGTGTCTGGAACGGTTGAAGATCCTGGTGTCCAGATGTCCACCGCAGGGACACCATAGCTCGGCTCTTCCAGCCGACTCTATGCTGAAGTGTGAGGGGATCGTGATTCAGGAACCGGATGGAGAACTCAGTGCCGAGGTGAGATCTACTAATGACAACAGATTCTCGAAGAGGTTTCATTTCAGGTATAAAGCTGCAGCTCCATTTGATTTCTGTGGTTTTTCTTAAAGGAGGAACCCGATGAGGAACCAGAACACAGCGTGGAGGTGTATCAGATACCGAATGAGCCATCGCCAACTCAGGATCTTAGATGTAGCTCATCACCTGTATGCTCCGAATCGTCCTTACAGGAGATATGCAGCCAAACTGAGGAATTTCCAGCAATGAGTACTGCACCTGACCAATCCAGCGATCCAGAACCTGGCACTCCACCTGAATCTGAACGTACGTCTGACCCCAATCCATCCGAACCCAGATCTGTTCCGTCAGCATCTGACTCGCACCTTGAATCCACAGCAGAACCCGAGTTCGGCTCGGACGCAGAACTCGAATCTGAACTTCAAGTAGAAACGGATCCCAGTTCCGCGACAGAACGACAGATCGGCTCGGACTCGGAGTCGGATCTGACTTCCGAGCAGGTCCCGGAACTCTCCGGCGAGTCCGAACCTGAACTGGAGTCGGATCGGGATTCCACTGCGGAAGTGACCCTGAATCTGGAGCAGGAGTGCGGATGGGAGGCGGAGCCAGTTGGTGCAGACCCGAATGATCGGGAGGAGGCAGGTGGGGTTGAGCGGGAGTGTGCCGAGATTGAGAACGAGGACTTTTGCGCCGTCTGCTCCATCGGAGGTGAGCTGCTGTGCTGTGATCGCTGCCCCAAGGTCTTCCACCTGACCTGTCACGTGCCCTCCCTCCTCAGCTTTCCCACGTAAGGTTTCCTCCAGTCTCATCTCACCGGGTTTTCTCCTCCTACTGTGAAACTCAGCAGATGGTTTCTCCTCTCATTCCTGCAGGGGCGACTGGGTGTGCAGTCTGTGCAGAGACGTGCAGCAGCCGGAAGTGGAGTACGACTGCCAGGACTCTCGGCTGCCTCCACACGTCCCGCCATCTGCACTATTATCATGTGATCTGAGGGTAAGACGGCAAGTGCAGACCTGCTCCTATTCTGAATGGGATTTAGGGTCTGAAGTAAAAGCAGCTTTGTCTCAGGAAAATACAGCGGTACCGTGACTTACGAGTGTCTTTTATAACGAATTTTCCATGATACGAGTTTTGAGCCACCAAAAATCCGCCCCATCCAACCAGCAACATTTTGATTTACGAGCTCTGCTGGGGAAATGGCTTTTCCGGGCCATTTAGCCTCGTATTCTTCCACATGTATTCCTCTGTGCTTCCAGAACGCCTTGTGCAGTGCTTCTCAATTATTTTCTGTGATGCCCCCTATAGGAAGAAAAAATATTTCAAGCCCCCCCATCACCCCGCGCGCGACTATAAATAGTGTTTACTGAACATCATATTGTTTGTTTGGTACTTTTTCCCTTCACCATAGGGAACACAGTGAGAGCGCCACTGCCATCTAGTCTAATTACACATCCTCTACAGTAGGTGGCAGTGGCCCTTGGGGGGGCGTACCCCACTATTTGAGGAACACTGGCCTTGTGGGCGCTCACTACGAGCCTTTTGTCTCTGGCATTGATAGTGTGCACACGCACAAAATTCTCCTCCTCCTCCTCTGTTACGCATCACCTCATGCCTGCCCATGTGACATCTTCGCCGCAGTCGATGATCGGAAGGGTTTCTCCACGTGCTCGGGTTTCCTCCTACAGTCCAAAAACATTCACAGGAGGCTAATTGGCTGTTCCGAATCCCTCCTGGGTGTGAGTGTGAATGTTTCTATGTGTGTTGACCCTGCAGTGCCCCGGCGAGCTGTTCAGGGTGTACCCCGCCCGAGTTTGTTACATCATGTTTCTAGGAAACAGCAAAGAAGCGTAAAATCCTCTGTCCTGAGGGACACGTCCAGTTTTACCTTCATCTGGTTCACATCTGGTATCAGTGAGGACATAGCAGTGAGCATGTCGGCCTTATAGCCAGAAGGTCCCTGATTAGAGTCCTTCGGGAGGAAGTATCTGTGTCTAGATTGCATGTTCAGCCCATGCTTGTCTGGGTTTCCTCTGGGTTCTCTGGTTTCCCCCCTACAGTACAAAGACACACACACACATGAGGCTAATGGACTGATCCAAATTGCCCCTAGGTGTTAGTGTGAGTGTGAATGGTTTTATGTGTTGGTCCTGTTATGGATTGGTGAGACGTTCAGGGCATAACTCACCTTCTCCGCGAGCCGGCTGAGATAGGCTCCAGCCTCACCGTATACCCTAGTTCAGTAGGATGAAGCGGTTCGGCAATGCTGACACTCGAGACTCTTCTATCAGGGTGAACCAAGCACGTCCGTGACGTTTCCATTAACGCGTGCACAGTCAGAGCTGCTGAGTACGGAACACCCTCTGACCAATCAGAACCCGGAACTCGGCTGTGCCAGGGTATGGAAGGTGTCAGATAACGTGTAGAGTGGTTGTATATGCAGTGAGAGGAAGTGAGTGCTGTCGTGATTTAATAATGCTTGTGTTTATTGTACAGAAATGTGAGAAGCTCACGCTGCTGATCTACAGCAACATCCTGAGCGCGCCGTTCCACGAGCCCGTCAGTCCGCTGGTACGTCGACGCTTTTCTCTCTTCCTGAAGAACAAAACACAAACATCACATCTCTAATCTGATTTATTTCTATCCAAGGCTCGTCATTACTACCAGATCATCAAGCGGCCCATGG
>CM045737.1:49277347-49287347 GCA_024760905.1 Plotosus lineatus | reverse complement strand
CATGAAACCAAACTGTTGTTCACAAATGCTGACCTCTGCCCTTAGTCTTGCTTCCACTATTCTTTCCCATAGCTTCATTGTATGGCTCATCAACTTTATCCCTCTGTAGTTGCCACAACTCTGTACATCTCCTTGTTCTTAAAAATGGGCACAAGCACACTTCTCCTCCATTCCTCTGGCATCTGCTCACTTTCTAAGACCTTGTTGAATATTCTTGTCAGAAAATCTACTGCTACCTCCCCTAGACACTTCCATACCTCAACTGGTATGTCATCAGGGCCAACTGCCTTTCCACTCTTCATCCTCTTCAATGCCCTCCTCACTTCTCCCTTACTAATCTTTGCTACTTCCTGCTCCTCAACGGTCACCCCTTCTACTCTTTTTCTCTCTCATTTTCTTCATTCATCAGCTCTTCAAAGTACTCTTTCCATCTTCCCAGCACACTTCTGTCATCAGTCAATACATTTCCTCTCTGTCCTTTATCACTCTAACTTGCTGCATGTCTTTCCCATCTCTATTTCTCTGCTGTGCTAACCTGTATAGATCATTTTCTCCCTCCTTACTGTTCAACCTATCATACAAGTCATCATACGCCCTCTGTTTGGCCTTTGACACTGCTACCTTCGCCTTACGCTGTGTCTCCCTGTACTCCTGTTTACTCTCTTCGGTCCTGTCAATGTCCCACTTCTTCTTGGCTAACCTCTTCTTTTGTACACACTCCTGCACTTCCTCATTCCACCACCAAGTTTCCTTATCTACTTTCCTTCCAGAGGACACACCAAGTACTCTCCTACCGGTCTCCCTGATCACACTGGCTGTGGTTGTCCAGTCCTCTGGAAGCACTTCCTGACTACCCAAAGCCTGTTTCAACTCCTCCTTGAAGACAACACGACACTCTTCCTTTTTCAGCTTCCACCACTTTGTCTTCTGCTCTGCCTTTGCCTTTTTTCCTTTTCTCACCATCAGTGTCATCCTGCACACCACCATCCTATGCTGTTTGGCAACACTCTCACCAACTACTACTTTGCAGTCACTGACTTCCTTCAAATTACATTGCCTGCACAAGATGTAGTCTACCTGTGTGCTCTTACCTCCGCTTTCATAAGTCACCCTATGCTTCTGTTTCTTCTTGAAGAAAGTATTCACCACAGCCATTTCCATCCTTTTGCAAAATCGATCAACATCTGTCCTTCTGTGTTCCTGTCCTGGATACCAAACCTGCCCATCACTTCCTCGTCCCCTCTGTTGCCTGCACCAACATGTCCATTGAAGTCTGCTCCAATGACCACTCTTTCACCTCTGGGGGTATTCTGCATCACTTCATCTAAATCACTCCAGAATCTCCTTCTCTTCTAGCTTACATCCTGCCTGTGGGGCATAAGCACTAACAACATTGACCATCACGCCTTCAATTTCTAACTTAAGACTCATCACTCTGTCTGACACTCTTTTCACGTCTAGAACATTCCTGACAAACCCCTCCTTCAAGATGACTCCTACTCCATTTCTCTTCCCATCCACACCATGATAAAACAGTTTAAACCCTGCTCCTAAGCTTCTAGCCTTTCTACCTTTCCACCTTGTCTCCTGAACACACAGTATGTCCACCTTCCTCCTCTGCATCATGTCAGCCAGCTCCCTATCTTTTCCTTGCATAGTTCCAACATTCAAAGTCCCTACTCTCAGTCCTAGGCTCACACATTTCCTCTTCTCTCTCTGCCTACGGACACGCCTCCCGCCTCTCCTTCTTCGACGTCTGGTGGGTGATATGATATGATATGATATGATAGGGTCTAAAAATACAGCAAACCACACCCGATTGAGGTGCAAGTCATAGTACAGCACAGCACAGAATAATATTTATTCATTTCTTTCGACAAGAGTAGCTGCAAAGCCGTTGGCGTGTTTCCGCCCTGCGATGGCCTGGCAAGCTGTCCAGGGTGTACTCTGCCCTCGCCCGGAGTTGGCTGGAATGGGCACCAGCCTCCCCGCGACCCTAATTAGGATGAAGTGGTTACAGAAAATGAATGAACCTTAGGATCAGTGATCCAGCGTCCGATACCACTAGGCCACCACTGTACTTTTTCAGTTCATTTGTCTTCCACAAATCCATCAAATTCTTCATCTGCAGTCTCGGAGTTGAACAGTTGCGCGAGTTGGACACAAAGCCTGGATCCTATTATATTATAATATTTTATTATCTATTATTCACTCGTGCATGAAGTCAGATCAATAGAGACGGAGATTAGAAGTCTCCTGGGTCATGACCAAAACTTCTACTTCTCTCAGCCACGAACCCTTAAAGAGACAGCGTCTTCACAGTAACAAATATGGTGGCACTTAGTCGCAGTGTAAGGATTGTGTTCATTACTGAATGAAGGTCATTACTCATAAGGAGCTGTATCAGTGTAACTTTAAATTCAAGGAAGTAAATCTCAGGTCTTAGGAGGACACCTGTAGCAGTCCTTTATCCCGGTAATGAACATGAGACTCTCATTAAGCCAGTTGCGCGTCCTGAAGGTAGAGACGGAGATTAGGTGGAAAAACCACTCACATGTTACTCAGCGAGTCACCTGACTACGATAGCAGTAATGCCGGCATTTGGACATAAAGCCCGGATCCCTCTAGCTTACGACTTGGACACCAATATCTAGTAGTTGAAGTTCTTCGGTTAATCCACTGGAATGACGGTAAGCTCTGAATTAGTTTGCTTCACTTTGGTTTTGATGGTGTCAGTGACATGGAGTCGCATGGCTTCACCCATGCACAAGGCGCACCGGATTATAAGGCGCACCGTCAAAATTTTTTAAAGTGCTTTTATGTGCGTCTTATGGTCCCCAAAATACAGTATATTATAGCATATTATATTAAGGTAATGTAATACCATAGCATTATGTGACACATAACAGTTAGTATAGTATTCCATAGTATACCACGGCACAGTATAGTATAATATACACTGCCCTCTACAATTATAGGCACCTCTGGTTAAGATGTGTTCTTTAGCTTGTAATAAATTTACTTTTTGTCTAAATAATATTGGACCACAATGAAAAATAGAGACAAATCCAAATTTTAATTCAAGTGCATTTATTAAGTGGAAAAATAAATCCCTCATTAAGAAATAATTCTTTTATATCAAATCATCAATAATCAAAAAATTATATCAGATCTTAATATTTTTACAAACCACTTTTACCAGAAAAACCTCGCCTAATCTTCTCCTATAATGTTTCACAAGATGGGAGAATACAGAAAGAGGATCTTGGACTGTTTCCTCTCTGCACAATCTCTTTAAATCATCCAGCCACCTGGTTCCTCTCCTCTGCGCTCACCTCTTCAGATCACTCCACAGGGTTTCAATGGGGTTGAGGTCTGGGGACTGAGATGACCATGAGACGGGTTGATTCTGTGTGGATTTGGCAACATGTTTAAGGTCATTATCTTGCTGAAAGATTCAGTGAAGGACCGTCTTCAGCTTTCAAGCAAAGTCCACCAGATTTTGATTTAAAATGTCCTGGTATTTCAAAGTGTTGATGATGCTATGCTGCCGAACAAGGTTTCCAGGGCCGCTAGAAGGGAAACAGGCCACAGCATCACCGCTCCTTCCCCAGGCTTCACAGTGGGCATGAGGTGCTTTCTGCATCCACATCTTTTGTGTTCTGCCAGACCCACTTAGAGTGTTTGTTGCCAAAAAACTCCATCTTGGTGTCATCTGACCAAAGCACACAGTTTCAAATGGAGTCTCAGAACCGCTTATTGAACTCCAGACGTTTGCATTTATGGTTGTGAGTGAGAAAACTTTTTTTCCCGGCATGCCTCCTAAACAGCTTGTTGTTATGTAGATGGAGCCTGATGGTTGTTTTGGAGACTTTCTCTTACCATCCTTCTCACTGCATGGTGGCAAAATAACTTCACATCCTCGTCCAGTCTTGTTTACCACTGTTCTGGTTGTTTTAAACCTCTTAATAATTCCTTTGACAGTAGACATGTGCAGGTGAAGGCGGGGGGGGGTGATTTTCTTGTAGCTGTTGTCAGACTTGTGAAGGTCGACACACATCATCCTTAATTGAATGGTGAGTTCCTTTGTCTTGTCCATGTTGAAGAGTCAGACAAGAGAAACAGCCTCTGTGTCACATCATAAACAGGAAACAGGAAGTGCTGAATTACTAATTAAATGTTCATCGATACTCTCATCAATTTGTAAACTACTGTAGAAATGACAGAAATACCTCAATCACATTTATTACCTACGAATTCTTAGTGGTGCCAATAATTATGGGACAGGAGATTTTATGAAAAAAATTATTTCTTAGTGGGGGATTTTGTTTCCTCCTTAAAATTCACTTGTGTTGAAGGTTATATTTTTTCTACAAATTTCAGCGTGAGTGCAGCTTCTGCAATAAGCCTTTAATTTATTTTAAGGCATTTAACACGTTTTAACCGGGGCGCCAATAAATATGGAGCGCATTGTTTCATAGAATGTCACAGTAATGTAGGACACTGCAGTAAAGTGCAACACAATACAGGAGCTTTCATTAAAGTGCATAGTGTACATGTAGTAGTATTATATAACAGTGTATTATTGTGTAGTAATGTATATTATATTACAGCACAGAGTATTATAGTACACAACACAAAACAGTGCAGTATAAGATAAGATAAGATACAGCTTTATTAATCTCACAATGGAGAAATTCACTGTTACAGGCTCTTGAGGTACCATCAGTAGGGGGTGCAAAAATAGATACAAATACAAACATACACACATACATATATATTATATAAGTAAATAAATAAATAGATACATAAATAGTATAAATTAATAAAAAAGAAAAGAAAAGAAGGGAACGACTTTGTAGACTGGCCTATATTCAAGTGTAAATGTATCTGAGGGCGGAGTAAATGGGTTGATATGGTTCACAGTCAGTGGGGTAGATGTGGTTGATTAAAGTGCACGGGGTTTTTATTGCACATAACCGGTATTTTCACAGACAGTTACAAAGTGGCGTTGTACAGTCTGACAGCGGTGGGAATGAACGACCTGCGGTAGCGCTCCTTCCTGCACTGAGGATGTCTCAGTCATCCACTGAAGGAGCTACTCAGCTTCTCTACAGTCTGGTGCAGTGGGTGAGAGCTGTTGACCATGATGGATGTGAGCTTTGCTACCATCCTCCTCTCACTCACCTCCTCCACAGAGTCCAGTGGGCAGCCGAGGACAGAGCTGGCCCTCCTGACCAGCTTGTTCAGTCTCTTTCTGTCCCGCTCTGTGCTGCCCGGGGCCCAGCAGATGGCAGCGTAGAGGATTGCAGAGGCTACCACAGAGTCATAAAATGTCCTGAGCAGAGATCTGCATACTCCGAAGGACCTGAGTCTCCTCAGAAGGTGGAGGCGACTCTGGCCCTTCTTGTACAGGGCGTTGGTGTTGTGGGACCGGTCCAGTTTATTGTTAAGGTGAACACCCAGGTATTTGAAACTGTCCACTGTCTCAATGTCCTGTCCCTGGACGTTCACTAGTGAGTGTGTGTGTGTGTGTGTGTGTGTGTGTGTGTGTGTGTGTGTGTGTGTGTGTGTGTGTGTGTGTGTGTGTGTGTGTTCGAGTGCTTCTTCGGAACATATAGTCCACTATATAGTGTAGCAATGTATAGTTTCTGTCAGTACATCATAGTGAAGTGTAGTACAGTACTGTGTAACACTGTAATACTGTCTTTATCATATAATACAGTATAGTACACAGCACTACAGCAGTTTGTAATACTGTACTGTACTTCACAGTATAGCATAGGGAAGTACTGCACAGTTGTATTTAGTATAGTATTTGTAGTATAGTGTGTGATGTATTGTAGTACTTTGTTGTATAGTAAAGCCTAGTAAAGCACAGTATAGTACAGTCAGGTACAGCACTGTCCTTTTTAGTATCACATTGTGTAGTATACTGTTCTTCAGTGTCAGTAGTATAGTATAATATAGTATAATGTAGTTTTCTTGAAGAAATGTACTGAAACATGGTATAGCACTCTTTAGTATAATGTTATACTGAACTGTATTACGTATAGTACTCTAGTATAGTGTAGTAAAGGGTTCTTTAGTACAGTATAGTTGAGTACAGTATAGTGTAATACCTCATAGTGCTGTTTAGTATAGTGAAGTGTAGTTGAGTACAGTATAGTGTATTACCCCAAAGTGCTTTTTAGTACAGTGAAGTGTAGTTGAGTACAGTATAGTGTAATACCTCATAGTGGTAGTGTAGTGAAGTACAGTATATTAGGTCATGGTGCTGTTTAGTATAGTGAAGTATAGTATACTGAAGTACAGTATATTAGCTCATAGTGTTGTTTATTATAGTGAAGCGTAGTACACTACAGTATAGTGTATTAGCTCATAGTGCTTTTTAGTATAATGAAGTGTAGTTGAGTACAGTGTAGTGTAATACCCCAAAGTGTTTTTTAGTATAGTGGAGTGTAGTTGAGTACAGTATAGTGTAATACCTCATAGTGCTGTTTAGTATAGTGAAGTGTAGTTGAGTACAGTATAGTGTATTACCCCAAAGTGCTTTTTAGTATAGTGAAGTGTAGTTGAGTACAGTATAGTGTAATACCTCATAGTGATGTTTAGTATAGTGAAGTATAGTATATTAGGTCATAGTCCCCCAGTGCGGCTAACTGGGTTATCAAAGGCGGGCCATGTCTCTCACTGTCTATGGTGAGAGGCATGTAAAAGAACCATTGCTGACTTTCGTAAAGAGTAGGCTGCAAAGTCGTCAGCGTGTTTCTATCCCTTGCTAAAAGGGTTGTGACAGGAAGGGCATCCGACGTAAAAATCTCTGCCAAATTAAACGTGCGAATCAAAATGATTCGCTGTGACGACTCCCGAGTAAAAGGGGAAAAGCAGAAAGGCAGACAGACAGTATATTAGGTCATAGTGATGTTTAGTATAGTGAAGTACAGTATATTAGGTCATAGTGCTGTTTAGTATAGTGAAGTATAGTATACTGAAGTACAGTATATTAGCTCATAGTGTTGTTTATTATAGTGAAGCGTAGTACACTACAGTATAGTGTATTAGCTCATAGTGCTTTTTAGTATAATGAAGTGTAGTTGAGTACAGTGTAGTGTAATACCCCAAAGTGTTTTTTAGTATAGTGGAGTGTAGTTGAGTACAGTATAGTGTAATACCTCATAGTGATGTTTAGTGTAGTGAAGTACAGTATATTAGGTCATGGTGCTGTTTAGTATAGTGAAGTATAGTATACTGAAGTACAGTATATTAGCTCATAGTGCTGTTTATTATAGTGAAGCGTAGTAAACTACAGTATAGTGTATTAGCTCATAGTGCTTTTTAGTATAGTGAAGTATAGTATATTGAAGTACTTTGCAGTATAGTATCAGGTATCAGACATTACACATCAGTTCAGAAAATTCTCCACATTCTCAGATTCATTTATTCATTCATTTTCTGAACCGCTTAATCCTAATTAGGGTTGCGGGAGGCTAGAGCCCCTCTTAGCCGACTCCAGGCGAAAGCAGGGTACACCCTGGGCAGCTCCCATGGCCAACACAACCATTCACGCTCACACTTAGTGGTGATTTGGGACAGTGAATTAACCTACTGTGTATGTTTTTGGACCGCAGGAGGAAACCTGAATACCCCGGAGGAAACCCACTCAAGCACGAGGAGAACATGCAAACTCCACATAGAAACACTCAGGCTGGGAATCGAACCCAGGACCTTCTTGCTGTGAGGCTGATGTGGTAACCACTACGCCGCTGTGCCACCGTTCCCTTTCAGATTATATAAATTAAATACAGGCTCTGTTTGATAAGTACTTGGGTTTTTAAATTGAATTAAATTGAGCCCAGTGTTCCATGTGACCCACAACTCCATTCTACTGTTATTTCATCCTGTGGAGATCCATCCCCGAGCACCCCCGTAGCTACCATAGAGCGCTCGGAGCTCGCGCACCCCCGTTCGCCCACATAGTAAAGTTTTCCAGGCAAGGAAGTTGCTCAAAGTTAAGCCTAAATGAGCTCTATATAGCACACAGACTTGTGTGAGACTCTACGTGTTGTACTTGAGTGTCAATGTCACAGATAAAAATAGCCACTAAGCTGAGTGTGATACATAATATGCATATGTATATACATAACCATGACATCTTGCTAGCATCCCGTGTGCTGCCGCATCTCAAGGGCTGAGACCACATGTTTTAACGGCCTATGTATTTCTTAACTACATCAGAGATTTGTTTTGTAAATTGATCTAGTGCTGTGGAAATACACATGCTTTTAGAATACCTGAAATTTTCACCATCTACTCATTTTAGAGTGTTTACAAAATTATCATGGAGGAGGCCCATACCGTACCTGTATCTCTTCGGTAACCCTGCTTTTCGTTGTTAGAGAAGCACTACTACCCTGTTCGCCAAATCCTGGCTACGAAGGTGCCGAGGTTCTGCAAGTCGACTTCTAGAAGAACCGGAATGAACCGGGTCAGGACCCTGAAAGATGTTGTGAGCAGATCAACAGGAAGGAAAAGGCAGACGGACTATATCAGGGTAGAAATGCACGAACCTCAGCTTTTCATGGTTTCTTTTTTCTTTTTTTTTTTTGACTGGAAAGTAGGAAATTGTGTAGAAGAAGGAAAAAAAAAAAAAACATTTGAATATGGGCTGCATGGTGATGCATGGTTTAGTACTGATTCTCACCAGCAAGGAGGTCCTGGGTTTAAGTCCCGGGCTCACCCAGGATATTTCTGTCCGGAGTTTCCAGCCCTGTGCCTGTGTATGTTTTCTCCAGGTAATCCGGTTTCCTCCCACAGACATGCGCGTTAGGCTAATCGTCTGTTTCAAATGACCCCGAGGTGTGCGGGTGCATGTAAACGGTTGTCTGTGTGTTGCCTTGCGATAGTTTGTTGAGAATTTCAGAATATAACTGATTTATGCCCAATGCCGGCTGAGACAGGCTCCAGTCTCCCTGCAACCCTCTTAATAGAATGAATTGGTTCGGCACATGAGTGAATGATAGAAGGAGAGATGAATGAGATCAGATCCGTGTGATGAGTGAAGAGCGTGTAAAGTCCTGCTTCACGTGAGATTAAACGTTAACTGGAAATCATGTAGCGCACGATATATTTATTTATTTGTTTTTAGTGCTGATTATTCATGTATGAAGTTAGAAATGACTCACCTGATCACAGCCGGAAAAACCTAGGATCACATGATGAAGACGAGCGGCCTGAGGGTTTTTCTTTGTGCTTTGAACACGAGGCAGTGATGAGTAAAACAGGCCGAGAGTTAAAACTCACCTCAGGGAAGGCTTGTGTGCAAAATAACCCAATTAACTGTAATGTCATGACAACCGAACATACAGAGAGGATTGTAAATTCCAATATAAAGAGGAGGGGGAAGTTTATAGTTTACGAGTCATGGATCTCGGCGAGGAAAATAACCTTGTGACTGTTCACTGTTAACAAAAACGCTTCTCGATCTCACACGGGTGAAACGCCATCTGGTTCTGACTGACCTCCTGATTCCTCCTGATGGCAAATCCTCTACGGTGTGGGAGGAGAATGTGGAGATCACAGTGTTTATGTGCATGAGAAGGAGGGAGAACCTCAGAGAGACACACACAGAGAGAAATACAGAAAGAAAGAAAGAAAAGTTTTATTTTTCCTGCGCTGAGAGTCAAGCAGGGTCTGAGTTCTGCAGCCATGAACGATGTGAAACTGGCTCTGTTGGGCAGCGAAGGTGCTGGGAAATCAGGTGTGTGTTTACTCTCTTTATCTCTTCACACACACACACACACACACACACACACACACACACACACACACACACACACACACACACACACACACACACACACACGCAGATATAGACCTGTGGAATACAAAGGGAGCAGGAAACCTGCAGCTGCTCACTGCAGTGACTCTGAAAGTGTGCAGTGAATCCACAGCACTGAGATCTGCACGCATTCTGCTTCATATGCGACATCTAATGACA
>CM045737.1:49254847-49272347 GCA_024760905.1 Plotosus lineatus | reverse complement strand
TTCCAAGCCAAGGTAGACAGTTTTCATGTGCTTGGAAATCTGTTGGCGGTTTATGTGACGTTGTGGTCCTCACTCTGATAGAGAGGCGGTTGTGTTGTATGAAGCGGTAACACCAAGAAGGTTCTCACGCAGTCATTTCTGTTCATTTCCTTGACAACTACCTGGACGTAGAGATGCAACTACACTGTTGACAAGCGTCTCTCTGCAGCACCTTGCTCAAACCCCCATGTGTGAGCTCGTTCCTCCAGCTGTGGCCATATAGCTTTTAGCCCCCGATTAGCTTTTTTGTTTTCTTTATTACAGTAATAATATTCTCTGCTTTTCTGTCCTCTTGTTGTCTTCTTGCAGTTGTGAGTAAAAATAAACATGTGAAATTATGTTTGTTATTATGATGATATTTCACTACATGGACGTGGAGACGCAATAGCACTGTTCACAATCCCCTTCCTGCAGCACGTTGCTCAAGCAACCATGTGCGAGCTCGTTCCTCTAGCTGTGGCCATCTATAGCTTTTAGCTCCTGATTAGCTTTTTTTGTTTTCTTCATTGCAGTAATAATAATCTCCGCTTTTCTCCAGTCCCTCAGAAGTTTCTCATTCGCTCCAAACTTTCTTTCTGCTGCTGGATTACCATTTTCTGCTGCATATTTCACTACTTGCAGCATGTAATCCACAGAATAGAATTTTCTTTCTGGGGACATTTCTTCAGTGGTCGATGAGCAGGTACTGGTACCCAAGCCGAGAGTGCCCTCTAGTGGTTGTGAGTGTAAAAATACCAACCATGTCAAATTACTGTTACTGTATCATGATGAATAGGGGCAGTGGTGGTCTAGTGGTATAGGGCGCTGGATCACTGATCCAAAGGTTGGGGGTTCGAGTCACACTCTCCACAAGGTTGTCACTGTCCCCCCCCCAGTGCAGCTAACTGGGTTATCAAAGGCGGGCCATGTCTCTGACTGTCTATGGGGAGAGGCATGTAAAAGAACCATTGCTGACTTTCGTAAAGAGTAGGCTGCAAAGCCGTCAGCGTGTTTCTGTCCCTTGCTAAAAAGGGTTGTGACAGGAAGGGCATCCGACGTAAAAACCTCTGCCAAATCAAACATGCGAATCAGATCGCTGTGGCGACTCCTGAGTAAAAGGGAAAAAGCCGAAAGGAAGACAGACTGTATCATGATGAATAGAGTTCGAGTTCCACTCTCCACAAGGTTGTCACTGTCTCCCCAGTGCAGCTAACTGGGTTATCAAAGGCCGGCCATGTCTCTCATTGTCTCTGGTGAGAAGTTCATGTAAAAGAACCATTGCTGACTTTCGTAGAGTGGGCTGCAACGCCCTCAGCGTGTTTCTGTCCCTTGCTATAAGGTTGTGTCAGGAATGGCATCCAACATAAAAAAACTATGCCAAATCAAATGTGCGACTCACATGATTTGTTGTGGCGACTCCTGAAAAAGGGAAAAAGTCGAAAGGAAAAGAAGAAGACGAAGAAGCTTTCAGGGGTCTCATAACCCATAATTAATAAAAGAAAAGCTGACAGAACCACTGACGAACCAAACAGATCCAAGTACCAAGAGATTACACATGGAAGCTATGACACGTTCTGTAGAATAAACGAAGAAAGCAAAACGTGCTTTAATTCAATTCAATGCTATTTGTAGAGTTTTTTTTAACAATTAAGATTGCCAAAAGCTTACACCTTACATAATAAAGCTCCAGTAATTTGAAAAATAATTTCCGTTATGATATTAAACATTTCACCTACATACCCAACACATCCATAATAAACACCTCTGTGGTGGCAGTGGAAGGAAAGACTCCTTCAGGCAGTTTCGAGGAAGAAACCTTTAGAGTAACCAGAGTCAAAAAAAACCCCGTCTTCATTTGAGGGAAACCAGATAAAAATACAAACCATGTAGCAGAAACTTTACTATAGTTTCACATAAAGTCAAGTTTGTTATACCACAACTGTCAGTCCGCTATTCCTTCAGTGAAAGAATTTGTTCACTAGCAGTGAAAAGTTGTCTTCATAGTTTTTGAGTATAAATTCAGGTTCATATGGATCATCATCAGCGGGAGCGATGGGCTTCTGAGATGAGAACCCCAACCAGTAGTCGAGCAAAAGGTTCATAATCACTGGTATCTTAGAAGTAGCATCTGTACCTCAACAAAACGTTATTAGATATGCTCATAATAGCATGATGGTTAAGCAGGAACCCCGACATGGCTGACTCTGACAGCTTAACTGAAAAGGAAGGCAGACATGAGGGCACCTTGTGTCATTGGGGCAATCAACTACTCCACTGTCAACGGCCCTGGATGAGTATGTAAGAGTGAGGGAGCGACAGTATCCCAACATCACGGTTTACTATGAATGTCTATGATTGAGACCCACAGAAATGATGCTTTACCTAATAAAGGGCTATTCACAAAATGTCGATTTTTATAAGTATTTAAAACAAACATTGGAAGCTTCATATCGAACTTTTAAACAAAATTTCTCTGGTCGGAGTTTTTATCATCATGTAAAGATATTAATCTCTTAAACTGAATAAATCATTAAATTTGTGTGTTTGCTTAATAATCAATGAATAAACCATACATTGTAAACGTAGTGTTGTGTAATAAACTGTACCATGGAACCTTGACTTATGAGTATCTTTTTTAACAAATTTTCCATGATACGAGCTTTGATCCACCAAAAATCTGCCCCATCCAACCAGCAAAATTTTGATTTATGAGCTCTGCTGGGAAAATAGCTTTTCAAGGCTGATTAGCCTCATATTCTTCCGTGTGTATTCTTCCGTGCTCTGAGAACACATTGTGCAGTGCTTCTCAATTATTTTCTGTGATGCCCCTTATAGAAAGAAGAAGAAGAAAAAAAAAACATTTCATGCCCCCTGCCTCCAGCACTCCGTGCGTGACTATAAATAGTGTTTACTGCACTTCATACACTAGTAGTTTGCTCGGTGCGCTTTCCCTACACCATAGGGAACACAGTAAGAGATCCACTGCCACCTAATGTAGAGGATGCACAATTACACTTAATTCTAGTACAGTATGGCAAAAAAAGCATGTTCCCAAATACTTCTCAAATAGTGGGGCGTATTGGCCTTGTGGGAGCTCACCACCAGCCTTTCCTTGTTGGCAATCCGTAGCGTGCACATGCACAAAATTCTCCTCCTCCTCCTCCACTGTTACGCACCACCTCCTGCCTGCCCACGTGACATCTTTGCCCCAGTTGATGCTTGGAAGGGTCAGTTGACTCATTTTTTTTATTTTTTTATTATTATTATTTATTATTAATTTTTATTAATGTTAATGTACATGTATTATTATTATTATTATTATTATTATTATTATTATTATTATTATTATTAAATATTTATTGTTTTTAGATGTTTATCTTTAATATATCAGGTCAAATATTCGTATTTGTGTCAGGTTATATGAGTTTGTGAGGGGGTTGGAACGGATTAATTAGTTTTCTGTTATTTCGAATGGGAATTTTTGTTTTATCTAACGAACATTTTGACTTACAAGCTCGCCCTCGGAACGGATTAATTTTGTAAGTCAAGGCATCACTGTATCTGTGTTATACGTAATAAAAAACTCTATTAAATAAATTGTTTGTAATTTGCAGTAAATGTTGTCTAGTGGTATAGGGTGCTGGATCGCTGATCCAAAGGTTGGGGGTTCGAGTCCCACTCTTCACAAGGTTGTCACTGTCCCCCCGAGTGCAGCTAACTGGGTTATCAAAGGCGGGCCATGTCTGTCACTGTCTATGGTGAGAGGTTCATGTAAAAGAACCATTGCTGACTTTCGTAAAGAGGAGCTGCAAAGCCGTCAGCGTGTTTCTGTCCCTTGCTAAAAAGGGTTGTGACAGGAAGGGCATCCGACATAAAAACCTCTGCCAAATCAAAACGTGCGAATCAGATGATTCACTGTGGCGACTCCCGAGTAAAAGGGAAAAAGCCGAAAGGACGACAGACAGTATTGTATTAATAGCAAGAGGAAAATCTGAGTTCTGCATTCAACCCATCCAAAGTGAAAACACACACACACACACACACACACACACACACACACAGAGCAGTGGGCTGCCACACACTGGGGCTCCAGAGAGCACTTGAGATTTAGGTGAAGGGCATTTTAGCTGGGAAGATGACCACACATTTTCCCCACTGGTCCAGGTGGTGCTAATGTTATGGCTGATCCGTGTATATAATGTATATATACATATATAACCAGTGTATATAACTGGTTGTTGATACCCCCAACCAAAAAAGATAATTTGCTGGGAAATACATATGTTTCTGCCTGTGTTATTAATATATGATATAAAAATATATATTTATTTAAGATGATCTAGTAGTTGTTTCGACGATACAGTGGTGTAGTGGTGAGCATATCCGCCTCACAGCAGGAAAGTCCTGGGTTTGATTCCCAGCTCGGCGTTTCCTGTGTGGGAGTTTTTGCTGTGCTTGTGTGGATTTCCTCTGGGTTCTCCAGTTTCCTCCCACAGTCCAAAAACATGCACAGTAATGTAATTGGCTGTTCCAAATTGCCCCTTGGTGTGAATGTTATCCCTGCGATGACCTGGCGCTCTTTCCAGGGTGTACCCTGGAGTCGGCTGAGATGAGCGCCAGCCTCCTCATGACCCTAATTAGGATTAAGAGGTTCACAAAGATGGATGAATAGATGTTAATTGTTTTAAATTTGAAATGTGTATAATTTGGATCAGTCACAGGGTGACATGGCACATCCGGCTCAAAGTGCGTATGGGTTTGAGTCCCGGGCTCGGGGACGGTGTTACTGCATGGAGTTTACCTGTCCCCACCTCATTTGCATAGGTTCCTGCTGGGTACTCCAGTTTCTTCCCACAGTTTAAAGACAATAGGCTAATGGATATTTTAAATTGCCCCCAAGTGTGAGTGTGAATGTATTGGGATCTACCCCACCTTCGCCCATTGGTGGCTGAGATATGCTCCAGCCCCATGACCTTAGTAGGGTTTAACAGCTCAGCAGATTAGTGAGTGAGTAAATGAATCACTTCTCTGTCCATCCATTTTCTGTACCGCTTAATCCTAATTAGGCAGAGTATTAGGCGGAGGGCAGAGTACACCCTGAACACCTCAAACAAATATATACACCAAACCGTCACTGTGATATTATGCATCAACAGTGGTAGCCTAGTGGTTAAGGTGCTGGATTGCCATCCCCACTGTCAACAGGTTATCACTGCTGTCCCCCCAGTGCAGTTAACTGGGTTATCAGAGGCCAGCCGTGTCCCTCACTGTCTGTGGTGTGAGGTTCATGTAAAAGAACCATTACTGAATATCATAAAAAGAAGCTGTATAGACCTCAGTGTGTTTCTGCTCTGTAATGGCCTGGCAAGCTGTCCAGGGTGTACTGTGCTTGCCCACAGTCGGCTGAGATGAGTGCCAGCCTCTCCGTGACCCTAATTAGGACTAAGTGGTTCAGCAAATGAATAAATGAATATTATGCATACTTGGTGTATTATACTCATGTTTATTATGTTTTATTTATAAAGCTCATATGCCAAATCAAACATCTGAATCATTCGCTGTGGCGACCGCTGAAAAAGGCAAAAGCCGAAAGGAAATCTCTCAATCTCATTTATAAAGCTCATGTGATTTTATCCAAATAGCTAATCAGTGAACTTATTAATGTTTCTCGGAGAAACAAAAAGCTTCATGGAGCCGGAGTGAGTAGCTTATAGTTAAAATACAATGAATATCATAACATTGTGGGAAGATTTTAACCTCAGCTGCATTGGTGTAATTCCGTTTATTACCACCAGATGGAGCCAAAGACTATTTAACATTCCCTGTCCAACGGCGTAAACACAAAATCTACAAACGTTAAAAAAGTTCACTATGAACATTTAAAAAAATAAAATCTTATTAGATTATTTTAATTTTTAGTATATATGATTTGTTGTTAATAAAATTATAGCCGTTAACATTAAGTGAACAACATTTATAAATATACAAACAATTAACATTTATATAATTATATAGATAAACATCTTTAAATTAGTATATTGAATTAAAAATGGTGGAAGCAGATAGAACACAACAATGTAAGATGACACCCCTGGTCATGGAGACTGATGAGCAGGTTGGGTTCTTGGCGTTGTGTTTTCTGTCACGTCCCTCTGCGCTTTCCGTAGTTGTTCATTCTCCAGGTTCCAGGGGATGTAAACTTTGTTAGCGGGTCTCAGAGGGAATTCTCACTGAGCGCGCACACACACACACACACACACACACACACACATACAGCTGATGGCAGGTAAGTGTGTGATTATTTAATAATTAATTAAATAGACGTCCCGGTTGGTTGATTTTTTGCGTCTGTGACACACGGAAGTGAAAAGCTTTGCGGTTGTCATGGTAACGCACGCTTCTCTCTTTCTCTCTTTTCTATCAGGTGACTGATTAATTTCTCACAAACTTTAAACTAACAACTGACTCTGTTTACAGTCGGAATAACAGAAAAGGTAGAACATTTCTTCTGTTTATTTCAGGGTTTTAATCAGGTTTTACTTTTAAGTGTAAGATTTATCCGAGAGAGAGAGAGACAGAGACAGACAGACAGAGAGAGAGAGAGAGAGAGGCAGACAGACAGACAGACAGACAGAGAGAGAGAGAGAGAGGCAGACAGAGAGAGAGAGCGCAAGAGAGAGGGAGAGACAGACAGAGACAGAGAATGAGAGAGAGAGAGGGAGAGACAGACATAGAGAGAGACAAACAGAGAGAGAGAGAGAGAGAGAGAGACAGAGAGAGAAAAAGAGTGAGACAGAAAGAAAGAGAGAGAGAGATGAATAGAGAGAGAGAAATATATATAGAGACAGATGAATAGAGGAGAGAGAGAAATGGCTATATATAGAGAGACAGACAGATAGACAGAGAGTGAATGACAGAGAGAGAGGCAGACAGAGAGCGAGAGAGAGAGAGAGACAAACAGAGAGAGAGAGAGAGAGCGAGACAGAGACAGAGAGAGAGAGAGAGAGAGAGAGACAGACAGAGAGAAATGGCTATATATAGAGAGACAGACAGATAGACAGAGAGAGAGACAGAGAGAGAGAGAGAGAGAGAGAGAGAGAGAGACAAACAGAGAGAGAGAGAGAGAGAGAGAGATGGACACACAAAGAGAAAAAGAGTGAGACCAAGAGAGAGAGAGAGATGAATAGAGAGAAATATATAGAGAGACAGATGAATAGAGAAGAGAGAAATGGCTATATATAGAGATAGACAGAGAGTGAATGACACAGAGAGAGAGAGAGAGAGAGAGAGAGAGAGAGGTGGATGTTATTTTGAATGTCAGAAAATGAAATGATAGATTTTTAAGACGTGTTTTCAGTGTTTGATGATGATGATGATGATGATGATGATGATGATTACAGGCCTGAAAACTCAGGGAGTTAAACTCACTCACACGTAAAGAAAGTAAAATAGTTTGTGAATATAAAGTTGAACTTTGTTATATAAAGTTGAAAAAGAAAATGGAGGGATGGACTCGGTGACTGGTGATCAGGAACAGCGATAATAACTCAGAGAGGAGGAGCCCATTTTATCTGACGTTCTACAGTATTAAATGTGATGATACAGGCTAAGAGGGTCCCGGGTTCGATTCCTGGACTCGGAGCATTTCCGGGTTCCTCTGGGTACTCTGGTTTCCTCCTATCAGGATTAAGATCAGGATGAGATCCTGATCAAAGCACCTTTGTACATCATTCTGGCTGCTAAATACAGGTACTGATTGGGATCAGGATCTCAGCATTATGATCGGGATTGGGATCGGGATTAGGTTCAGGATCAGGTTCGGGATTAGTTTTATCCGGTTTCACCCAAATTTGGATGGGTTTCCCTTTTGAAACTGATTTCTCTCAAGCTTTTTCCTTGTGGTATATGAGGAAGTTTTTCTGCAGGGTTTATGTTTCAGGTTTGGAGCGAAATGTTTCAATTCTTCATCATCCTCATCATCATCATCATCATCTGCTGCTAAGTCCAGGGTCGGGTCACGGGGGCAGCAACCTAAGCAAAGAAGTCAAGACGTCCCTCTTCCCAGCCACTTCCTCCAACTCTCCCGGGGTCCCAGACAAGCCTAGAGACATAGTCCCTCCAGCGTGTTCTAGGTCGACCCCGGGGGCTCTTCCTGGTTGGACATGCCCGAAACACCACACCAGGGAGGCGTCCAGGAGTCATTCTGACCAGATGCCCAAGCCACCTCAACTGGCCCCTCTCAATGCGGAGGAGCAGCAGATCTACTCCAAGCTCCCCACGGATGGTAGAGCTTCTTACCTTATCACTAACGGAGAACCCCGCCACCCGGCGAAGTAAGCTCATTTCAGCGGCTTGTATCCGCGATCTTGTTCTTTCGGTCACTGCCCAAAGCTCGTGACCATAGGTGAGGGTCGGAACGTAGATCGACTGGTAAATTGAGCCTTACGGCTCAGCTCCTTCTTCACCACGACGGACCAGTACAGGCTCCGCTTAACAGCAGAGGCTGCAGCGATCTGTCTGTTGATCTCCCGCTCCATCTTTCCCTCACTTGTGAACAAGACCCCAAGATACTTAAACTCATCCACTTGGGGCAGGACCTCATTCCCGACCCGGAGGGGGCATTCCACCCTTGTAAGACTGAGAACCATGGCCTCAGACTTGGAGGTACTGATCCTCATCCCGGCTGCTTCGCACTCAGCTGCGAATCGCTCCAATGAGAGCTGGAGGTCCTGACTTGATGAAGCCAAAAGGACAACATCGTCCTCAAAAAGCAGCGATCCGATGGCCACCAAACCAGAACCCCTCGACGCCTCGACTGCGCCTAGAAATTCTGTCCATAAAAATTATGAACAGAACCGGTGACAAAGGACAGCCTTGGCAGACTTCAACTCTCACTGGAAACCAATTCGACCTGTTATTGCCAATACGGACCAAACTCTGGCTCCAGTGATACAGTGACTGAATGGCCCCTAGCAACGTGTCCCGAACGCTGTACTCTTGGAGAACGCCCCACGGTCTAAAGCCTTCTCCAAATCCACAAAACACATGTGGACAGATTGGGCAAACTCCCATCGCCCCCTCCAGAATCCTGTGAAGCGTATAGAGTTGGTCGAGTGCTGCGGCCAAGACGAAAACTACATTTTCGACTATCGATCGGATCATCCTATCTAGTACCCCTGCATAGACTTTCCAGGTAGGCTGAGGAGTGTGATTCCCAGATAATTGGAACACACCCTCTGGTCCCCTTTCTTAAAAATTGGGACCACCACCCCAGTTTGCCAATCCAGAGGTACAGCCCCCGATGACCTCGCGATGTTGCAGAGACGTGTCAACCAAGACAGTCCTAGAGCATCCAGAGCCCTGAGATATTCCGAGCGGATCTCGTCCAACCCCGGAGCCCGACCACCGAGGAGTTTTTTGACAACCTCAGTGACCTCCACTCCAGTGATGGGCGGACCCCCACCCAAACCCCCAGGGTCTTTCTCTTCCACTGAGGGAGTGTTGGTGGGATTGAGGAGGTTCTCAAAGTATTCCCTCCACCTCTCGATGACATCCCCAGTTGAGGTAAGCAGCTCCCCACCTCCACTGTAAACAGTGTTTGTGGAGAACTGCTTCCTCCTCCTAAGGCATTGAATGGCGGTCCAGAACCTTTTTGAGGCCAACCGATAATCACTCTCCAGGCCCTCACCAAACTCCTCCCATGCCAGAGATTTTGAGGCCTGCCAGCACTTGTTTGCTGCCTCAGGAGTCGTACAGGCTAATAAAACCCGATAGGCCTCCTTCTTCAGCTGGACGGCCCCCTTCATTGCAGGTGTCCACCACCGGGTTTGGGGGTTACCGCCAAGACGAGCACCAACGACCTTACGACCACAGCTATGGGCTTCCGCCTCAGCAATGGAGGCATGAAACATGGCCCATTCGGATTCCATGTCCCCCGCCTCCTCCGGGATGTGATCGTAGCTCTGCCGGAGGTGGGAGTTAAAGGCTTCTCATACAGGGGACTCCGCAGACCCTGATTACAGGCTTGGGCCTGCTAGGTCTGGAAGGCAGCCTCCCTCACCACCGGAGCCAACTCACTACCAGGTAGTGATTGGTAGACAGCTCAGCTCCTCTCTTCACCCGAGTGTCCAGAACATATGGCCGCAAGTCCAATGAAACGACTATAAAGTCAATCATCGAACTGCGACCTAGGGTGTCCTGGTGCCAAGTGCACTTATAGACACAATTATGTTCGAACATGGTCTTCGTAATAGACAAACTGTGACGAGCACAGAAGTCTAACAATGAAACACCATTTGGGTTCAGACTGGAGAGGCCGTACCTACCGATCACACCCTTTCAGGTCACACTAACGTTGCCCACATGGGTGTTGAACTAGTGAGTCTCCTGAGGGAGTGTTCTCCAACACCCCCCACTCCCCCAAAGTCTCCAAAAAGGGTGGGTACTCTGAACTGTCATTTGGTGCATAAGTACAAATAACAGTCAGGACCCGTCCCCCCACCCGAAGACGGAGGGAAGCTACCCTTTCATCAACCGGGGAGAACCCCAACATTTGGGCACCGAGACGGGGGTCAACAAGAATACCCACACTGGCTCACCGCCTCTCCCCATGAGCAACTCCAGAATAAAATAAGGTCCAGCCTCTCTTGAGATGGATGGTTCCAGAGTTCAAGCTATGCGTTGAGGTGAGCCAGACTATATCTAGTCGGTATCTCTCCACCTCACGCACCAGATCAGGCTCCTTCCCCGCCAGAGAGGTGACATTCCATGCCCCGAGGGTCAGAGTAAGTAGCCGAGGATCAGTCCGACAGAACCCATGCCTTCGGCTGCCACCCAACTCCCACTGCACTGTTTCAATTCTTTATCAAAATAATTTTTACACCAAATGTAAAAAACCAATTAGAAATCAAATTGAACTGAATTGAAGTGAATTGATTGGGATCAGGATTAGCAGCAGGTTTGGGATCAGGTTTAGCATCAGGATCGAGATCATGATCATGTTTGGGATGGGAATCAGTATTTGGATTAGAATTGGGATCAGTTTCAGGATCAGAATTGGGATCAGGATCACATCCAGGATCAGGATCAGATTCTTGATAAGCGTCAGGATTGGGATCACGATCAGATTTCGAATGGGGATCAGGATTGGGAACAGATTAAGGATCAGGCTGGGAATCAGGATTGGGATCAGGATCAGTTTCTGGATTAGGATCGGGATCAGATTCCGGATCAAAGTCATGATCAAAATTAGGCTCAGGGTTGGGATCAGATTTGCTATAAAGAATCAGGTATATAAGGAACAGGTTCAGAATGGGGATCAGGATCAGGTTCGGGGCCGGGATTAGGATCAAGAATGGGATCAGGTTCAGGATCAGGTTTGGGATTGGGATCAAAATTTTAATTATTTTAATATAATTTGTACTCTTTATTTATCTGTGAGAAATTTTTCCAGATTCTTTTTGCTGATCTCACGGTCTTGTATATAAATATTTTGTGATGCATTATGGATTAAAATCGCACACTGGACTTTCCACTATGATTTCAGACGTGTCTACACACCCCATTAAAAACACACCACCCTGTAGGCAGCAGTGAATAGGGCACAGTTTTGGACCTGCCATGTGTTCAGGGACAGCGGTGGTGATCTCCACACCGAATAAATGTCACCCAAAAATCCTGACTTGACATTTCCGAGTAAACCGGTGTGCCATGTTCAGCATCAGACACAGCAGAGCGAGAATAAAAATGAGATACGGAACACTCTGCTGCTGCGATCTGTGTCCAGGATGCCAGGAGCAGAGTAGGAAATAAGGGCGCTCTCGTATGAATAGTGACACCAGCATCGCAGCAGACACTCTGCATCGGTGTACTGCTCGGTTCTGTCCTGTATAAATGTAATGCATTCATTTAAACATAATAGTGAACTATAATGAAACCGAGGATAAGGAATGAGTCCATCAGAGAGGGTTTGGGAACAAAGTCAGAGAGGCTCGATTGAGATGGTTTGGACATGTACAGAGGAGGGATAGTGAGTATATTGGTAGTAGGATGCTAAGGTTGGAACTACCATTCAGAAGGCCCAGAGGAAGACCAAAGAGAAGATTTATGGATGTGATGAAGGAGGACATGAAGGTAGTTAGAGTAAGAGTAGAAGATGCAGAGGATAGGGTGAGATGGAGGCAGATGATTCGCTATGGCCACCCCTGAAGGGAAAATCCGAAAGGAAAAGGAGAAGAAGAGTGAACTACAAACCAGTTTGATTCATTAGCATTTCCGCCTCACGGAAAGAAGGTTCCGGGCTCAGGAATTTCTGTGTGGTGTTTGCATGTTCTCGTCATGTTTGCGTGGGTTTCATCCGGAAACTTCTGCTTCATTCTACAGTCCAAACATGTGCACGTTAGGCTTATTGGATGTCCCAAGGTTTGACTGTGAATGGTTGGATGTGAGTTGCCCTGCAGTGGTTGGCTGTTCAGGGTGTAGCCAGCCCTCGCCCAGAGTCGACTGGGATAGGATTGAGCGGCTCGGCAGTTGAATGAATGACAGCAACATCACGCTATCATAATTAAATATCGTTATCATCAAACTGTCAGTAAATATCGTGATATCATTTTCAGATTGTATCATCCAGCCCTCATTTTAATAATAAGACTGTATCATATGCAGCTGTCAAGTCTAGGAAAACTGCACCAGTCTTTTTATTCTCCTGAAATCCATTCTCTATAAAGGTGGTGAGTGCTAGCACCTGATCTTGGGTGCTTCTACCTGGTCTAAAGCCGGCTTGGTCAATGTTGAGTACAGCTTCTACATCATCCTTAATTCGGTGTAGGATAATGCGTTCCAGTAGTTTATAGCAGACTGAGAGTAAGGATATGGGTCGGTAGCTAGATGCTAGTTTTGGGTCCTTCCCGGGTTTCAGGATAGCGATAACCTTTGCTTCTCTCCATAGCTTTGGCAGTTGTCTTTCACGTATAATACGGGACATGAAGGCTGCTAACCAGGTTTGTGCACGTGGTCCAAGGTGACAAAGGAATTCTGGAAAGATTCCATCATATCCTGCTGCCTTCCCAGATTTCAGTGACTTCAGAGCAGTAGTGACCTCTGCACTTACAACTGTTTCAGCTTGGGTTGTATTTGTATGGGCAGACCTTCTAAAGTCTCGAAGCTCTTTCACAACTTTTTCTTTTGGGTCTTTTCAATGGGAGTTTTCCCAAGCTTCACTAAATGGTTAGCAACAGCATTCGGTTTCACACTTGGGCGTGACAATTTTGGTGGTTGCTGTCCTGTTCCGAGGTGTCTAAGAAGCTTCCAGGCTTTGCGGCTTGAGTGGGTAAAGTTCTGTTTTTCAGTAAGCTCTTCCCATCTTGCCCGACGTCGTTATCTAGTGCACTTATCAGGTGGTCGGCAATGTCAGTGCTTCCAGACTCCTGGTACTCTGTCAAGAATTGTTGGCATTCTTCGTTTAGGCATGGGGTGTATGTTGGTCTGTACCCCCTTGGGATGGTACTTCCTGCAGCTTTGTAGATTGCAAAGCGGAATCTTTGAAAGCATTTCTCAATGGGGATGCCAGTTTTGGGTATACAGACAATGCTCTTTTCAGTTTTTTCAGTATACATTTCCCAGTCAGCCTTCCTAAAGTTCCATCTCGGTTTCTCAACAGATTTGGTGAGTGGTATCCGGAGTCCAATGTGTATCACAATGGGTCTGTGCTGACTTTTTGGGAAATCGTCTAGCACCTGAGGTGTAGCTTGGAGAGGATGGCCTTCTGAGGTTGTAACCCAGCATAAGTCTGGGGAGTATCCTTGGTTCCATCGTGCTGAGTGGAAAGACCGGCGCTGCTTCAGGTCTAAGACTAGGTGGAGATAGAATGGGCTTCATCAAACAATCAGCCAGTCACCATTCTCATCTTCTCTATCATATCCCCAGATGGTATGGTGGCTATTAAAGTCCCCCAAATAAATAGCTGGGTGTTGATAGTTTGGAAGTGGTGCATCAGACCATTGGGCAGGCGGAGGTTTGTACACATTTGTGACGGTGTAGCTTCCAATACGGATTGTGTCATAGTATTCTGCTGATTCTACCATTTCAACATCTGCCATGTCTGAGCGTACGTATGTTGCACGTCCATGCTTGTTATGGCCATACAAGGAAATAAGATCATATCCATTTACCTTGAGGCGGCATGCAGGTGCATCAGCAGCAACATGTGTTTCCTGGATGCAGATCACATCTATGTTGTTGGTAGGGCATATTTCAGAAAGTATTTCTCGCTTGGCAGCTGATAGGCCCTCCACATTGATTTGGAGGAGTCGCATAGTGGGGCCGACGTCTTGAAAGTCGTGGCGTCCATTATTGTTGTTATTGTTGTTGTTTGGCTGAGGACTGGGATTCATTTTAGAATTCAGTCGGCTGGTTTGGATCATTAGTTTCCCCAGATGGGTACTGACGAGGGATGCGACGTGAACGCTGATCCATTATGATACAGTGTGGCACTCAGGTCTTCTACTGAAACTATCAAAAATCCTTCCTTACTGGGTAGTAAACACAGTTGAGCTATTGCTACAGCACAGACGGTTCCGTGTTCATCTTGGTGGATACAGCAGTGCATGGCGAACACAGAAGAATGGACTACCCCAAGGTTCTGTCCTGGCACCAACTCTATTTGCACTGTACACCAATGACCTACCCATCACACACTCTCGTAAATTTGTATATGCAGACGACATATGCCTTGCTCTCTAAGCAAAAACATTTGATGAATTGAATGAGAGATTAACTGAGGACATGAGTGATATGAGCACCTACTGTAAACAGTGGCGGCTTCAACCTAGTGTGAAGAAGACCGTTTCTAGTGTTTTCCATCTACACAACGCTAGAAGTAAACAAGAGCTGGATATAACACTCAACAACAGCCGCCTGTCTCATGATGCAAAACCAGTGTACCTTGGAGTCACCTTGGACAGGACTTTGACATACAAAGCCCACCTGCAAAAAGTAGCCAAGAAAGTTCAAACAAGAAACAACCTTGTGCAGATGTTGGCTGGTACTACATGGGGAGCCAGTGCAAGGACACTACGTTCAGCAACATTAGCACTGTCATACTCTGTAGCGGAATACTGTGCTGCTGTCTGGAGGAACTCAGTTCACTGCAAACTAGTTGACACCAGATTGAACTGTGCCATGCGGACCATATCAGGTACACTAAAATCAACACATACAGACTGGCTGCCAGTTATGTGTAATCTTGCCCCGCCAGATATCCGCAGGGAAGCTGTCACTGCAAAGTTACTGGACTCTACACTCCAGATCCCAGGCCTTCCCCTGCTGAATGATATTGAGCACCACCCACGATACCGACTGACTTCAAGAAAACCCATCTGGTCTAACCTGCCCACAACAAACTACTCCATGGTAGAAAACTGGCAATCCAGATGGAGTAAGGGAACAGCACCAAACAGGGACATCGTGAATGATCCAACAACTGCACTAAATGGTATGGATATTCGTCGAGACCTGTGGTGTAAATTGAATCGTTTTCGCTGTGGTACTGGCCCGTGCCGATACATGTTGGAAAAATGGGGATACATTGACTCACCAAATTGTGATTGTGGAGCTATCCAAACTATGCAGCACATACTACAAGAGTGCCCTGAAACACAACTGACAGGAGGCCTCTATGAACTACATGAGGCCACGGATGTCGCGGTTGAATGGCTGAGAAACAACAGCATACGATAGAAGAATAATAAGACAGTGGCTGAGCGAGTGCTGGGGATTCTGCCGTGAATCACGTGCCTCAGCCATGGATGTTCAGATTTTTAACTCTGGGAAGAAAATAAAACCTGAAGTATGCGATGACTTCATGAGAAGCGGAAGTTTAAAGTGAAATGTCTTTTATAAAAGATAAAATGCTAAGAGGAATCGATAATGTTTACAGTGTGGACCGGAACAGCACTCCGTCACCGTAATGAAATTCTACACTTCATTAACGGCGTGACGCTTATCATTCATCATCAACTCCAGCTGCCAATAAATAATTATGCTGAAGATGAAGCAAATGAAATATTTACGGTAAAAAAAAATTAAGACATCTGTGTATTTATAGGCTGGACCTGTTTCTGTATTCCAGAATATTCCAAACCAATCAGGAGAATTCACTCATTAATAAACATTAACACACACACAAACACAGATGCACACATTCTCCAAATATATACACTACTGAATACACACGCACACATTCTCCAAATATGTACACTACTGAACACACACACACACACACACACACACACACACACACACACACCCTCTAAATACACTACTGTAAACACATCCTCAGAATACACTACTGAGCACACACACACACACACATACAGTCACACGCACACACACACACACACACACTCTAAATACACTACTGAATACACACATTCTCCAAATATACTACTGAACACACACACACTCACACACTCCAAATACACTACTGAATACACACATTCTCCGAATATACTACTGAACACACACACACACCCACACACACTCTAAATACACTACTGAATACACACATTGTCCAAATATACTACTGAACACACTGACACACATCCACACACACACAATTCAAATACACTACTGAATACACACATTCTCCGAATATACTACTGAACACACACACACACACACACTCTCTAAATGCACTACTGAATACACATATACTACTGAACACACACACACACTCCAAATACACTACTGAATACACACATTGTCCGATTGTACTACTGAACACACTGACGCACACATCCACACACACACAATTCAAATACACTACTGAATACACACATTCTCCGAATATACTACTGAACACACACACACACACACACACACACACACACACACTCACACACTCCAAATACACTACTGAATACACACATTCTCCGAATATACTACTGAACACACACACACACACACACACTCACACACACACTCTCACACACATCCACACACACACACACACACACACACATACACACAATTCAAATACACTACTGAACAGTTCGCCAGGTCATCACAGGACAGAAACATGCTGACGGCTCTGCAGCTCCTCTTGTTGAAAGTCAGAAATGCCCACCATAGACAGTGAGAGACATGGCCGGCCTTTGATAACCCAGTTAGTGCACTAGGGGGACAGTGACAACATTGGGAGCTCAAATGTTTCTCTTCCTTTTTCTTTCTCTCTCTCACGTTCTCTCTTCCTCCCCCTCTTTCTCTCTCTCCTTTTCTGTTTCTCTCTCTTTCCCTCTGTATCTCTTCCTTTTTGTCTCTCTCTCTCTCTCTGTCAGTTTGTCTCCCTCTCTGTCTCTTTCTCTGTCTGTCTGTCTGTCTCTCTCTTTGTCTTTTGTTTTCTCTCTTCCTAAGGTCACACATCTCACTGCCATGACCTCCATATCTCATTTCCTGTCCCAGGTCGCGCTCTGTGATACACTCATCA
>CM045737.1:49234847-49249847 GCA_024760905.1 Plotosus lineatus | reverse complement strand
GATCCGTCGCTACTTCTTGCTTCAGTTTTCGTGGCTTCAGTATCATAAGGACATTAAGGAAACAGGGAAAAAGTTCAGAAAAATGCCACAAAACAAGGGCAATTATGCAAAAAAACAAAAATACAAAACCCCAAACAAAAAACAACAACCCAAAACCCCCCAACAAAACTACTGACATTTTAATGTGAGGTATGCGTCTGTATGTGTGTATTTATAATTTATTTACATCTTATGCATTATTTTTGAATGTTTAATTGTTATTATAAGCATTTATAGTGTTGAATATGCATTTATTAATATTATATACGCATATACATGTACGTATACATCAGTCAGGGAGGTCGATCCTACTTCAAGGAAATCAGCGGTGGGGGGACGGTCCCCATTAACTGCGGAAAGTGAGGGATACCTGTATTCCAGTTTCCTCCTGCAGTCCTAAAACTTGCCCCTAGCTGTTGGTGGGAATGGTTATGTGTGTATACTGGCCCTGCAAGGGATTGGTGAGCTGTTCAGGGTGAATCTTGCCTTCGCCCAATCTTCTTCGGCTGAGATAGGCTCCAGCCACTTTGTGGTTCAGAAAATGAGTGAATGAATGACTTGCTGAAGTCGCAGCATCCGCCCAGAGATGTACGTAGAAAATAAGCGCTTGTTGTTATTTAGTGTGACTGTAGTGTCCGTGTCAGGGTAACACAAAAAGCTTGGGCTTTGAGGATGTCTCTGTTAAAGTTCATTCCAATTGGCTGCCATTTTAAAACGCGGACAGAGGAACTCTCCGGAGTGCGGCGTGAGGAGATGAAGGTGTAGTGACGATCAGGACAGAGTGGACCAACAAGCCTACGTTTTGACCCAGACCCTTGTGTCCTCTCCTCACAGCTCCCCCATAGGCCTGGAGGCAGCTCGCACCTCCATGTGCCCCTGATTGGCCTTGTCCTCTCCGGAGACTTCAGAGTATCGTCTTTGCCAAATCCACAGCAGTGTGTGCTCAGTCTGGCATGCGTCGAGATAATGATCAAGTTAATTAGACCTGAGATTGAATGAACTGCGGCAGCAACTTAATCATTTGTAACTTGATTAGAAATACTATATTCTCTCAAACTCCAGAGACTGGCAAACTTGAAAATTAAGTTCCACTTTAAGGATTCAGGTCTCGACTTAATAGAGCATGAGGAGGGCTGCAAAACAACCCTCCTCCTCCATATCCCTCCTCCTCCTCCTCCTCCTCCTCGTCCTTGTGCCCCGTTTACCCCCGTTGCCCTCATCGTGTCCCCATTAAAGCAGCGAGGGACGGTTGTTTACTGTCAGACCGGGAGAAAAGTAAACGTGTCCCGCTCAACCTTACACCATACTCTTCATTTGAATCCACAGAAAATCTACTCCTTTGGGAGGAAACTAGGTCAAGGAAGCTTCGGGGTCGTCTGGGAAGCCACTCACATGGAGACACAGAAGAAATGGGCGATTAAGAAGGTGAACAAAGAGAAGGTAAGCATGTGATCATGGTGTTGCAAGAAGATGGTCGGTGTTACATGGCCGCTGTGACGCCGTGTATCCTGATTCAGGCTGGGAGTTCAGGTGTGAAGCTATTGGAGCGAGAGGTGAACATCCTGAAGCAGGTGAACCACAAGCATATCATCCATCTAGAAGAGGTGTTCGAGACACCTGAGGTGAAAAGAGAACACCATGTGGAACACTTAAGGATGTTCTAACAGGGAGCGCTGAGATGTTTTATTATGGAGGCCCAGAGGGTGTGCGTGTGTGTGTGTGTGTGTGTGTGTGTGTGTGTGTGTGTGTGTGTGTGTATGTATGTGTGTGTGTGTGTGTATGTATGTGTGTGTGTGTTGCAGAGAATGTACCTGGTTGTAGATCTGTGTGAAGGTGGAGCGCTGAATGAGCTTTTACAGAAATTCAAGCGTTTCAGTGAGGAGGAGAGCAGGCACATCATCAGCAGCTTAGCGGAGGCTACAGTCTACCTGCATAAACAAGGTGAAAACACAAACACATACAAAACATGCCCCCCCCACACACACACACACACAAATACTCAAATCTCTCTCTCTCTCACACACACACACACACACACTCACACACACACACACACACACACAGAGTAACAGAATAACAACAGCTGATGCTAATCATGTTAGCATTGTTCCTGCTAGCATCTCAGGAACTGCTGCTGTCTGTCTTCCTTTCGGCTTTTTTCCCTTTTACTCGGGAGTCGCCACAGTGAATCATCTGATTCGCACTTTTGATTTGGCAGAGGTTTTTACGTCGGATGCCCTTCCTGTCACAACCCTTTTAGCAAGGGACAGAAACACGCTGACGACTTTGCAGCTACTCTTTACGAAAGTCAGCAATGGTTCTTTTACATGAACCTCTCACCATAGACAGTGACAGACATGGCCCGCCTTTGATAACCCAGTTAGCCGCACTGTGGGGGGACAGTGACAACCTTGTGGAGAGTGGGACTCGAACCCCCAACCTTTGGATCAGCGATCCAGCGCCCTATGTATTTTTGTTATAATATCAACACACAGTTCTATAGATTGTTTTTATTTTATAATCCATATTAGAGTCTCATTCTGTGCACACTACACTCATTAAACTGCTGCTCAGATGCATGTAAATGTACACGAGCTCCACGAGCTGCTCAAAACACGAGTGCCTTATCTGGAGCGATTGTGTTGGCAGTCCACAGTATTTTTTTCATCCCCCCCCCTCCCCCACTCCAGCTTGTAATAAACTTCACATATTCATATACCTAATCTCATTAGGATTTAATCGTTTTAGTGACGCGGCCCTCAGAGAGCCGTCGTGTACACAGATTGTTCTCCACATCGAGGCGAACCGGTCACATCATAAACCAGACTGCCGTCGCTTTGTTCTCACTGACATCTGATAATCATCGTGCTCATCGCGCCCACATTAACTCTCTCCGTCATTACCGAGCTCCGGCCTTATTCTAATTATGAGATAATATACCAACTGCCAGACTAAATATCAGCCGGTTTTAATTGATTCTGAAGACGCTCTTCTCTGTAATTTTCTCTCTTCTGCTGAAATCTCTATTTAAAGGTAATTTAGGACGTTGCTTGGCGAGGAGACACCATTACATGAGGCTAATGAGTCATTAATGATGAACAGAGGAGGAATACTGATTAATAGGTGTGTTTTCTAACAGACACAGTGTTTCTTTACGTCCAGATGAGCTCATCATGACGAGATGATATGCTTAGAATACAGTACAGTACACCGTTTTGGTTCCAAATGCAGTAACCCCACACACTGCTCACATCTTCATTACTTTTATTGTGATATAACCATCAGATGAATAAAAGACTTAAGGAAAGGCTGTTGTAGGAAAATAATCAACAATCAGGTAGTAAGAACTCCACCTCTTTCATTACTGCACTAATTAAGTGAAATGAACGCTTGTATTTTCATCATTAGATGAAGTATATCTTCTAAAATGTGTTTGATAGTGTGCCTGAACCTGTTTGAAAAGGACGTGTCAGTCTTGCTAGGGTCTAAAATTGTGAGTAAAGGTTGTGAATGCGTCAGTTCCAATAACTCAAGATAACGGCAATAATAACAGTATACAGATATTAAACTAACAAATCATATATAAACTGGTGAAAATATCAATAAAATAAAACTCGAGGCATTTGCATATAATACTATATTACATTTTTGTCTGTCACACAAGCATCTGGTTGTTTGTGTGAACACATGATGCATACCGCTCATTCATTTATTAAACCAATTAATCCTGTTGCTGGAAGGATATGCTTATCCCAGCTGAGACTAGGTGGGGTACACTGTGAAGCGAAGGGCCAACACACTGACACACAACACCATTTACATTCACGATTAGTAGCAATTAAGATTAATGTGCACGTGTTTGGACTGTGGCCGGAAACCAGAGTACCTGGAAAAAACTTATGCAAACTCCACAGAGAAACTGCCACACTGAGCTCAGAACTCAATCCCCTGACTGTGAGGCAGACATGCTATACCACCGTGCCACCCTAATATATACCGCAATACATTTAATGCACAACACTTCTGCAGTAAACTTTTATTCAACGTCAAGCCCGCTCCTCTTTTCGCAGTACCATGGTGCCCCCTGGTGTGAGGACGTATTACACTTTAAGATGCTGACTGTTAATACAGTGGTACCTTGACTTGCGAAATTAATCCGTTCCGAGGGCGAGCTCGTAAGCCAAAATGTTCATTAGATAAAACAAAAATTCCCATCGGAAATAATAGAAAACCAATTAATCCATTCCAACTCCCTCCCAAACTCATATAACCTGACACAAACACGTATATTTGACCTAATATATTAAAAATGTAAAAACAATAAATATTTCATAATAATAATAATACAGGCACATTAACATTAATAATCAATAATAATAAAACAAGAATAAATAATAAGTCAACTAACCCTTCCAATCATTGACTGCGGAAAAGATGTCACATGGGCACAAAGATGTCATAGGGCCAGTGCTTATCAAATAGTGGGGTGTGCCTCCCTTGGGGGGCACGGTGTGATGCCGGGGGGGGCATGTATGACCCTGGGGAACATTCTTTTTTGCCATACTGTACGAGAAGTAAGTGTAATTGCGTATCCTCTCCAGTAGGTGGCAATGGCGCTTTCACTGTATTCCCTATGGTGTAGGGAAAAAGCACCAAGCAAACAATAGAAAGTGCAGTAAACACTATTTATAGTTGCACACGAGGTGCTGGGGGTTGTGAAATGTTTTTTTTCTTCCTATAGGGGGCATCACAGAAAATAACTGAGAAGCACTGCACAAGGCTTTTCCAAGTCATTTCCCCAGCAGAGCTCGTAAATCAAAATTTTGCTGGTTGGATGGGGCAAATTTTTGGTGGATTGAAGCTCATATCATGGAAAATTTGTTATAAAAGACACTCGTAAATCAAGGTCCCACTGTACTTTATTGAACTAAATTTAAAAAAAAAGAACATTGACCTTATATCGATTGAAAAATGACCCAACTTACCCCCTACTGGTTAAAATCATCCTGAACTGAGCAATGGCTATGGTAATGTAGAGTCGCCTGTTTAATACTTTGCTACATCTTGATAAAATGATTTAAAAATGATTGTCAACTGTTTAGAATCAGAGGAGGGCGATCCTTGGCCCCCAGCCCCTCCCTCTGTGATACTACATCTCACCCTCATCAGTCCTCCCTCCAGACCTCTCCCATGTTCTTTAGATACAAAGTGGGTGGAGTTTATATATATATATATATATATATATATATATATATATATATATATATATATATATATATATATATTTTTTTTTTTTTTTGTTTGATTGTTTGTTTTGTTTTGTTTTGTTTTGTTTTGTTATAAAAGTTTGGAATTGATGATATTTATAAGCTATTGCTAAGTTATCACCGTGTTAACCTTTTCCCTTCCTCAGACATTGTTCACAGAGATCTCAAACTGGAAAATATTCTTGTGGCTGATTATCAACGTAGTGACGACCACGCAATCATAAGCATCAAGGTGAGAGTGAAATTCAGAAACACGTGAAATGAGCATGTACCCTGGGTCCTGTCCATCACGGGGTTCCATCCTCCAACTATGTTTAAAATGGCTCCCGTTACACCAGCTCCAGGATAAGATGCTGAGTTTTTTTGTTTTTTTTTTTTAAATTGACATGTTTTTTTCGTGAAATGGGAAAAATGCTTCCCAGCATGCATCTGTGTGGGAAGGTAGGGATGAGTTGGAACTGAGGGAATAAATCAGAGAGGAGACGGTGAAGTCCTGCTCCACTAACGTCTCCTTTATTTAAAAGAAGAAGGTCACCCCCCCCAACCCCCCCGCTCTCGCCCTACAGCTCAACCCAACTGAAACCATACACTGTATACTGCTTTTATACATTATTCATCAGGGTGTGTGTGTGTGTGTGTGTGTGTGTGTGTGTGTGTGTGTGTGTGTGTGTGTGTGTGTGTTGGGTTGAGTTGGGGGTGGTTGGATAGCCTTTCCACATAAACTTAATGAAAATATTCAAAATGGGGTTTAAATGTAAAAAAGAAAAAAGATCCGTGTGTGTGTGTGTGTGTGTGTGTGTGTGTGTGTGTGTGTGTGTGTGTGTGTGTGTGTGTGCATGCGTTTCAGACTTCACTAAAAGGTCAGATGGTATAGAACAGAACCTGATTATGATAAAGGTAAAAGTTTCTCTCCCTCTCTCTCTTTGTGTGTGTGTGTGTGTGTGTGTATGTGTGTGTGTGTGTGTGTGTGTGTGTGTGTGTGTGTGTGTGTGTGTGTGTGTGTGTGTGTGTGCGTGTGCGGTTGTCTTTGTGAGTGTGCATGTGTTAGGTCACAGATTTCGGGTTGTCTGTGAAGAAAGACGGAGTGGGCAGTAGAAACATGCTGCAAACCACATGTGGGACACCCAAATACATGGGTAAAATACACACACACACACACACACACACACACACACACACACACACACACACACACACAGACTTTGCTCTCATTTACTTGTCATTTGATGAATCAGTGTCAGTTAATCTAATAAGTTTTATGCACACTGATTAAAAAGCAGAGTTTGACCTCATTTAAACAGCAAGGAGCTGATAGCGTTTCAGGAGATGACACACACACACACACACACACACACACACACACACACACACACACTCAGAGCTCAGATGCCTGTCTTTGTCCCATCAGCACCTGAAGTGATCCACGGTCATGAGTACAGCCAGCAGTGTGACATGTGGAGCATTGGTGTCATCATGTACATGCTGTAAGAGCATTCTGCATCATTACACACACACACACACACACACACACACACACACACACACACAGAGTCTGGGAAGTGCTACTCAATAATCTCTAATGGTGGTTCTTCTGCAGGTTAAGTGGAGATCCTCCATTCAAGTCCAGCTCTGATGAACATCTGTCTGAGATCATTAAGACGGGCGAGCTGAACTTCTCTTCTCCTGTGTGGGACTCCGTCAGTGACGCAGGTTTACAGAAACACAACTTTATTGACATTACCCAGAATTCCCCTGCTGCCCTTTCCTGACTTACCAGTCCTGTGTGTCTCTCGTAGCTAAAACGGTGCTGAGCTGTTTGCTGAAAGTCGATCCAGCACATCGTATCACAGCCAGCGAGCTGCTCCATAACCCCTGGGTCATGGTAAGAATGTCCAACATTATGCTTCTGTGCAGTTGGGTAAAAAGGCACCGCGGTGCACAGATTCTAGCGTTGGGCCTGTACTGCTCTGGAGTTCAGGGTCTGACCCTGAGCTTGACCTGAAGCAGCCCCCTCTCAGCTCCTTCTATCAGTATGATGTACATTTTATTTTTTGTCTCAGACACCTTTGGGTGATGTGACGGAGATGTTCAGGTGTACATGGACCGGGACTGAACCTGTGGGAGTGTCCCGAAACATACGCACAGCATGGACTCATCTAGAACTAGAGCCGAACACTCCGAAACATATAGGAGTGTGTTTTGTTTCGCACAGGTGTAGACGATCATCTATTACCTGCTTGTTTGCTTTGATTCGCATTCATTCTTACATTTTATAAACCGCGATGAGGCTGGGCACCCATCTCAGCCAACTCTGGGCGAAACTGGGGTACACCCTAAACAGCTCACCGGGCCATCACGTGGCCAATACGATCGCATACCCATTCACATAATGAATAAGTGTGATGTTCTTTCAGGGAGACACGTCCACAGATGCCTCCCCTACCAACGTGCTGGTGATGATGCAACAGTTCCGGGATGCTCCAGAGGATGTCGAGTACGAGGAGGTGGATGAAAGGAAGAGAAAGATGTTCCTCGGTTGTTTTCAGGACAGTATGGTGAAGGCTGTGGCTTCTACAGAACCTACCTCTGCTCTGAAGTCTGCTCCTGCGTCTGCTTCATGGTCTCCTCTAGCTTCTGTTTTCGTGTCTACACCTCAGTCTGCTCCTGCGTCTGCTGCGTTTTCTGCTTCTGGATCTGCTCCGGTGTCTGCTCCAGCTTCTGTTCCAGTGCCTCCTCCTGTGTCTGCCCCGGTGTCTGCCCTGGGTTCTGCTCCGGGATCTGCTTCTGCGTCTACTCCTCAGTCTGTTCCTGGATCTGTGCCAGAGTCTGCTCCAGCGCCCTCACCTGCATCTGCTCCGGGATACGCTCAGGCGCTTGTTCCTGTGTCTGTTCCTGAATCTGCTTCAGCTCCTGTGTCTGGCCCTGGGTCTGTTCCTGGGTGTGTTCCAGCTTCTGCTCCGGCGTCTGCTCCTGCGCCTGCTCCAGCACAGACGATCAGCCTCAATGGAGAGCTGAACAGCAGCAACAAGAAACGTGTCACATCCACGAAACAGGTGACGTGGTCCTCTCAATTGTACAGCAGCTTTGATTTTCATCCAATTGTTAGTTCTTTGGTCACAAATGAAGACGTCTGAACCTCCATGAGTGGGAATGTTGTTCATAATCCAGTGCCATATTTCTGTGGCAATATAATCTCATTCTAACGAGGGCAGACACAATCCCATAATAATCTTTGACTGACGTGATATTTACTGACATTGAATCAATGAATAAACAGATTCAAGCAGCTTTATCATAATTAGCATTGCGGCGAGGCTAGCGTCCATCCCAGCCAAGTCTGGGCGAGGGTGGGGTACATTGTGGACAGCTCGCCAGAGGGTTGCAGGACCCACACACACACACACACACACACACTCGTGTCTAGGAGTGATTTGGACTAGCCAGTTAGCCTAGTGTGCATGTGGGAGGAAACCAGAGTAGGAGGAAACCCACACAAGCACAAGGAGAACCTGCAAACACCACACAAACACCCAAGAGCCAGGGAATTGAACCCAGGACCTTCTTGCTATGGGGTGGACGTGCCACTGTGCCACTGTAATTACACATCAAGCTTAACCTATTTATCATTTGATACAGCGCTATTGTTACCTGTTTATTTACTCTCAAAGAAATCATCAAATATTCCTGATATTATGATCACAGCTTTATTCAAATACTAATGGGAAATATGTCACTGTGTCACCCCATTGAAGAAAAAGAAGAAATGCAGCTTTCCACCGTCCGCCGGAATGAAGAAGAACGGCTCAGCTGTGGAGACGGGCACCGCCCTCGGTCCATACACGGCGCAGGTCAGTCCATCCTCACTCTCACAACCAGCTTTACATCGTACTCACATTTCTCTAATCAGCACTTATCTGTGAACTTGATGCGTTTTGTGAAGCTATGGAGTACATACAGAGTAAAACATCAAACAGTGCACCACTAGATGGCGCCAGTGTCCCCAGCATCATCCCAACGAACATCTTTCTCTCTTTAGTCCTACACGGAGATCAAACAGCTGAGCACAAAGAGCCATAACCAACCGGACAAGCAAGAGAACATCAGTAAGACATGCTCTTACAGACCATATGTGCCAAACCATAGCCACACCCCCTTATCCACAAGCCACGCCCTAGATTCTGCTCCACGGCCAAGAAGAGCAGGTCGGCCACACACGCCTTAGAGTCCGGCGGAGGAAATGCTGGACCCGGGGTTCACCGGATAGATCTGCTGGACTCACGAGACAAAAAAAAAAAATACTTGTGTTGCTCTCCTGTTTCTTTATGTTCTTTTTTTTTTTTCAAGATGATCATTAGGATAAACTGTTTTAGCTTTAAACTGGAAAATCTGGATATAAATGAAAAGCTCATCTCGCTGCTAGTTGAAGTTTTATGGATTTAAGATTATTTAATGAATGCGCGAGAACTGGGGGAGCTTTTGACTTGAGTCTCATCTGCATTACACTTCCTGGGAAATATTTTTCATTAAATGTTCACTCCAGTATGGAAACAAATAACTCATATCGCCTGTTCAGAGTAAAATTTATCCGGAGGGCAGGAAGTGAAACATCTGTATTCTCCACCAATTGGAAATTAAGGAAAGTGATTACATTAAATCGTTGGATGAATGGGGTGCTGTGGGTACTGTCAGAAAATTTAAACATGTCGCCCACGTGCCAACGCCGAATCTGACCTGCCGACCTATTTTCCATGGTCTGTGAGAGCTTTCGAAGAAAATGATTATCCTAATTTTCTTGCATCAACCATTACCATGAAACATAATTCATCATCCGAACACTAGGTGACAGCAAACTCATTCATCATTCATTTTCTGAACCGCTTAATCCTAGTTACCGTCGCAGGGAGGCTGGTGCCCATCTCAGTTGACTCTGGGCGAGGGCGGGGTACACTCTCGACAGCTCGGCATTCCATCGCAGGGCTAGCAGCAAGCAATTTCAAATAAACAGCCAGTCATTCCTGAATTAAGAATAAGTGAAAGCTGACTTGTCACTTTGAAGTGATGTACGACAAAAGCATGAATAAATAAAAAGAGGACAAACACCTAAACTAATAATTTTACCATGCAGATTTCATGGTTGACCTTTTTTGAAAAGATGTTCGGTGCTTATTCGACTCTTAATGACCTAGAAATTTAGTGATGAGGCCCTTAGTGTAAATGAGTTTAACACTCCTGTTGCATTACATTGGGTTCATTCATTTACTTTTTAAGCTACTTAATCCTAATGAGGGGGTGTGGCTAGCGCCCATCCCAGCTGACTCTGGGCAGAGTACACCTCGGCTAGCTCGCCAGGCATTTGCAGGGACAACACTCACACAACCATTCACACTCATACCAAGGGGTGATTTGGAATGAACAATTAGATTACTGTGCATGTTTCTGGTCCGTCGAAGGAAACCGGACTACCCAGAAGAAACCCACACAAACACTCCAAGAACATGCAAACTCCACACAGAAATGTCCCGAGCTGGGAATCTGTGAGGTGCACGGGCTCAGTTTCTACAAAATAAGAAAAATAAATATCCCGAACCCGGACCCAGTTCTACCTGTTAGCATAGCTATTGGCTAGCTAGCAATACTGAAAAGACATCCCTCTGTGGTTAACGAGCTAGCAAGCAACGCTAAAAACGCTAAAAACACACCTGCTGGTACTTAAAGTTCTTCCACATAAAACATAGTCCTGAACACAGCGCAGGTGTGTGGTGATCTCATGGGAAACGTGGCTTGCTTCAACTGCAATATTATCACCCTGTGCTGACTCATGACTGCATTGTTTATTGATCCGACTCCGCCCTGTTCCATTTGAGTTTTTAAACTTCTCCTCCTGTCATTCATTAATTTTCTGAACCACTTAATCCTAATTAGAGTCGCGAAAAGGTAGGTTGGCGCCCATCTTAGCCGACTCTGGGCGAGGGCAGAGTACACTGTTGACGGCTCGCCAGGCCATCGCAGAGCAAAAACACGCTGACGGCTATGCAGCTCCTTTTGTTGAAAGTCAGCAATGGTTCTTTTACATGGACCTCCCGCCACAGACATTGAGAGACATGGCAGACCTTTGATAATCCAGTTAGCTGCACAGGGATGGACAACAGTGACAATTCGTTAGTGTTAGTGGTTCTTGAACCCACAACCTTAGGATCAGTAATCCAGAACCCTGCCACCGCTGCCCCTTCTCCCAATGTGTGCTGATATATTTGCGGATTTCAAGGAAGCTCTTCAGTTTCTTCCACGTTTGCTGAAACAGCTACAAACAACACAAACCGTTAAGTTGCTGCAGAATTGATGGGCGTCGCCAACTCCCCTCAGAACCTCTGCTTTCGGCCCTCCATATTTCCTGCATCTCCGTCATAGTTTAATAGTTTAACACTCGTTCTGCTTTTAACTCTCGATCCAGTGGTGGATAACGAAAGACACCTGGACACCACTTTAACCTGGAATTCTTTCTCTGCTCAAGAACAACCCATCACACCATCACACCATCAAAGCGACCGTTTGTCTCTATCGTTTTAAATCGATGACATTTCACTCTGGTACCTTCTGTACATCCGACTGTAGTCATCAATAAACACAAATAATTCATGTTGTAGTTGAGAAAATGCTTATTTTTATTCACATCTAGTACCAACTTTACAGTCATCAATTTATCTACTGAGTAATCTGGGCTTGGAATGGAACCTATGTCTGCCAGACAGGAATAGTACTACCACTCAGTACCACTTCGTTCTGTTCAGTACTGCTCAGTACCACACTCAGTAACATTCAGTGCCATGCTGAATACCAAGCTTGGTACCAATTAGAACCACTGTACCAGTAACACTCATTATCACTCAGTGCAATACTCGGTACCGCTTAGTAACATTCAGTACCATGCTGAGTACCATGCTTAGTACAGTACCACTCAGTACTGCTCAGTGACACACACTGTACCACTCAGTGTCATGCCGAGTACCAAGCTTAATACCACTTAGAACCACTGATCTAATACACCTCGGTACAATGCTCAGTACCCCTCAGTACAACCCAGTACCACTCACTAAGTATAGTACAGTACCACGCTCATCCATTGCAGCTAACTGGGTTATCAAAGGCTGACCATGTCTCTCACTGTCAGGCAGGTAAAAACACCATTGCAGACTTTCGACAAGAGTAGCTGCAAAGCCGTCAGCGAGTTTTTGTCCTGCGATGGCCTGGCGAGCTGTCCAGGGTGTACTCTGCCCCCACCCGGAGTCGGTCGGGAAGGGTGCCAGCTTCCCCGCGACCCTAATTAGGATTAAGCAGTTACAGAAAATGAACTGATTAACTGAACAGTACCAGGCTCTGTGCCACTCAGTAATTATGTCAATGCTACCCAATACAGTACCACTTAGTACTGCTTAGTACCAGACTCAGTACCAGTCAGTAAGCACAGCACAGTACCAGGCTCAGTACCACTCAGTAACTATGTCAATGCTGCTCAATTCCACGTAGTACTACTCAGTACCAGTCAGTGTACATACTGCTTAGTACAGCTCAGTTCCACTCAGTATATCGCAATAGTGTTCGGTGCTGTTCATTATCGTTCCGTGAAATACTTGGTACCGCTCAGTAATACTCGGTACCATGCACAGTACCAAGCTTAGTACCACTCAGTACTGCTCAGTGACACACTGTACCACTCGGTACCAAGCCAAGTACTGTACAAAGCTTAATACCACTTGGAACAATTGTTCTAATACCACTCGGTACAACGCTTAGCACCCCTCAGTACAGCAGTACCACTCACTAAGTATAGCTCAGTACCACTCAGTAACTACAGCACAGTACCAGACTCAGTACCACTCAGTAAGCAGAGCACAGTACCAGACTCAGTACCACTCAGTAACTATGTCAATGCTGCTCAATACCACTTAGTACTGCTCAGTACCAATCAGTGTACATACTGCTCAGTACAGCCCAGTACCACTCAGTAAGTATAACACAGTACCAGGCTCAGTACCACTCAGGAAGCACAGCACAGTACCAGGATCAGTACCACTCAGTAACTATGTCAATGCTGCTCAATACCACTTAGTACTGCTCAGTACCAATCAGTATACCACAATACTGTTTGGTACTGTTCATTATCGCTCAGTGCAATACTCAGTACCGCTCAGTAACATTCGGTACCATGCAGAGTATCAAGCTTAGTACCACGCAGTACTGCTCAGTGACATGGTGCACCACTCAGTACCATGCCAAGTACCAAGCTTAATACCACTTCGAACCACTGTTCTAATACCCCTTCGTACAACACTCGGTACAGCCCAGTACCACTCAGTAAGCAGAGCACAGTACCAGACTCAGTACCACTCAGTAACCATGTCAATGCTACTCAATACCACTTAATACTGCTCAGTACCAGTCAATGTACATATTGCTCAGTACAGCTCAGTTCCACTCAGTACCACCCAGTACCACTCAGTATACCGTAATGCTGTCCGGTACTGTTCATTTTCACTCAGTCCAATACTCAGTACCGCTCAGTACCACACTCAGTACTACTTAGAACCACTCAGTACCCCCTCGGTGTCCCTGTTGTGTATGAATGTAAGTGCGGTCCATGCTATATTTAATTAATAGAGTTGAAATAAAAGCACGAGTATGGCGATGTGATTGGATTAAAGGCAGCGAGGAGGGAAGTGGAGGGGACGGAGAGTCAGAGCAGCTCAGTGTTGTGAATGAATGAGAGCGAATTGGAGTTTAATCTTGTTTGGATGTGCAGAAGGGAAACTTTATAAAGACGCCAGCACTCAAGCGCTCGGCTCCGGGATGTGGAGAAAATAATCCTGGGTGTGAATACGATATTAAAGTCACCAAGCAGAACTCACTGAGGCTGTGTTACAATCCTATTTACATCACGTGGTTGGTGTGTGTGTGTGTGTGTGTGTGTGTGTGTGCGTGTGTGAAATACAGCCGATATACTTTTTCATACACAGTGTTGAGTGAATTTGTACAGAGCCCCGCTGTGCTCTCGCGTCCGGGCGAGATCGTCTCAATCTGCAGCCATGTTGCTTTTGCAGCCGCTGTTGCACCTTCTGACCAATCACAATCAAGAACTCAACAACGCTGTGGGATAAATATCCATCCATCCATCCATCCAGCCATCCATTTGCTAATTCTTTTAATCCTACTTGGGTCGAGGGGTATCAGCTGACTTTGGGCGACACCCTGAAAACACTGAACAGCTCACTGGTCCGTCACTGGGCACACACACACACACACACACACACACACACACACACACACGTACTCACAGCTTGGGGCAACATTAAGCCTAAAAGTCTTTGGACTGTAGGAGGAAACCGGAATACCCCAGAGGAAACTCACGAGTGATGTGAGAACATCAAAACTCGCCGAGCCTTGGACTCGGACCCAGGACCTTCTCGCTGTAAGGCGGATGAGATAACCATTAAATGGTTAATAATATCAGACGCTCGGACGATGAAACTGCTGTTGAGTCAGTGTTCAGTGAGAACTACAGGATGGCGCTTTACGGAGAACCGCTTGCAGAACGGTTCGTGGACAGACAGAAGAGCCTTGCTTCTCTCGGTCGTGTTTTGATGGATTGCGTCATTAAATAATTACAATGTATGACTGTGAGTGTGCATCACCTGAACAT
>CM045737.1:49209847-49229847 GCA_024760905.1 Plotosus lineatus | reverse complement strand
AGCTTTGAACATCTCACTGCGCACTGTTCAATCCGTTATCCCAAAAAATCCAAAGAGTACAAATGGCACAACCTCAAAAATAAAAAGACATGTCCATCCACCTAAACCAACGGACAGGCAACGAGAGCATTGATCAGAGAAGCAGCTAGGAGGAACTGTAGAGATCCACAGCTCAAGGGGAGGAGCAGAATTAGTCCACAGTACAACTATTGGTCGTGTGCTCCACAAATCTCGCCATTGCAAGCAGGACCGAATGCAAAACGCTATGCTCGGCGGAAACCTGATATCCCCACTGAGACACAGGTAATCCAGGATTTTTTAACAAGCATTCTTTTACATTGTAAGGGAGGACAATTTTTGACATCATGGCTCATTAGGGGATCACTGGGCTTTGCATAGGTTTGCACTCCTGATCGCTCTTGTTTATGTAGTGCATTTAACAATGGACTCCGGACACAAAAAGTTATAGACATGAAGTTTTGTGTAGTGCTGCAGTCTAGTCAATGATTGTCAAACCCGAGACTAGGACTTCATTTACATTCACAACCTTTTTGCAGGTACCCTTATAAAGACGGAGGACCAAACAATGAAATCTCCAAAAAGAAACACATCTTGATACTGTTCTCAGGTAGTTGGTCTGAGGGCAATTGGGTTAAAACTCTTGGAAGATTTTTGGAGAAAAAATTGGCACCCATCTCAGCCGACTCAGTGAAGGCAGAGTTCCCCCTGGACGGCTTACCAGGCCATCACAGGGCAGAAACACGCTGACGGCTATGTAGCTCCTCTTTATGAAAGCCAGCAATGGTTCTTTTACATGAACTTCCCACCATAGACGGTGAACGACATGACCGGCCTTTGATAACCCAGTTGGCTGGACTGGGGTGCCAGCAATGACAACCTGTTGAGATTCGGGCTTGAACCCATAACCTTAGGAGCAATGATCCAGCACCTTACCAAGAAAGTGATTTCTACGATGTAATTTCAGCGGTCTGTAAAGAGGTGGGTCTTCAGATGCTCTCAGCTGTTGAAGTTATCATTCAGCGGCAACAGGAAGCCGGCTGAGGGAGCGCGGGAATGAAGAACGGTTAAATGTACCCAGGATCATATCAGGACCAAAAGTTTTAGGCCAGGTCAAGCTCGGGACTACATGAAAAGTTCGAGTCAGTACTGAGACTGGAAGCTGTTTTAAAAGCCGGGACCTGATTTACTGGTTGGCTTTATGTATACTTTGCACCAGTAAGTAGACAATTTTCTAAAAAAAACATAATTCATTCATTTGCTGAACTGCATAATCCTACCAGGGTCATGGGGAGGCTGGAACCTATCGTAACCGACTCTCGGTGAAGACATGGCACACCCTGAACAGCTCACCAGACCACTGCAGGGCAATATACAGAACTATATACACTCGCAGCTGATTGGGCTGACTGGCTGCCGCCTAGCTGTATGTTTTCAGACTGTGGAAGGAAACTGGAGTACACAGAGGAAACCCGCATAGCCATGAGAAGAACATGCAAACTCCACACTAGAAGACAGAATTGCTTCATGCTAAATTTTGTGGATTTATAAAAGCTCAAGAACAAGAAAAGTCCAATACAAAAAAAAAATCCCATGACTGGACTCTGGTCCTGTAGCACCCCACCTACCCCACCCCCCCGTGTTCAGGAACCAGGAATCAGAAGATACTTCATTAGACGACAGGATGATAAGAAGTAAGAAGTGATGAGCCTCTCTGCACCACGCCAGCTAATAAACGTCTGCAGACGGCTCCTCACAACCCCTGAAGATGGACCCGGGGTTTCAGAGAACTGTGTCCTCATCTCAGTGAAGACTCACACTCCTCACTGTCACTACGTGGGTGATTCTGGATTGGTCGATTCACTTTCAATTACACAGGAAGCCATTTTTTACACCAGACCCCACATCCGACACACCTTCTGACAGGAGACAGACAGATCAACTCTGATACACCACACTGGGCTCCTTAACACACTCGTGATCTCCAGCGTGTGTCTTGAACTTTAAATCAAACAAAAGCAGGAACCAGCGATAACACAAACACCTTGATCAGAGGAGAACACATACTCAGAAAATATTATCATCAAATACACATGTGCCACGATGATTGGCAGCTCTAGATTTAACCCTTTAACACCCGCATTATTTTTTGCAGTTAAAAAAAGATATTACTAGTTTTTCCTAATCAAAAAGGACTGAGGAAACATCCCATATACCCCAACATAACACTAAAAAAATAATAATAATGAATAAATAATAATAACCCTCTCTCAAATTCATGAACAACACAATCCTGCTAACCCGAGGTCATCTCACAGCTGACTGAAGCATGTGGGACCAAGCTGTGTTGCATCAGGTGACCTCACAACAAGTATAGAACACATTCTAAACAGCAGCAGCTCACGTCTAGTTATCATGCAAATCACAAATATTACCTCCATACCGGATCGGTCGAGGCCCGGGTTAACAACGACCGCCATCCATGCTGTTAACCAACAGAGTGCTGATGGAAATTGTACTACTGTTGTTCAAAGAAGTAGAGGCAGGAGGCATGTCCGTAGGCAGAGAGAGAAGAGGAAAAGCATGAGTCTAGGACTGAAAGTAGTGACTTTGAATGTTGGAACTATGCAAAGAAAAGGTAAAGAGCTGGCTGACATGATGCAGAGGAGGAAGGTGGACATACTGTGTTTTCAGGAGACCAGGTGGAAGGGTAGCAAAGCTAGAAGCCTAAGAGCAGTGTTTAAGCTGTTTATCATGGTGTGGATGGGAAGAGAAATGGAGTAGGAGTCATCTTGAAGGAGTGGTTTGTCAGGAATGTTCTAGAAGTGAAGAGTGTCAGACAGAGTGATGAGTCTCAAGTTAGAAATAGAAGGTGTGATGTTCAATGTTGTTAGTGCTTATGCCCCACAGGTAGGATGTGAACTAGAAGAGGAGAGATTCTGGAGTGAGTTAGATGAAGTGATGCAGAGTACCCCCAGAGGTGAAAGAGTGGTCATTGATGCAAACTTCAATGGACATGTTGGTGCAGGAAACAGAGGGGACGAGGAAGTGATGGGCAGGTTTGGTATCCAGGACAGGAACGCAGAAGGACAGATGTTGGTAGATTTTTCAAAAAGGATGGAAATGGCTCTGGTGAATACTTTCTTCCAGAAGAGACAGGAGCATAAGGTGACTTATAAAAGCGGAGGTAGGAGCACACAGGTAGACTACATCTTGTGTCGGCGATGTAATTTGAAGGAAGTCAGTGACTGCAAAGTAGTAGTGGGTGAGAGTGTTACCAAACAGCAAAGGATGGTGGTATGCAGGATGACTCTGATGGTGAGAAAGATGAAGAAGGCAAAGGCAGAGCAGAAGACAAAGTGGTGGAAGCTGAAAAAGGAAGAGGGTCATGTTGTCTTCAAGGAGGAGTTCAAACAGGCTTCGGGTGGTCAGGAAGTGCTTCCAGATGACTGGACAACCACAGCAAATGTGATCAGGGAGACAGGTAGGAGAGTATTTGGTGTGTCTTCTGGAAGGAAAGTAGATAAGGTGATTTGGTGGTGGAATGAGGAAGTGCAGGAGTGTGTACAAAGGAAGAGGTTAGCTAAGAAGAAGTGGGACATTGAGAGGACCAAAGAGAGTAAACAGGAGTACAGGGAGACACGGCGTAAGGCGAAGGTAGCGGTGTCAAAGGCCAAACAGAGGGCATATGATGACTTGTATGATAGGTTGGACAGTAAGGAGGGAGAAAATGATCTATATAGGTTGGCACAGCAGAGAGATAGAGATGAGAAGGACGTGCAGCAAGTTAGATTGATAAAGGACAGAGAGGGAAATGTATTGACTGATAACAGAAGTGTGCTGGGAAGATGGAAAGAGTACTTTGAAGAGCTGATGAATGAGGAAAATGAGAGAGAAAAAAGATAGAAGAGGTGACCATTGAGGAGCAGGAAGTAGCAAAGATTAGTAAGGGTGAAGCGAGGAGGGCACTGAAGAGGAGACTAAAGGCAGAGGTAAGCATTTGTGAACAACCGTTTGGTTTCATGCCAAGAAAGAGCACCACAGATGTGGTGTTTGCTTTGAGGATGTTAATAGAGAAGTACAGAGAAGGTCAGAAGGAGCTGCATTGTGCCTTTGTGGATCTGGAGAAAGCATATGACAGGGTGCCATGAGAAGAACTGTGGTATTGCATGAGGAAGTCTGGAGTGGCAGAGAAGTGTGTTAGAGTGGTGCAGGACATGAATGAGAGATGTATGACAGTGGTGAGGTCAGGCCATTGTGACTTTGGGAGGAAACCCATGCAAGCACAGGGAAGGCATACAAACTCTACAAAGAAATGCTGCAAGCCCAGAAATTGAACCCGGGATCTTTTTTGCTTTAAGGCGAACCACTGCACCACCGTTCTGTTACCACCATTAAAACAGCATTTATTTATTTATTTATTATTTATTTGTGTTGATTTATACACATGATTAAACACATTATCCTGTTGGAAGATCCAGTAACAACCTCGTTTTAGTTTCCTGACAGACACCATGTGAGCCATTGTAAAACAATTTTCAGTGCCTTTAGTAGAAAAACAGCCCCCACACCATCTCAGAGCCGTCACCATATTTCACAGTGAGGATAACTGACAGTAGGTGCTGTTTTCCTTTAACATTAAACCCGCTCGGAGTGCTTGAGCGTTGGAAATGCTCCAATTTGTTTCATCACAACATAGAACAGGGTTGGGGCCAACCAGGCAGAGACCAAGAGCCACATTTTTTACTGTGTTACCGTTAAGAGCCATAACATACACACGGGCACACGTGAACATCACCCATTCCTTTCTCACACACACACACACACACACACACACACACACACCCCTCTGCTCAGCCAGATTTATTGTAAATTAACACACACCAACTTGATAAAATACAGCTTTGAAGGTCAGAGAGCAACTGTGATTCAATAGCCGTGTTGCTGTCCGTTATTCTGTGTTCAACAGTGTGGCGGGACAGTCGGATGTCCAATACCACGTGTTTTAGTTTGTCGTTTTCCGGAGACAAGATTTCAACAATGTCACTGAGGGATTTTTATAACGAACTCTCCATCATTGTATGGCGTTTTGGCCTGTGTGATGTTCCAAGCCAGTTGACATGATGCAAGTGTTACGGTCTCTGAGCGCTTCGTAAATTTTTGGAAAAACTGTATGTGCTTTCCTGCCTGACTTTTCAAAGTGAACAACTTGTGCTTATGACGTTCAGTCCCTTTCGGAAATTCCTGGTCAAAGTTAGCATGCAGTGAACTGAAGTGGCGTTGAAGATTTGAAGTTTTGAAATGCGCCGATGATGCTTGATATATATAAGTCAAAACAGCTTTCCATTACATTCAAGAACAAAAAATAAACCCCTCCCACTTTGTTAAAAATGTCCTTTGTTCATCTTCATATTTTCATTTTGATGTGATTGTTTTTTTCTGCCATTTTAAGAGCAAATTTGACATAAATTGTTGACTGAAACGATCTCGCCCATACTGAGAAGCTTTATAGTATTTTCATCTCACGCACTTAAGCATTTGACAATAATACCATATCAAACTCAAGCGAAGCGAACGCGCACAGTAAAAAACCCCACAAACTTTAAAATGAACATATGAAACTAGGCAAAGAGCCACATGCGGATCGGAAGCCACGGGTTGGCCACACCTGCTCTAGAACATAGTTTCAGTCAAAGTTCTAGTAGCATTTCCAAACTCGCGGTGTAGTTAACTGAATAGAAAATGCTTTTTTTCCTGGTACACTTTGTGAAAATATGTTGGCATGGAAGTGGTGCCTGGTGGTAGTTTTGGAAATTTGATAATCCCAACTTTTTTTTATTTTTATTTTTTTTTGCCTCTCTTACCACTTCCTCACTGCACATGGTGCAAAATAAACCTGGGTGATCTTGTAAGCAGGTTTATATCTGTTTCATTTTAAAAAAATTGATTTCCTGATCTATGAAGGTCAGCATGCTTCTCCATAATGTGGTTTGAGTTCTCGCTATTCTTTCCCATGTTGATGGAAGGTTAAGTGAATTTGGCCTCGGTGTCACCTCATATTTCTTCCCCAGTTAATCAAAGTGTCTTTCATTACAGCTTGAACTTGTCTACACTCTCCAATCAACTCAAATATGCAGTTTAAATAGGAAACATACTTCAGTTATGTTATGGTCACTATCATTTCCATGGGTGTGAATAGTTATAGCACAGATGCTTTTGGTTAAAATGATTATATTCTTCCTGATGTTAATACTCTTTACAACTGCTCTTCCCAACAAAACAGCTCCTAATCTTTTCCTATAATGCTTTGCAACATTGGAGAATACGGAAAGAGGATATTGGATCGTTTCCTCTCTGCACAATTGCTCTAAATCATCCAGCAACCTGGTCCTCTCCTCTGCTCGCTCCTCGTCAGCTCACTCCACAGGGTTTCAATGGGGTTGATGTCTAGGGATTGAGATGGTAATGGGAGGAGCTTAATTCTGTGTCTGGAATGAAATCCATTTCTGTGTGTATTTGGCCACATGTTTAGGGTCATTATCTTGAGTACATCAGAGGGACAGCACATGTTAGAGGTTCTGGAGATAAAGTCAGAGAGGCTAGATTGAGATGGTTTGGACATGTACAAAGAAGGGATAGTGAATATATTGGTAGTAGGATGCTGAGGTTGGAACTACTAGACCAAAGAAGAGATTTATGGATGTGGTGAAGGAGGACATGGTGAGATGGAGGCAGATGATTTGCTGTGGCGACACCTGAAGGGCACAGCTGAAAGGAAAAGAAGAAGAAGAAAGAAGAAGTTTAGGGTCATTATCTTGGTGAAAGACCCAGTGATGACCATCTTCAGCTTTCAGGCAGAGGCCAACAGATTTTGATTTAAAATCTCTTGGTATTTCAGAGCGTTCATGATGTCATGCACCCTAACAAGGTTCCCAGGGCTTCTGAACAAGAAACAGGCCACAGCATCACCGATCCTCCCTCAGACTTCACAGTGGGCATGAGGTGCTTTTCTGAATCCTCATCTTTTGTGTTCCACCAGACCCACTTAGAGTGTTTGTTGCCAAAAAGCTCTGTTTTGGTCTACTCTGACCAAAGTACACGGTCCCAGTTGAAGTCCCAGAACTGCTTTGCGATCTCCAGACCATTGCGTTTATGATTGTGCGAGAGAAAAGGTTTTTCCTGGCATTCCTCCCAAACATGTGATCCCAAGATGCTCCAATTTGTTGTGATTCTTTAACTCTGAGCTTCGGAGAACTTTTTATTTGTCTTACCATTCTCCTTACTGTGTATGTTGACAAAATAACCTCACGTCCTCGTCCAGCCTCATCTGACTTGCCATTGTCTGACTTGTGAAGATTGACGAACATCTGTCTTACTTGAATGGTGAGTTCCTTTGTGTTTCCCATGTTGAAGAGTGGATAAGAGAAATGGCCTTTGGGTCACATCATATTTATACCCCAGGGGAACAAGAAGTTATGAATTACTAATTAAATGTGTGTAGATACTCCATACTTTGTAAACTACTGCAAAAATGATAGAAATTACATTTATTTCCTAGGAAATGTTAGGGGTGCCAATAATTGTGGAACAGTTGATTTTATGAAAAATAATTATTTCTTAGTCATGGATTTTTTTTTCCTTTTAAAATTCAACTTGAGTTGAAGGTTACATTTTTCTACAATTTTTTTGTATGAGAGGAGCTTCTGCAATTAAAATGTCATTTATTGTAAGTATTTTTAACCAGGGGTGCCAATAATTATGGAGGTCAATGCATATCAAGATTAATTCATTTTAATAACATTTACAGTAGGGAATAAAACCGGGGGCTCTGAACATGCAGTCAGTCTCGACATGTAAAGTTCACCATGTAGAAACCGTAGCTTTAGAGAACATTTCAATGACGGAAGAACACTATTAATTCTTTATTTATTTTACCTCATTAACAACGAGGTCACCATCACGTGACCCGACTATTATATGCCTTTGTTCTCTATAACAGTGTCTCCCTGAAACATTTTCTTACGTTTTTCCTTTTTTCAGATACATGTAATAACATTTTCAAAGTACAGTCAGCCCTCTACTTACGAAATTAATCCGTTCCAGAGCCTTTTTCGTAGCCTGGAGTTTTCGTAAGTCGAGGCGCATTTTACATGTAAAACGCCTGATTTGTTCCAAGGCTCCCATGACTACCCCATAAATCCTTTAAAAATGATAAAAGTACACCAATTTTGTATGAAATGTGTGTTAAAAGTAAAAGAAAATTATTTATTAAGCCATTTAAACATTTTATTAACATATTAAACCATTTTATTAACATATTTATTAATAAAACCATTATTAAACGTTTTTTATTAACACACATATACACACACACAACTCTCTCTCTCTCTCTCTCTCTCTCTCTCTCTCTCTCTCTCTCGTGCATGCTCTGCTGAATGCGGGCTCTGCCCATATAATATAATTGAACTGGGAAAAAAGAGGGGCACGTTCAGTCTGTCATTTGTACACAATGGACGCAGCATCATTAAGTCATTACGTTATTATGTCAGCGTACTACGTAGGTACGTCTAAACTCAAAATTTGACAATTAAAAAAAAAAACGTAAAATCAAAAAAAAAAACAAAAAAAAAAAACGTAAAACGAATGAACGTAGGTTGGGGAGCGTCTGTATATCACAGGGTTCCCGCTTTTTCCATGTCAATGGTCCTCTGCTATAAGGGGTAGCAATTATTTTGACTGGCGCCCATCATAGTCGACTCTGTGCGAGGGCTGTGTACACCCCGAACATCCCACCAGACCATTGCAGAGGAAATCACATACAACCATTCACACTCACTCTAACACCTAGGAACAATTTGGAACAGCCAATTAGCTTACAGTGCATGTTTATGGACTGTGGAAGGAAACTGGAGTACCTGGAGGGAACCCCTGCAGGCACGCAGAGAACATGCAAGCTCCACACAGAGCCTGGGAATCGAACCCAGGAACTTCTTGATGTAAGGCAAATGTGGCAACAACTGCACACAGTTCTGCCTTTTAATTTAATTGATTAATTAATTGATTGATGAATTAATTGGATCTGATGGCACATTCTACCATCACCTAGTTATAAATGGTCTGAATTCTGGTCTGGTTAAATAAGAGGAATTGATTCAATTTTAAATTGTAAATTAGTTCAAAGAGTATTTAATGAGAAGTAGAGAAATTATTTAAATATAAACGGCTCACAAATTATAATTTATCCTGTAATACGGACGAAGTTCTGTAAAATCTGACCTTATTGTGACCTCCGATGTTAAAAAGGACAAAATTCTGTGCAGTATATTTCTGTTGTTTACATCTCATTAAAGCACAGGAGAAACATTTATCACATTAAAAACCAGAAAAATAAGTCATTAGCTCTTATCAAAGTGGGAAAGTTTTACTGATAATTAGGTTTGAGAATAGAGTCGATTTCACACTGAAGGCTATTTTACAAAACTTTCTTCCAAAACAAAAGAAATTAACGAGACTGTTTGAATGTTCTGAGCATGTTCATGATTTTTAAAAAATCTCTTTAAGTCATTTTAGGTGAACGAAATATCATTATAATTGTAATGAGGTTATATTTAATGAGGACGCTTTGTTCTAAATCACCATGTGGGGAACAGCAGCACATTATTTCCTCAGCTAATTACTCAAAATAAAAACAACCACCAGGAAATTAAATAAAAAAAGAAAGATAAAGTACATGCAGGGTTTAACATTCAAGCCACAATCTATTAGAGATACGAGCAAAACAGCAGAAGGGACACCTGATCACGAGCCCGACTGGTAGCTTCGCAGATCAAATGTTTTATAAACAAACCATACAGGAAGTAATCTTCAGTCATTTTCTTCTTTTCGACTGAATTTTTGTTTTGTTTTGTTTTACATATCTAGCAGGATTACATCTGTACATGAGATCACATTGTGATTTTGTAATCAGTCTTAACCTAAGTGTCAGAAAATCGGCTTTTGGGACCGAAAGGTTGTTGGTTCGAGTCCGAAAACCAGAAGGAGAAATGTGTAGCGTTGGGTGAGTGAGCTGCACCTTCCCTTCCTCTACATAAATGGCTGAAGCGCCCTTGAGCAAGGCACTTAACCCCCAACTGCTCGCCGTGCCTCCCCAGTGTGTGTGGCAGCCCACTGTTCCAAATGTATGGATGAAATTCAGAGTTCATAATTTCCCTAATGGGTTTAATACAGTGTATATATATATATATATAAAAAACATTTATTTAATTTATATGGTGCAACACATTAACACACAGCTTTATCAGAAAAGATTGCCATTTAGCACCATCATTCAGTGCTGAACTGTAATGTTGATTGAAAGATCAGTATAATAATTCTGTACGGTAACGCTTTATGGTAAGGCTGTGCTGTGACGCTGTAGGGTAACACTGTTTGGTAATGTTGTGTGACAAAACTGTACGGTAACACTTTGTAGTAAAGCTGCGTAGTAACACTGTATGGTGACTCTATATGGTAACGCTGTATATACATGCTAAATGGCAACACAGTATGGAAACACGGTATGCTAACACTTCATGGTAAGGCTGTGTTGGAATGCTGTGGGGTAACATTGTTTGGTAATGTTGTATGACAATGTATGGTAACACTATATGGTAACGCTGTATAAACATGACAAAATGGCAATACAACATGGAAACACAGCATGGAAACACTTTATACTAACACTTTATGCAAACATTTTATGCTAACTTGGTATGGTAACGCTTTATGGTAAGGCTGTGCTGTAATACTGTCAGATAACACTGTTTGGTAATGTTGTATGACAAAACTGTATGGTAAAGCTTTGTGGTAAGGCTGTTGGTGGAGCCGGTGATGTAGTGGTTAGAGTGTTGGGCTCATGATCGGGAGGTTGTGAGTTCAAATCCCACCAAGACCCTCACTGTGCTAAGACCCCTGGGCAAGGTCTCAACCACAAGTGTGCCTCTGTTCACCCAGCAGTATAAATGGGTACCAGTAAAAATATACTGGGAAGGTAACCTGCGATGGACTAGCGTCTCATCTAGGAGGAGGTCAACTCCTGATTGCTTCACGCTACGGAAACCGGGGATAAGCACCGGCCCGATGAGCCACTAGGCTCGGGTATAAAAACCCAAACAGTTAATCAATCAAATCATCAAGGCTGTATAAACATGCTATATGGAAACGGTATGCTAACACTTTATCTTGATCTTTCAAGTGAGCAAGTGTGCATTGAATACTTGTTTAGTACTCACCTTCACTTGCTCACTTGAAAGATCGGAAGTCCAGATAAGCCACGCTTTGTCTCACAAGCACCATATATCACTTCCGACAAGCGCCTACATTCTGTGGAGCGCCTCACATTTGAGAAGCACTGGCCTTTTGTGAGCTCACCATGAGCCTTTCCTTGCTGGCATTCGTAGCGTGCACATGCACAAAAGTCTCCTCCTCCCTCCTCCTCCTGTTACACACCACCTCATGCTTGCCCGCGTGACATTTTCACCACAGTTGATGATCGGAAGGGTTAGTTGACTTATTGTTTATTCTTGTTTCATTTATTATTATTATTATTATTATTAATGTTCATGTACATGTATTATTATTATGAAATATTTATTGTTTTTACATGTTTATCTTTCGAGTCCCACTCTCCACAAGGTTGTCACTGTCCCCCCCCCCCCCCCCCAGTGCAGCTAACTGGGTTATCAAAGGCGGGCCATGTCTCTCACTGTCTATGGTGAGAGGTTCATGTAAAAGAACCATTGCTGACTTTCGTAAAGAGGAGCTGCAAAGTCGTCAGTGTGTTTCTGTCCCTTGCTAAAAGGGTTGTGACAGGAAGGGCATCCGACGTAAAAACCTCTGCCAAATCAAACGTGCGAATCAGATGATTCGCTGTGGCGACTCCTGAGTAAAAGGGAAAAAAGCCGAAAGGAAGACAATCTTTAATATATTAGGTCAAATATGTGTTTGTGTCAGATTATGAGCTGGGGAGGGGGTTGGAACAGATTAATTGGTTTTCTGTTATTTCTTATGGTAATAATTGTTTCATATAATGAACTTTTCAGATTACGATCTCGCCCTCGGAACGGATTAAATTCGTTAGCTATCACTGAACTGTATGATGACACGATGGTAAGGCTGTGTAGCAGCACTGTATGGTAACACCATATAGTAACGCTGTCTAAAAACACTAAATGGCACCACTATATAGTAACGCTAAGTAGTAACGCTGCATTGATAGGCTGTGTAGTAACGATGTATGATGATGCTGAATGAAAAATCTGTATAGTGTATAGTAATGATGAATTATAATGCTGTGTGGTATTACAGCTGGGTTTTTTTTTGTAATGCAGATGGTGTTTAATTTCAGGAGCTTAATGACTTTAAACACTATCTACATTTAGAATGCTGTGCGGTATAATGAGTGTTTGATTATTACATGTTGCTACGCAACAACAAATGCTTATGAAGCATCATGGTGCTAAAGCACATAAACAGGTTGTTGAATATGTAAACTCCTGCTGCTTCACCTGAAGCTGTACGGTAAGCTGAACATCACGATGATAAAACAAACACGGCTGGGAAGGGCTCGGCCTGTGAGTTCCTAGTGCTCGCTGTCCAGTGCGTCTTGGGGGATCCTCTAAGGAAGATGAGTCGCTTGTTTTCTTCTTTCTTTCTAAAACCGAGGCTGTAAACAGAGCACTACTACTACTCTCTTCCTGCTGAGATTGAACTCTCTCTCTCTCTCTCTCTCTCTCTCTCTCTCTCCCCCCACATTATTGGTCATTACCGTTCACCTAGCCCTGTGTGGGGTGACAGTGTCTGGCTGATGGAGAGACGACAGGAAAGACCTGGGCTGCAATAACACATTATTAGCTTTTCTACAGCTCCCCAGGGCTGGATTTAGACTGGATATCCGCCGGCTCTCAGAGGGCAGCTCTCCGTCACAGCACACCGCCACCGTCCAGTCCCGACTTCAGTGTTTATTTACAGAGCTCCTTCCCGACTTTTCACACTCGGACAGGCTCAATTAGCAAGAGAGGAGATCATATAACGCTCGATACATCACTCGTACCCACTTCCTGGCTTCAGTACTGTTCCCAACACGGCCTTGTTGACTGTTCTTCAGGAGTCAGAAGCGCGGAATGGCCACCTGAAGTCAAGGAAGAGGAGTAGATTTCTCTCATAGTGAGCATAAACGTGCCTGAAGTGATTTCTTGTGGTTTGTATGGCGATGATACAGTCACACGAGTAACGGGTTGAAAAGGTCACAGTAGGAAGCCAGGAACATGGTCACAGGATCCAGTTTGAGTCTCGTACTAGTTCTACTCCATTATTTATTTTACTGAGAGAATGATTACTATGTTTAGCATCATCGCTAACGTCATCCATGCCGAATGGGTAACAACCGAAAACAAGTACAAGGAAGTCCACCCACAGCAAGGAATCTTGGGAATTGCATTTAAAAACTAGAATATCTTTCTTTAACATAAAAAAAACATATACACACACACACACACACACACACACACACACACACACACACACACACACACACACACACACACACACACACACAGTGGTACCTTGACTTACGAGTGTCTTTTATAACGAATTTTCCATGATACGAGCTTCACTCCCATCAATAATCTGCCCCATCCAACAAGCAAAATTTTGATTTACGAGCTTTGCTTGGGAAATGTCTTTTCCATGCTGATTAGCCCTGTCTGCTTCTGTGTGTATTCATCCGCGCTCCAAGAACGCCTTGAACAGTGCTTCTCAATTATTTTCTGTGATGCCCCCTATAGGAAGAAAAAAAAAAACATTTCACGCCCCTCAGTACTCCGCGCGCGACAATAAATAGTGTTTACTGCACCTCATATCATTTGTTGGGTGCTTTTTCCCGACACCATACAGTGAGAGCGCTACTGCCACCTAGTATAATTGCACATTCTCTACAGTAGGTAGCAGTAGCACTCTCACTGTGTCTCTACACCATAAGGAACACAGTGAGAGCGCCACTGCCACCTACTGTAGAGGATGCGCAATTACACTTAAATCGAGTACAGTATGGCAAAAAAGCATGTACCTCAGGCTCATACGTGTCCCCCCAGCATCAACCACGCCCCACTATTTGAGAAGCACTGGTGTTGTGGGAGATCACCACACACACACACACACACACACACACACACACACACACACACACACACACACACACACACAAATATATATAAATATATAATTTTTTTTAAATTTAGTTGGCTGCATGTCTGTTTCATAGCAATAAGGTCTTAGGTTCCTTTCCCAGTTTCAGTGAGGGCATTTCTTTGTGGAGTTTGCATGTTTCCTCCAAGCACTCTGGTTTCCTCCTACAGTCCAACGACATGCACATTAGGCTTGAGTTGTTAAGGGTGTACCCTGCCATTGATAGCTGTACATTTTAAATTCCCTACACTTTAATGTCTCAGGAATGCTAAGGCTTCATTCATTCAATCATTTATTTTCTGAACAGCTTAATCCTAATTAGAGTCACGGGGCGGTTGACGCCTATTTCAGCTGACTCTGGGTGAGGGCGGGGTACACCCTGGACAGCTCACCAGGCCATTGCAGGGCCAACACTCACACAACCATTTATATTCACACTCACAGCTAGGAGGGTTGGGAACAATTAGTTCACTGTGCATATTTTTGGACTGTGGCAGGAAACCGAAGAACCCAGATGAAACCCCCGCAAGCACGTAGAGAACATGCAAACTGCACACAGAAACGCCCAAGATGGGAATCAAACCCAGGATCATATTGCTATGAGGAGGATGTGACAACCACTACGCCACAGTGCTGCCTCTCGGATTTGTTTAAATGTTTTTATTGCACCAGAGATCATGATTTGATAAAAGATGCTCTGAATCTCAACTCCAAAACCTCCAAGGAAATGAATCCCAAACTTCACTTCAGACAACAAAGTAAAGCCTTGGTCTTGTTTTGCAACAATTATTTCACAGTCAAAGATTTTTTGCCCGAGGTTTACCGACATCATCCCTTTAGTGCTCCATTCAAGGTTGAAACTTGCTGAAGGGTCTTTTTATCATCTGAAGGACAGGAGAGTTGTCTGAGCTCAGCCATAGAGAGGAGGTGAGGAGCTCCAACAGCTGGGGAGAGGTGGGGTACGGCCGCTGCTCTCACACATCGAAAGGATCAGTTGAGATGGTTAAGGCATCCGATTACAATGCATTTCAGTTTCGAACTGTTTCAAGCACATCCAACCAGTAAGAGGCCCCAGGGTAGACTCAGAACCTACTGGAGGGATTATATATTCTGACTGGCCTGGGAATGCCTCTGGATCCCACAGGAAGGGCTGAGGAGTATCTCCAGTGATAGAGCTGCCTGAGTTTCCACATTATATACCTGCGTTTACCTCCATGATTTGACATCGGATAAATGGAAGAAAACGCAAAGATTTTTTTCCAACCACATACTGTGTCTTAATTTGCATATTTCCTCCAGCCATATTTGTGACCGACCACAGTAAGTTCAGCCATGGATTTCAGCAGTGTGAGACGTTAGCACGAAGGCCGGGGTTTTAAGAACCTAGTGCAGACTGTCTTCTTCAGCGACAGTAATAGTGTGGCAGTGTCCGTACAGTAAATGATGAGCCATAAATGATTTGATCAAAATGCAAACTGACTTGTTACATATGCAAATCTTTCTTATGACAGCCTAGGTAACCTTTTTCCATGTTTCCTGCTGTTTTCCTGCTTCAAAAACATGGACCAAATTTTGTGTACAGTCATAAATGGCACAGATGGACTACTCTTCCATGTTGATGTGGGCGGAGTCATTAAATGCATATTCATTGTTTCCCTACAGAAAATGTATTTGGCGGCATCTGTCAATCAACGGTATTTTAGCTCTGATTGGATATCTCTCGACTCATGTTGCAGTTGAACTCTGTACCCACCCACTTTGTGTTGCTTCAGAAAATTTACATTCTTAACAGTCATTCCACAGTGGTGGCCTGGTGGGAAGGTGCTGGATCACTGATCCCAAGGTTGGGGGTTCAAGCCCCACTCTCCACGGGTTGTCACTGTCCCCCCCAGTGCAGCTACCTGGGTTATCAAAGGCCGGCTGTGTCTCGCACTGTCTCTGGTGTGAGGTTCATGTAAAAGAACCATTGCTGACTTTTGACAAGAGGAGCTGCATAGCCGTCAGCGTGTTTCCGCCCTGTGATGGCCTGGCGAGCCATCCAGGGTGTACGCTATCCTCGCCCGGAGTCGGCTGGGATGGGCGCCAGCCTCCCCGCGACCCTAATTAGGATTAAGCGGTTACAGAAAATGAATGATGATGAACAATCATTCCACCAGCAATCATTCACTGACTTTACATGATTGCTTGTTGCTCTTCTCTTTTCGCGTGGACGCCACTTGACAGTGACGGGAAGCTTCACCTGTGGACGTAATATTATGCTTACGTTCACATTACCTTCTTTTCAATCGTTTTCTTTTTTATGTAAAATCCTTGTGTGCCTCTCGTCCCTGAATGGATGAACTTTGCAGGGAATCGATGTTATTGATGATCCATAGATCACACAAGTCAACAAGACTGACATCATAAAAATGAATTCATCGCATCGGGAAAGTCAACAGTGGAATATAATCATAACAGGACAGAGTGAATTAAAGCGAATCGATAAGACAATTACGGCGAGTGACACCGCGGACAGGCGTGCGCTCGGGGAGAATGAGAAACCGGGGGAAATGAAGTGTCTCTTTATGATGTGCTGGGACGTGTCACATATCTGTGTTGAGTCATTTAAAGGTTTATCGCCTGGGCTGTAAAGAAACCGTTTCCCATCTTAAACGTGTGCATGCACACCTTTATCTGTAAAAAAAAAAACAAAACAAAAAAAAACTTTTCTTTTTTCTGGAACAAAATAATATGAAACAAATTTTTTCCATTCCATGAAACACTTTCTTTCTTAAATTGAGAATCCGTGGTGCAGTGTTTAGAACATCTGACGCCTCACAGCAAGAAGGTCCTGGGTTCGATTTCCAGCTCAGGTGTTTCTGTGTGGAGTTTATATGTTCTCCCTCTGCTTATGTGGGTTTCCTCTGGGTTCTCCGGTTTCCTCCCACAGTCCAAAAACATGCACAGTAGTTTAATTGGCGGTTCCAAATCACCTCTAGGTATGAGTGTGTGTATGTGTGTTGCCCTGCGATGGCTTGGCTAGCTGTTCAAAGTGTACCCTGCCCTCACCCAGAATAGGCCGGGATGGGCCCTAGCCTCCCTATGACCCTAATAAAGATTAAGCAGTTATAAAATGCTAGTTATCATTGACAACAAGCTTTAATAGTGGGGGTGTTCCCAGAAGTGCCTGTATCACCCTTATACGGTCGAATACTTCAATATTTCAATATTACACTTTATTTAATTTCCCAGAAACCTCACAACACTGACTCCTGAGCGAACACGAGAGTGTGTGTGTGTGTGTGTGTGTGTGTGTGTGTGTGTGTGTGTGTGTGTGTGTGTTGTGAAGAATTACTGTAAAGCATGGTGATATATGAGCCTTTTCCTGGTGTCTGTACTCTGGACTTAAACATATTGGAAAAGGATTGTGGGTCAGGGTACAATATATCAGTGAGCGCTGAGGAGCCGGTGACATTTGATTGTGTCCTTTGGTGAACTCGGAGTTATTAACTGGATTGTTGAAATTTTTTTCTTGGTTGGTGTTAGGAATTGGTGTAAGATCAGAAGTACTGTGATTATACATCATTACTACTGTACTGCGCTTAGTATTCCTCCATTCTTTCATTTTCTGAACTGATGAATCCTATTAGGATCACAGGGAAGCTGGAGCCTATCTCAGCCAAGTCTGTGCAAAGATGGGGTAGACCTGGACGAGCTCACCAGGCCAACACACACACACAACCGTTCACACTCACACTTAAACCCGGTCACAGACTAGAACAGCTGAGGAATTGAACATACATGTCTATGGATTGGGGGAGGAAACCAGAGTGCCAGGTGATGAAACCTACGCAATCGTGGGTGGAGATGCCTTCGCTGAGATGGGCGCCAGCCTCCCCATGACCCTAATTAGTATTAAGTGGTTCAGAATATGAATTAATGAATTAATCCTAATTAGGGTCGCAGGGTTAGACCCCCAGTAGGCTAAGACCCCTGGGTAAGGTCTTAACCACAAGTGTGCCTCTGTTCACCCATCAGTATAAATGGGAACCAGCAAAATTTACTGGGAAGGTAACCTGCGATGGACTAGCGTCCCCTCCAGGAGGTGTTGAACTCCTGGTACCTTCACGCTATGGAAACCGGGGATAAGCACCAGCCTGATGATCCGCTATGGCTCGGGTGTAAAAAACCCAACAGACTACCTACGGTCGTAGGGAGGCTTGCACCCATTTCGGTCGACTCTGGGCAAGGGCAGGGTACACCCTGGACAGCTCGCCAATCCATCACAGGGCCAACACTCACACCTAGGGGAGATTTGGAACTGCCAATTGCCAACTGTGGATGTTTTTGGACTGTGGGAGGAAACTGGAGTACCGGTAAACTCCACACAAAAATGGCCGAGCTGGGAATCAAGCTCAGGACCTTCATGCTGTGAGGTGGACATGCTGACCACTATACTGGAGATTCCTTCCATACTGTACAGGTTTCTCAATTTACCAGTCGATCTACGTTCCAACCCTCACCTATGGTCACGAGCTTTGGGTAATGACCGAAAGAACAAGATCACGGATACAAGCGGCTGAAATGAGCTTCCTTCGCCGGGTGGCGGGGTTCTCCCTTAGAGATAGGGTGAGAAGCTCCGCCATCCGGGGAGAGCTCGGAGTAGATCCGCTGCTCCTCCGCATTGAGAGGGGCCAGTTGAGGTGGCTCGGGCATCTGGTCAGAATGCCCCCCGGACGCCTCCCTGGTGTGGTGTTTCGGGCATGTCCAACCGGGAAGAGACCCCGGGGTCGACCTAGAACACGCTGGAGGGACTATGTCTCTCGGCTTGTCTGGGACCGCCTTGGTGTCCCCCCGGGAGAGTTGGAGAAAGTAGCTCGGGAGAGGGATGTCTGGACCTCTTTGCTAAGGTTGCTGCCCCCGCGACCCGACCCTGGACTAAGCGGAAGAAGATGAGATGAGACTGTACAGGTTCTATATAGGAACAATCCTTGAGACGGAAGATTAAATGATGTATTCAGTTTGAACCAGAACCGCAGACTGAAGGCATCGATTTGAACCTGCGCTACAGTCAGGGCTGCTGGTATACAACATTCATCAACATCCGCAGAAGTCCGTTCCATTCACACACTTGATTTTATGGTTATATGGATAGCTGGTTCTGTTTGGTGTTGTTCACCACAAGCTGCAAAAAGGGGCGTGTCCAGTGCATCTTCCCAACATTCTTCAATATAAAAAAAACCTCAGTGGTCTGAAATCAGACAGACAGGGAAGTACTGAGGTTGGAGTGTGGTTTCCTCATGTGTGGCATGGCGTGGCGTTGCGTGGCGTGGTGTGTGGTGGCGTGGCGTGATGTGGATGTACCACGCCACAGTCCTCTTCAACCACTTGCCTCAATACTAACCTTAGGATTTTAGAGTCCCATTAAAGAGAGGGCGGGGCTCGGTGATCCTGAATAGCGTTAGCGAATGGTGGGTAGAGACACATGTGGACCTGTAAATACACCCAATTCCTCAACACCCAGAAATCCCTGCTGTGGGAAAAACACTTCGCTCCTGCAGTTTTCTCCTCGAGTTTCTCGTCCTCGAGCTTGTCTGAGTTGTCTTGTGTTGATGTGTTAGATTAAAAAAAAAAAATCATGAGTCCATCCATTCATTCATTTTCTGAACCATTTCTTCTTATTAAGAGTCACAGACAGGCTGGTGCCCAAATGAGCCGACTCTGGGTGAAGGTGGGGTACACTCTGAAAAGCTTGCCAGGCCATTGCAGGGCTAACACTC
>CM045737.1:49199847-49204847 GCA_024760905.1 Plotosus lineatus | reverse complement strand
TGGTTAGTCACGTCATCAGTTAACGTTACCGTCAAAGTGAACAGTGTGGTTAACGTTACTGGTTAGCGCTAAGGGGTCATTCAACATTTTCCTAAGCATACATTTTGTACGCTAGAGGGGAGGGGGTAAGATGTCTGTGTATTTTTATTATATTTATGTATATTATTATTATTAAAATGTCGATCGACAATAATACATGCGCTCGTGAATATTTTTTTGGTGTGTGTGTGTACGTTTGAAACTCTCAATGCCCAATTCGCCAACCACCTGCGGTGTTGCATATCTGCAAAGTCTGCAATGAATACTACCCAACCCGGTATCAGCTGCTGAAACATCAGAAGGCAGCTGATCAAGTGCGTAGGCTGGGGGGTGCACAGGGTGCACGTGCAACCCCCCACCCCACCCCCACACCCCCACACAGCAGGAGTTGAGCTGCGCTGGACAAGAAGTGATGTGTATTCACAATCTTATAAATAAACTTAATGACTGTTATTGAAGAGAAAGTCGGAGATAAGTTCCGCATGACTCGAGTCCGGAAGTAACTCGGAAGTTAACGTGTAACGGGCACTGCGCATGTGCACGCCCGAGCTGACCAATCAACAAACAATATTATCAGTAAGCAATAATAGCTGAACACTGTCAATCAAACAAAGTTCGCGTGTGAGAATAAAGCAGTTTGTTAGTCCCGCCTCCAGTTCCTGCACATGTGTTAGAACACAAACATTGACGCACAGAGAATGAATGGCTCAAATAATCGTAATCCATCCAGCCTGGATCTGCAGCCTCATGCTCAGTACTTTTATAACATTAATAGTATGGTTTTGTGCTGTAAATATGGATTAATATTTGTTTGTGCCTTGGAATAGATAAATAACTTTATCTCAGTTTGTAAATGTATTTAGCACATGTACTTGCAGATGTAGTTTGAAATATATTTGAGAATGTTTTTGGTTGAACTATAATATTAATAATATTTATAAGAATCCACCTCCGCTGATGCGGCATCATGAATGCAGCGTTAGCCATGAACGCCATCTTGCAAGTGAACCACACTGTTAAAAATTTAACGGCGGTCCTTAGGTGTGTTAACTTTAACGTCAAGCTAACAATTGGTTAAAGTTAACCGAGTTTTCAACAACAAGATAACGATAGCGTTAAATTTAACGGTCGGTTAACTCTACTTAACAAGTGGTTAAAAAATAACCGTGTTTTGAACAACCGGCCCCAGGAGTTTAACTCCTCCTGGATGGGACGCTAGTCCAGTGCAGGTTACCTTCCCAGTATATTTTACTGGAACCCATTTATACTGTTGGGTGAACAGAGGCACACTTGTGATTAAGACCTTGCCCGGGGGTCTTAGCACAATGGGGGTCTAACTGGGATTCGAACACACAACCTCCTGATCATGAGCACAGCACCCTAACCACTACACCACCGGCTCCGTATATAAGTAGGTCCTGGGTTCAAATCCCTGGCTCAAGTGCTTTGATGGTCTGGTGAGCTGTTCAAAGTTGGCTGAGATAGGCTCTGGCCCCTCAGTGTCCCTGATAGAAGTAAGCGTTTTGGTGAACGAGTGAGCGTGACTGAGTGTATAACTTCTATCAGAGGAATCCAGAGTGCGGTGATGTTTGAATCATCTCTGAAGCTGGTGCTGTAGGTCAAGACACACGGCTGTGGTCCGTTCTCCGGTGATCGGATCAATCCAGGTATGTCTTAAGGTACTGAAATTACACACAGTGTGACACACTGATGTAGCATTTAGCATGTTTGCCTCATAGCAAGAAGGTCCAGGGTTTGATTCCCAGGCCCGGTGGGGATGTTTCTGTGTGGAGTTCATGTGCATGCCCTTCCTGTGCTTACACTGCTTTCCTGATCAGATTTAATTCCGAAGTGAAGGGCGGGTGACGTGCATGGAGGTCTCAGGTCCACTCCATTTTGATGTCAACCCTCAGCACATGTTTCTTTATTCTAGTTCATGTAAAGTCCAGAACCACCTGCTTATTAGAACCGCTCTGCAGTACATCGTGTACACGAAGGACTTTAAAGGAATTGCATGCTAGCTAGAGGCATTTACTTTTATATAAAATAAATTAAAACTAGTTAGTCATAATTTAAATAAAATTGTCTTTCAAAGAAAGCTTTGTGCTTTATAATTTTAAATTATGTATGTGGAGAAACTATCTAGATAAATATGAGTCAAAGAGACCATCAAGGAAGATTAGGGGCAACCGTGGCCTTAAAAAAAAAAAAAAAAAAGTCACGGGGAGGCTGGTGCCCATCTCAGCTGACTTTGGGCGAGGACAAGGTACACCCTGCCCAGCTCACCAGGGTATTGCAAGGCAATTCCAGAACCAGCAGGAAATAATGTGTAGCAAGGGGGAGGGGGAGCTTCACACTCCCACTGCTCCACCCTTATGCCTGAAGTGCACTTAACCTCCAACTGCCGTCTGGGGGCCACAATGTGAGTGCCTAGTGCTCTGAATGTGTGTGTGTGTGTGTGTGTGTGTGTATGTGTGTGTGCATGCTCATTGTAGATGGGTTAAATGAATTAAAATACATGTAGTCATTTAATACTATCTATCTATCTATCTATCTATCTATCTATCTATCTATAGAGATACCTTGACTTATGAATTAATCTGTTCTGAAGGCAAGTTCTTAAGTCAAAATGTTCGTTGGATAAAACAAAAATTCCCATCGGAAATAACAGAAAACCAATTAATCTGTTCCAACCCCCTCCCAAACTCATATAACCGGACACAAATAGTAAATAGTCCCCCAGTGCAGCTAACTGGGTTATCAAAGGCCGGCCATGTCTCTCACTGTCTATGGTGTGAGGCATGTAAAAGAACCATTGCTGACTTTCGACAACAGTAGGCTGCAAAGCCGTCAGCGTGTTTCCGCCCTGCGATGGCCTGGCGAGCTGTCCAGGGTGTACTCTGCCCTCGCCCTGAGTTGGCTGGGATGGGCACCAGCCTCCCCGTGACCCTAATAAGGATGAAGCGGTTACAGAAAATGAACTGAACAAATAGTAAATTTGACCTAAGATATTAAAGATAAACATGTAAGAACAACAAATATTTCATAATAATAATACTACATGTACATTAACATTAATAATAATTAATAATCATAAAACAATAAAGTCGACTAACCTTTCCAATCATTGACTGCGGCGAAGATGTCACGTGGGCGGGCAGGAGGTGGAGTGTAACAGAAGGGAGAAGGAGAATTTCGTGCATGTGCACGCTATGAATGCCATCGAGGAAAGGCTATTGGTGAGCTCCCATATGGCCAATGCTTCTGAAATAGTGGGGCGATGCTGCGGGGGGAGGGGGGGGGGCACGTATGACCCTGACTGACCCTGACCCTGACACTGGAGAGCATGCTTTTTTGTCATAGTGTACTAGATTTAAATGTCATTGCACATCCTCTACAATAGGTGGCAGTATTCCCTATGGTGTACGGAAAAAGCACAGAGCAAACGATATGAAGTGCAGGAAACACTGTTTATAGTATATCATCATCATCATCATCATCATAAAAGAGGTGCATTATGTTCCTTTTTAAATTCAGGACAACATGAGGATGCTTTTATTCCAGATTACAGGTAACACCATAGAAAAGAAGGAAATGACACGTTATAATCCTTTTGTTGTTATCTTGCTAATTGCCTTTAATTCCAGTTTGTTCTGGTTCTTGTTGGTTTGAGACACTCAAATTAATCCTCACCGCAGAGATGCTGCAGGAAAAGAAAGCATGAGGGACACAAGGACAGGGAAGGAGAGGCGGGGCATATATAACTAATATTGCTTTCACCTGTCTCAGAAAATTACCCATGATTCATGTGTTGTGCAAAGCCATGAAAACCCGGTGATAGTGGGGCATGAACCCCTGACTTCGGGTTCAGTAATCCAGCACTCTACCACCGGACCGCCACTCACTTTGAACCATTGTTTAAACAAATGCAGAATTGATTATTTATTTATTTGTTTGTTTGTTTATTTTCTGTGCAGTACCGCTTGAAAGATTTCATTCTACAGGTTGAGTGTAAACAGTGCAAGAGATTTAACACTAAATTAATTTTTACAGGGCAGCGGTGGCCCGGTGGTAAGGTGCCGGGTTACCGATCCCAAGGCTGTCAACGGGTTATCACTGCTGTCCCCCCAGTGCACTAGCTGGGTTATCACAGGCCGGCCGTGTCTCTCGCTGCCTGTGGTGGGAGGTTCATGTAAAAGAACCATTGCTGACTTTCGTCACGGGGAGCCGCACAGCCGTCAGCGTGGTTCTGCTCTGCGATGGCCTGGCGAGCCGTCCGGGGTCTACGCTGCCCTTGCCCAGAGGTGGCTGAGATGGGCAGTAGCCTCCTCGCGACCCTAATTAGGATTACGCGATTAAGAAGACGAATGAAAGAATGTTTGGAAGTCAGAAGAGTCTGAGAATAAAACACCATCACAGGGTTTACTTCCAGCACAGAGTGAAAAAAAAAGTAAAAAGTTTAGTTTATTAATAGACCACACACACACTCATTCGCTCTCGTTCGCTCGTTCGGCTCTAACGGAGTTATTATTACGGCCTGAAAAACAGACTGAACTCCTTCCACTTGTGTTTTAACTTAATTATGGAGGAGAACTCATAAACTTAAAAACCACTTCTCACTAAAAGCATGAGAGCATGAGACTGAGAACCGAGGGTATTAGAGAGAAAAAGGTAAAATGAGAGAGAGAGAGACAGGGGGCAAGGGAGAGAGAGGGGGAGCAAGGGAGAGAGAGGGGGTGAAGAGGGGGAGAGAGAGAGAGAGAGAGAGAGAGAGACAGAGACGGAGAGAGAGTGGGGGAGAGAGAAAGAGAGAGGGGGAGAGGGAGAGAGAGAGAGGGAGAGAGAGGGAGAGAGAGAGAGAGTTTGGGTGTATGGAGTGTGTGTGGTGGTACGTGTGTCATTTCTAGAGCAGGAAGAAGAGAATAAGCAATCTGTAGTGTGTAATGGATATGTCAAGAGTT
>CM045737.1:49189847-49197347 GCA_024760905.1 Plotosus lineatus | reverse complement strand
GGTCTTAACCACAAGTGTGCCTCTGATCACCCAGCACTATAAATGGGTAGCAGTAAAATATACTGGGAAGGGAACCTGCCATGGACTAGCGTCTCATCCAGGAGGAGTCAAACTTGCTTCTCTCTTTGTCGCTGAACGTCACTTCACGCTATGGAAACCAGGGATAATCATCAGCCTGATAAGCTGCGATGGTTCAGGTGTAAAAACACAAAGGACTTTACCTTTATTCCATCATTGTGGGGATTCGTAAGTGCCGCCCCTTTCACTAGTCATTATTCAAGGTATCAGTAAGCATCTTGCACCTTTTGATCTGGGGTGTCAGATCATAAACAACATGAACAGGGGTGGCCACCCAGTCTGAGACCAGGCACCACATATTTCACTGTGTTACCCCAAAGAACCACATCATACACACGGGCACACACGAACATCACCCATCCCTTTCTCACACACACACACACACACACACACACACACACACACACACACACACACACACACACACACACCTCTGCTCAGCCAGATTTATTGTAAATTCACACACGAACTTCATAAAATACATCATTGAATGTCAGAGTGCAGCTGTGATTCAATAGCCATGTTAATGTCCGATATTCTGTGTTCAACAGTGTGCCGGGACAGTTGGACGTCTGATACAACGCATTTTAGTTTGTCGTTTATAGGAGACAAGATTTCAACAACGTCATTGAGGGATTTTATAACAAACTCTCCTTCACTGTATTGCGTTTTGGCCGGTGTAATGTTTCAAGCCAGTTGATAGGATACGAGTGTTCCGGTCTCTGAGCGCTTCATAAATTTTTGGAAAAACTACAGAGATCCCTCACTTTCCGCAGTTAATTGGGACCGAGATCCCCCCGCGACCGCCGAATTCTGCGAAATAGGATCGACCCCCCTGACTGACGTATACGTACATGTATGAGATTGCTTTTTGGCTTTTTATATATCAATAAATATATATTAAATACTATAAATGCTTATAATAACAATTAAAGATTGAAGACACAGACGTGTGCGTGCGCACAGATGCACACCTCACATAAAAATGTAAGTAGTTTTGTCCTTTTCTGTCTGACTTTTCAAAGTGAACAACTTGTACTTGAAGTTCAGTCCCTTTAGGAAATTCCTGGTCGAAGTTAGCGTGCAGTGAGCTGTAGTGGCGCTGAAGATTTGAAGTTTTGAAATGCGCCAGTGGTGTCTGCCATATAAAGCAGAATGGCTTTCCATTACATTCAAGAAAAACAAAACATAAACCCTCCCACTCAGTTAAAAATGTCCTTTGTTCATCTTCATATTTTTATTTTGCGGTGCATTTTTTTCTGCCATTTTAAGATCAAACTGGGAACCTGCGGTGTAAATAAGGTCGGGGTGATACGCTCGTGTCTTCTGGTTCTAGTAACGACTCTCGCTGCTGCATTCTAAACTAGCTGGAGATTGTTTATGTTCCTATTAGAACATCCAGGCAGTAATGTATTACAGTAATCTAATCTCGAGGTAACAAAAGCATGAACAAGTTTGTCCACATTATGCACTGACATCATATTTCTTATTTTAGCAACAATCCTGAGATGAAAGAAGGCTACCTGAGTAATATTATTTACATGAGCTTCAAATTAAAGACCAGCGTCTATACTTCAAGGTTCTTTACTTCAACACATGATGATACTGAAACACCATCAAAACTTACATCATCAGAGATTATATATTATTATGTGCTTTACACATTTCTCAACTTGATTAAGCTGATGTCTCTCAACTGGTTTTGCTGAAATATAGCGCTGTGTATCATCAGTATAACAATGAAATCTAATACCATGATTACGAATGATATTCCCCAACGGGAGCATGTATAAAGAAAAAAACAACAGGCCTAAAACAGAACCTTGTGGAACACCAAACTTAATATTAGAACGTACAGAGAAAGCACCATTTACATCTACAAACTGATAACAGTCAGTTAAATACGATTCAAACCAGGAGAGGGCGGGTCCCTTAACTCCAACAACATTTTCTAATCCGTCAAGGAGAATCGTGTGATCAATAGTATCAAAGGCGGCACTATAGGTCAAGTAGCACAAGCAAGTAGTCACAGCCGTGGTCAGAGGCCAGTGGTAGATCATTTACCACCTTAATGAGTGCTGTCTCTGAGCTATGATGAGGCCTAAAGCCTGACTAATACATTTTGTGAATGTTATTCCTACAAAGATATGAACATAAATGCTGCACTACAGCTTTTTTAAACATCTTAAAGACAAAAGGGAGGCTTCATGTTGGTCTATAGTTGGACAGTTGATATGGGTCGAGATCAGGATTTTCAATCAGATGTTTGATAACTGCTAGTTTAAAGGATTTTGGTACACACCAGTGCTTGGGGGGGTCTTTTTTTTCCGATAGAGGGCATCACAGAAAATAATTGAGAAGCACTACACAAGGCATTCTCGGAGTGTCAAGGAATACACATGGAAGAAATCATGGCTAACCGGCCCAGAAAAGCCATTTCTCCAGCAGAGCTCGTAAATCAAAATTTTACGAGTTGGATGGAGCAGATTTTTGGTGGGATCGAAGCTCGTATTATGGAAAATTCATTATAAAAGAGACTTGTAAGTCAAGGTACCACTGTATACAGAATTTCAACGCATTAAATTCATGTGTAGAATTTTGTATAAGTTTGAGATTATTAGTATAATAACTGCAATGCTCCTCCTCAGCAAGTTATAAAAGGTTGGTGTATATGACTGTATCCGGGAGGTAGAGCATCCATTTAATGCTACATATTCAGTGGGTTTAATCAATGTTTCTGTTAAACACATTACACTAAACTCCTGATCAGTAATGATTTAATTAACAATAAGCGCTTTTGATGAAAGAGATCTAACGTTTAACAAATTCATCTTTAGATCAATGGTATATTCAGTAGGATTTAAATTTATGTTAATAAGATTATTAAAACAGACTCTCTGAGAGTTTTTACATTTTTATTTAGTTTGGGAAACCGACACGGTTTCTAAAGCATTGAACGTGACCTTGAGTGACGATTCTGCGCAGCTGGCTGACGCTCGGATTAGCCTGTTTGTCTGCTCTCTGGCTTTGGCTCTGGATAGTCACTGCCTGACTAGACTTGTTCTCAGATAATGAGCAATTCTGCAAGAACTGAAAGCAGCACTTACTTGAGTGGGATGGATACCATTCCACTCTATCAGGCCAGGTTTACCCTTAAAAGTGCTCTCTTCTTCTTCTTTTCCTTTCGGCTTTTCCCTTCAGGGGTCGCCACAGCGAATCATCTGCCTCCATCTCACCCTATCCTTTGCATCTTCTTCTCTTACACCAACGACCTTCATGTCCTCCTTCACCACATCCATGAATCGTCTCTTTGGTCTTCCTCTAGGCCTTTTGCCTGGTAGTTCCAGCCTCAGCATCCTATTACCAATATACTCACTATCCCTCCTCTGTACATGTCCAAACCATCTCAATCGAGCCTCTCTGACTTTGTCTCCAAAACGTCTTACATGTGCTGTCCCTCTGATGTGCTCATTCCTAATCCTATCCATCCTCGTTACTCCCAAAGAGAACCTCAACATTTTCATCTCTGCTACCTCCAACTCTGCCTCCTGTCTTTTCCCCAGGGCCACTGTTTCTAACCCATACAACATCGTTGGCCTCAACACCGTCTTGTACACTTTTCCTTTCATTCTTGCCAATACCCTCCTATCACACATCACACCGGACACTTTTCTCCAACCATTCCAACCTGCCTGTACACGCTTCTTGACCTCTTTTCCACACTCTCCATTGCTCTGGATTGTTGAGCCTAAGTACTTAAAATCCTCCACCTTTCTTATCTCTGCTCCCTGTAATCTCACCGTTCCTCTTTGGTCCTTGTCATTCATGCACATGTATTCTGTCTTACTGAGGCTAATCTTCATTCCCCTCCTTTCCAGGGCATACCTCCACCTCTCTAGATTTTCCTGCACTTGTTCTCTGCTCTCACTACAGATCACAATGTCATCTGCAAACATCATAGTCCATGGGGAATCTTGTCTAGCCCCTTCTTGTTTGCTATGGTGATGGACAGTCTGACAGACGAGCACCGACAGCACACCTCACCACTGTCTTACATCTCTCATACATGTCCTGCACCACTCTAACATACTTCTCTGCCACTCCAGACTTCCTCATGCAATACCACAGTTCTTCTCTCGGCACCCTGTCATATGCTTTCTCCAGATCCACAAAGGCACAATGCAGCTCCCTCTGACCTTCTCTGTACTTCTCCATTAACATTCTCAAGGCAAACACTGCATCTGTGGTGCTCTTTCTTGGCATGAAACCAAACTGTTGTTCACAAATGCTGACCTCTGCCCTTAGTCTAGCTTCCACTATTCTTTCCCATAACTTATGTATGGCTCATCAACTTTATCCCTCTGTAGTTGCCACAACTCTGCACATCTCCCTTGTTCTTAAAAATGGGCACCAGCACACTTCTCCTCCATTCCTCTGGCATCCTCTCACTCTCTAAGACTTTGTTAAATGTTCTTGTCAGAAAATCTACTGCTACCTCTCCTAGACACTTCCATACCTCCACCGGTATGTCATCAGGACCAACTGCCTTTCCATTCTTCATCCTCTTCAATGCCCTCCTCACTTCACCCTTACTAATCTTTGCTACTTCCTGGTCCTCAACAGTCACCTCTTCTACTCTTTTTCTCTCTCATTTTCCTCATTCATCAGCTCTTCAAAGTACTCTTTCCATCTTCCCCAAGACACTTCTGTCATCAGTCAATACATTTCCCTCTCTGTCCTTTATCAATCTAACTTGCTGCACGTCCTTCCCATCTCTATTTCTCTGCTGTGCCAACCTGTATAAATCATTTTCTCCCTCCTTACTTTCCAACCGAGCATACAAGTCATCAAACGCGCTCTGTTTGGCCTTCGACACTGCTACCTTTGCCTTACGCTGTGTCTCCCTGTACTCCTGTTTACTCTCTTCGGTTTTCTCAATGTCCCACTTCTTCTTCGCTAATCTCTTCCTTTGTACACACTCCTGCACTTCCTCATTCCACCACCAAGTCTCCTTATCTACTTTCCTTCCAGATGACACACCAAGTATTCTCCTACCTGTCTCCATGATCACATTAGCTGTAGTTGTCCAGTCATCTGGGAGCACTTCCTGACCACCCAACGCCTGTTTCAACTCCTCCTTGAAGACAACCCGACACCCTTCCTTTTTCAACTTCCACCACTTTGTCTTCTGCTCTGTCTTTGCCTTCTTCACCTTCCTCACCATCAGCATCATCCTGCACACCACCATCCTATGCTGTTTGGCAACACACTCACCCGCTACTACTTTGCAGTCACTGACTTCCTTTAAATTACATCGCCTGCACAAGATGTAGTCTACCTGTGTGCTCCTACCTCCACTTTTATAAGTCACCCTATGCTCCTCTCTCTTCTGGAAGAAAGTATTCACCACAGCCATTTCCATCCTTTTTGCAAAATCTACCAACATCTGTCCTTCTGTGTTCCTGTCCTGGATACCAAACCTACCCATCACTTCCTCGTCCCCTCGGTTTCCTGCACCAACATGTCCATTGAAGTCTGCCCCAATGACCACTCTTTCACCTCTGGGGGTACTCTGCATCACTTCATCTAACTCCCTCCAGAATCTCTCCTTCTCTTCTCGCTCACATCCTGCCTGTGGGGCATAAGCACTAACAACATTGACCATCACACCTTTAATTTCTAACTTGAGACTCATCACTCTATCTGACACTCTTTTCACTTCTAGAACATTCCTGGCAAACTCCTCCTTCAAGATGACTCCGACTCCATTTCTCTTCCCATCCACACCGTGATAAAACAGCTTAAACCCTGCTCCTATGCTTCTAGCCTTGCGACCTTTCCACCTGGTCTCCTGAACACACAGTATGTCCACCTTCCTCCTCTGCATCATGTCAGCCAGCTCTCTACCTTTTCCTGTCATAGTTCCAATATTCAAAGTCCCTACTTTCAGTCCTAGACTCATGCCTTTCCTCTTCTCTCTCTGGCAACGGACATGCCTCCCGCTTCTCCTTCTTCGACGTCCTCGACCAACAGTAGTCCAATTTCCATCAGCACCCTGTTGGTTGACGGCACTGATGGCGGTCGTTGTTAACCCGGGCCTCGACCGATCCGGTATGTGATTCTTTCTTGTGATTAGCATAGTTTATTTGGCATTTGTTTTACGCCGGATGCCCTTCCTGACGCAACCCTCTGCATTTATCCGGGCTTGGGACCGGCGTGAGGGAGAGACACTGGTTTGTGCCCCCCCCTCACGGCTGCATTACCCTTAAAAGTGCTCTAATTATCTATAAAGCCCACTTCGTTTGGACATCCAGCATTTCAGTGACCATAGATGTTGTAAGCTACATCACCATGCAGTATTGGGATGGGGCCAGATGATATTACAACATCAGACATTGCTAAGTTCCACACCTCTAGAAAATTATTTTTAGTAACCGTTAACTGTAGAAGGCATATATCGTTAACTCCAGCAAGTACAAACTATTTTAGAGAACCTGCGCTCACATAAGATCCTATGATAACCTGTTATGTCCAGCACTCTGGCTCCTGGGATACACCAAACCAGTGGTGCTGATGCTCCGAAATGACTAGTTAATTTCAGGTACCTTAACATAGGGCTTCCTATAACCAGAGCTCTTTCATGTTTTTCAGCAGGTGGCTCACTGATGAGAGCAAACGTGTTGGATACGTGAAACACGAATGAGCGGCACTCCTGTTTGTGCCAGCCTCCCTGCGACCCTAATTTTTATTAAATGGTTCAGAAAATGAATGCATGAATAGAACATGAGCATGAGGAGTACATGAACATGAGGAGAAAATGAGGATGGACATGAGGAGAAAATGAACATGAAGAGAAAATGAACATGGACATGAGGATAAAATGAACATGAAGAGAAAATGAACATGGACATGAGGAGAAAATGATCATGGACATGAGGAGAAAATGAACATGAGAAAATGAACATGAGGAGAAAATGAAGATGGGCATGAGGAGAAAATGAACCTGGACATGAGGAAAAAAAAGAACCTGGACATGAGGAGAAAAAGAACATGAGAAAAAAAATGAATATGGACAATGAGGAGAAAATGAACATGGACATGAGGAGAAAATGGACATGAGGAGAAGATGAACATAATGAGAAAATGAACATGGACATGATGAGAAAATGAACATGGACATGAGAAGAAGATGAACATGAGGAGACCATAAAAATGAGAAGAACATGAGGAGAACAGGAACATGAGCACAATAAACCAAGAACATAAATATGTAGAGAACATGAACATTTGAAGAACATGAACATGAGGAAAACAAAAAATATGAGAACAGGAACATGAGCATGAGGAGAATATGAGTATGAGGAGAACATAAATGTGAGCTTGAGAACATGACTGTGAGAGAAACATATGAAACTCCGACCT
>CM045737.1:49152347-49182347 GCA_024760905.1 Plotosus lineatus | reverse complement strand
CATCCTGAACTCAACAGCATTAAACCAATCACCATCCTGAACTCAACACCTTCTGATCAATCATTGTCCTGAACTCAACACCTTCTGACCAATCATCATCCTGGACTCAGCACCTTCTGACCAATCACCATCCTGAACTCAGCACCTGTGATCAATCACCATCCTGAACTCAACAGCATCAAACCAGTTACCATCATGAACTCAACACCTTCTGATCAATCACCAATCATTATCCTGAATTCAGCACCTTCTGACCAATCACAATCCTGAACTCAACACCTTCTGACCAATCATCATCCTGGACTCAGCACCTTCTGACCAATCAACACCTGTATCTGTGGGAAATGGCTGATATTCTGAGTCCTTTTCAATCCCTCTGTCTTTTTCTTTTCTCCCCAGAGTTCAGGTTTTGCCTGCACACCTCCCGTCTTCTCTTTTCATTTGTGCTTGACCCCGGCTTTTTACTTTCTTCTTAGCGGGCTTCATTAAATACCTCTATATGTCTCATGGTCCCCCCCTGTCTCTCCTTCGCGCTCTCTCTGTCTGTCTCTCGCGCTCTCTCTCTCTCTCTCTCTCTCTCTCTCTTTCTCTCTCTCGCTCTCTCTAAGTGAGGAGAAGCAGGACAAAAGGAAAAGCTTCCAGTGAGTGTTTCTCAGTGGAAAAGTGTGACCCCCAGCTTCTGGGAGAAAAAGAACCTGAGGATAATTGCTAATGAATCCAGGGGCTCCGCTAATAGGCCAACACTGGCGCCGAGTTCTGAGGGGGCAAGACATGTATATTAATACTCAGCAATTTTATTGAATCAGGTGGAGAGAGAGAGAGAGAGAGGGTGGGGGTGAGAGATAGAGAGAGAGAGAGAGAGAGAGAGAGAGAGAGCTAGAGAGAGAGAAAGAGATATGAATATTCATCCTCATTTATATTTCAAGGCATTTCCCCTCCTGCGGGAGAAGCCGACCCTGGTTTCTGACCAGTTTTCGTGCCCATTACAGAAATGACAGCTCTCACTCCCGGGCCCTGACAGAGGTCTGGCCCGGCACACAGGAGGTCCGGCAAACAGGGAGCCAGCGCCGGTTCCCAGCTGTCCACAAACACTCATTAACAGAGGAACACATCCAATGGAATCTCTGTGAGAATTTTTAATCACACAAAGAGCCGCTAATTAGGCAGCTGATGGAGCAGAGAGAGCACAAGGACAAATTCTTTAAACAAAGGACTGGAAACTTTAGGTGCTTTAATTACTTGGGCGAAGAGTTCATTCCCGAACTGGAGAGCACATCATTCCACTAATGAGACCAAGTGGCAGCACATATTAGCCCGGAATAATGCGGAAAGTGCGGTTATATCAGGCTCTCTTTGGATAAACCCTCTTTTCTTTTCTTTTCTTTTCTTTTCACTTTCCTCTGCCCACCTCTTAAACACGCACATGTGTAAGACACCAAACCCCGAACGAGGCGAGAGAAAGAGTCGTAGGTTCCGTGCGTGATTGCGAGCAGCAGGTTTCTGTTCTTCATGTGGAGCTTGGCAGACTTGATCGTCTTAATTGGCCATTAGAACGTTCTCCTGTTCGAAAATGAATATCATTACAGACCTCGCTGTGGCCTTTCCCTGGAGAACAAGACTTATTGCAATTTGTCATTCAATATGTGTGTGTGTGTGTGTGTGTGTGTGTGCATGTGTATTTGTGTGTGTGTGTGTGTGTGTGTGTGCGTGCGTGCGTGCGAGCGTGTGTGTGAGTGTGTGTGTGTGTGTGTGTGTGTGTGTGTGTGTATATATGACTAATTTACAGAAACCGGACTCCATGAACATTATGAAAAGACACCCGAGATCGGAACACATGATTAAACCTGGCCGTCTTTATGGAAAGTAAAATTATTTTTTTATTTTTACCCCAAAGATAAAACCTGGTTCTGAAACTAACCACGGGCAGGGGCTGGCCTGGTGGTAAATCTGCTGAATCACTGATCCCAAGGTTGGAGGTTCAAGCCCCACTCTCAACACATTGTCACCGTCCCCCCCAGTGCACTAACTGGGTTATCAGAAGCCGGCCATGTCTCTCACTGTCTATGGTGAGACGTTCATGTAAAAGAACCATCGCTGACTGTCAACAAGAGGAGCTGCATAGCCATCAGCGTGTTTCTGCCCTGCGATGGCCTGGCGAGCCATCCAGGGTGTACTCTGCCCTCGCCCAGAGTCAGCTGAGATGGGTGTGACCCTAATTAGGATTAAGCGGTTTGGAAAATGGATGGAACTAACCAGAGAGAGAGAGATCCATGCCGCTAACCAAGTTACTATTATTATTATTGCTATTTTTAATCATAGTGCTGTTTCAGTGGTAATCGCTGTTGAGAAGGTTGCAAGTTTAAATCTCAACAAGTTTACGACCCCCCCCTGAGCTTGTATGGGTTTTCTCTTGGTACTCACATCCCTCCGACAGCACAGACTAATTAGTTTTTCCAAAATGTCCCTCGGTAGGTGTGTGTATGTGTATGTATGTGTGTGTGTGTGTGTGTGTGTGTGTGTGTGTGTGTGTGTGCCCTATGATGGTCTGGCGAGCTGTTGAAGGTACATCCCACCACAGCCAACTGACATAGGCTCTAGCCTTTCTGTGACCCAGGCAAGAATAAATGGTCTGGGAAATGATTGAGATGAATGAAAGTACATAGTCCTGTAATAGACCGGTGACCTGTTCAGGGTGTAACCCCGCCTCTCACCTGAACTCAGCTGAGATTGGCTCCTCCTTCCCTCTTAATATTGGTTTTACTAATAAATCGTCAATTTGAAACGAAACGTGAAGAACCTTCGAAGAACCCAGTTCCACCTCAACCTGGATATTAGATTACAGGCAGTGGTGGATCAGTGGTCAAGGCTCTGGGTTACCGATCAAAACGTTATGGGTTCAATGCCCAGTACCACCAAGCTGCCACTGCCAGACCCTTAAGCAAGACTCTTAAGGGTTGTATAAATCAGATTAGGGTCGTGGGGAGACTTACGCCCAGCTCACTTCTCCTTTCCTTTTCTCTCACCATACTCTATAATCTAATAGTCAGGCCATCGTAGGGCCAACACACCACAATTCACACTCATATTTTCACCTAAGGGGCAATTTGGAACAGCCGATTAGCCTACTCTGCATGTTTTTGGACTGTGGGAGGAAACCCAGGCGAGTATGGTGTGAACATGCAAACTCCACACAGAAACGCCCTCACTGAGCCCGCGAATTAAACCGGGGGACATGCTAACCACTGCACCTCCGTGCCGCCCTCTATTCTATTAACGTTTCTTTTTTTTCACTTCAGCAGCCGATAAAACCTTTTCCTGATACTGGGTGGTGTAATTTGTTGGATGTTGCTTGATGGTGTCGTACATCAGCTCTCCAGCACCTGTCAGATTTTCAGTAGGAGACGAAAGTGACACACAGGCTCCTTCACCCAATACAACATCAATGGAGAGTGATGAGTGGGTGTGGCCTCAATGCTACCCAGTGTATAAGTGTTAGCTGAGGTAAATTAGCAATTCTGTAAATGATGCTAATTATAGCGAGGTGGCTAACCGAAGAAACGCCCACATTGTGAAGATGAATGAACGTCTCTGGTGCTCACATTCCAAAACAGTTTATGGCGAAGTGTGTAGGCTCGGCGCTGTAGCTCGAGGTGTGTGAGAGAAACACACCGCGTGTTTGTTCTCCGTCCTGTAGAGACGAGACGAGTGTGAGTGGAGAAGATTACGTTGTTACTCCGTGATATCGATCCTCCTCCCAGAGGTGTGTTCAACCTCGTGTGTTTGTTTCTTCTCACCATCTCACTCGCTTCGTCTACACACCAGCAAATCAATACACACCTGTTTACGCACCTGATTTTAGCTCGAAAATAAAAAGACCTGATGAGTTTCATGCACCTGAACATTGGCGTGCGCTGCTACAGGTGATCACCTGAAATTCATCGAAATAAAGCAATAAATATTTCAATGTGCACCAAACTCAAATATTAAACATGGATATTCTAAGCAATTAGATTTATTACCCCTCCTTTACCCCTCACATCTGCTTCACCCCTCCTTTACCCCCTCGCCTCTCATTTATCCCTCCTTTACCTCCTTGCCTGTCCTTTTCCCCCCTTAACTCCCTCACTTCTCCTTTACCCTCCCTTACCCCCTCGCCTCTCCTTACCGTTCCTTTACCCCCTCGCCTCTTCTTTACCCCTCCCTTACCCCCTCACCTCTCCCTACCGTTCCTTTACCCCCTCGCCTCTTCTTTACCCCTCCTTTACCCCTCACCTCTCCTTTACCCCTCCTTTACTCCCTCGCTTCTCCTTTACCCCTCGACTCTCCATTACCCCCTTACCCGCTGGCCTCTTCTTTATCCCTCCTTTACCCCTCTTTTACCTGTACGCTTCTCTTCTTTCCCTCTCCTTTACCCTCACCCCTCTTTTTACTCCTCATCTTTCCTTTACCCCTCTTTTACCTCCATGCTTCTCTTCTTTTCCCTCCTTTCCCTCACACCTCTCCTTTACCCCTCCTGTACCCCTTGACTCTTTTTTACCCCTCGCCTCTCCTTTACCCCTCCTTTACCCCATCTTTCCTTTAGCCCTCCATTACCCCTGCGCCTCTCCTTTACCACTCGTTTACCCCCTCGCCTCTCCTTTACCCCTCTCATCTCTCCTTTACCCCTCCTTTACCCCATCTTTCGCTTAGCCCTCTCGCATCTCCTTTACCCCTCCTTTACCCCTCTTTTACCTCCACGCTTCTCTTCTTTCCCTCCTTTACCCTCACACCTCTCCTTTACCCCTCCTTTACCCCCTCACCTGTTCTTTACCCCTCCTGTACCCCTTGACTCTTTTTACCCCTCGCCTCTCCTTTAACCCTCCTTTACCCCATCTTTCCTTTAGCCCTCCATTACCCCTCGCCTCTCCTTTACCCCTCATCTCTCCATTACCCCAATGCCTCTCCTTTACCCCTCCTTTACCCCATCTTTCATTTAGCCCTCTCGCCTCTCCTTTACCCTTCCTTTACCCCTTCGCCTCTCCTTCACCCCTCTTTTACCTGCACGCTTCTCTTCTTTCCCTCTCCTTTACCCTCACCCCTCTTTTTTACTCCTCATCTTTCCTTTACCCCTCGCCTGTGCTTTACCCCTCTTTTACCTACACGCTTCTCTTCTTTCCCCTCCTTTACCCCCCTCACCTGTTCTTTACCCCTCCTGTACCCCTCGCCTCTCCTTTACCCCTCCTTTCCTTTAGCCCTCCATTACCCCTGCGCCTCTTCTTTACCCCCTCGCCTCTCCTTTACCTCTCGTCTCTCCATTACCCCAATGCCTCTTCTTTACCCCTCTCATCTCTCCTTTACCCCATCTTTTGTTTAGCCCTCTCACCTCTTCTTTACCCCTCCTTTACCCCCTCGTTTCTCCTTTACCCCTCTCCCTAACCTGTGCCTTACTCCTCTCTCACACCTCTCTACCCCTCCCTCACTTCTCCTTTACCCCTCCCCACCCCTCCTTTGCTTCTCCTTTACCTCTCCCTTAATCCTTGCTCACTTCTCCTGCACGTCTCCTTTTACCCCTCATCTCTCTCCCACTATCTCTCCCTTACGCCATTATCATTCCTGCGCCTTACTCGCATTGCCCTTTTCTCTACCTCACCCGTTACCTCTTCATTTACTACTCTCCTGTTTGCCCCATAACCCCTTTACCTCCGGCTTGCCCCCTTAACTGAACATCTTTTACTTCCAGTCCATGTTTCAGAAATCGAGTTCTTAAACTGGGCTCACAGTACCGAGCTGAGGCTGATGTGTAATGTTGTAATGATCTTCACTAATGTTTGCCGATGCTGTACCAACACTCACAGGCGTATTGAGACTGATTGATGTTTGAAATCTTTCGAAAACGCTGAAAAATTCTCAAACACGTGGGATGGATATCCGCTGGGTAGGAGGAGATTATTCTAAAACTCGCCAACCAGTGAACACTGATCGCTCTTTATTCTAGCTCCACCTCCTTGGGTCACCTCATTTCGGGAGCCCAGTGCAGCGTGGTGACTGTGTTGATGAGAACACGCCCCCTGTGCCGATATAACGAGTTTATTCTAAGATCACAAATATGCAGTTAACATTAACAGATGATAATAATAAATAAATAAAAGCATACGCAGTTATAAATAATATTACATTCGCTCACTCGTTTTCTGAACCACTTAACTGCTTTTCCCAATTAGGGTTGCAGGTAGGCTGGCGCCCATCGCAGCTGACATTCTGATCGAGGGTGTGGTACACCCTGAATAGCTTGCCAGATCATCACAGGGCTAACACACAAAATCATTCAAATTCACAGCTAGAGGCGATTTGGAATAGTCGGTTTGCCTACTGCACGTGTTTTGGAAGTGGAGGAGGAAACCAGACCACACAGAGGAAACCCACACAAGTATGCAAGTACTGGAAGAACAAGACCCCCCCCCCCCCCCCCCCCCCCCCGAGTCTGGGAATTGAACCCAGTACCTCCTTGCTGTGAGGAACTATGCTAACCACTGTGCTAATCACTGTGCTAACATTCTACTCCCACTGTTTCATCTTATTTTTTTATTGCTCTGCCTACCCCATCCAATCCCATCCCGTCCCGTCCCCCCCGGGAGGATAAATTTACAAGTTCTGTGAAGTTTAAAACCCGAAGTACCTGTGAAAGTATGGATCTCTATTTTACTGGAGAAAGTTTGAAGTCACATTTCTAAAAAGATCCTGAAGCAGAATTTGAGAAACTGTTGCTGATGTGTGTAGATGTTTTATTTTATGAATAAAACCCGGGCGTATGATCTACACTTATCATTTCAGATCAGTCCTGAATTATTAATCATCTGCGGCGGTGCTTTATTTCGTGTAAACACGTTTTTTTTGTTCCTGTTATGAAAGGATGCCAGTTTAAACAGATGACATGTTTATCACGCCGCTAAAACCCGACGCTCTGCTTCTTCGACTCTTCCAAGGTTATAAACTGCAGGCGAACTTGTGCAGCTCCTCCTCCAGTCTGAGCGTAAAAACTTTTTGTTTGCAGGAGGATGAGAGTAAATACCCCTCCCCCCTGCTGATGCAGCCGTTTCGTGACAGAAGGTGCTCCTGTTTGAATTAAAAAGTCTCTGATTGATAAGGAGGCTGAAGGCGAATCTGCTCCGGCTAATTGTCTTTCAAACGCCCTCATTAATCAGAGCCCAGGCGAGGCCACGACGGCCGGCCCTGTCAAGCGCTCGGCTGCCACTGTTCCTCCGGCCGCTCGCCTCCCAGCATGACGCCGGAGGATCACGGGCCGTCGTCCGAGCACCTGCCCGCGAGCCGAGACATCCGCTGACTGCCCTCTTCTCCGACGCGCCGGCCCCAGAGACCAATTTAGCATCCACTTAATGATTCACGGTGTCAAGCGAGGAACAGGGGGAGGAGGAGGATGAGAAGAAGAGGAGAAGGGCAGCATATGATAACAGAAATAAACAGCTTTAATTAGCTCCTTCTATACATTATTAATTTACTTACCTGCACTCGACGCTAATGAATTCGTATAGCGTTTGTGTTGCGACTGAGAGACAGACGGCCGTTTATGAGATTCATAACATCTGCTCGGATGCCTTTGTTCTTCAGAAAGACATCCCTCAGTTCCTCAGTGGTTCTCAGGTTCTGATAGTGCACCTCCCATCTTCAGCATCCTGAGACATGAAGATCAGAACAGAAAGGGCGGAGAACTGTGTATGTGTGTGTGTGTGTGTGTGTGTGTGTATGTGTGTGTGTGTGGAGCAATTTCAGCAGTCTTCTCCTCACTGACATGTCGGAGTAGATGAAAGTTTAATATGCTCCCTGTTCAGTGTTTTTCTTTTAACTCTCGTTTTCCTGGATTTCCTGACGGCGGGGAACGACGCTCCAGGTCTCCATCTCTCACAGCGCAGGTTTTCATAAAGGTTTCGAGAATCAAAGCGAAGCAACACGCAGACGCTCTGAGAGAACTTGGGACCACCATGTGAGGACGGCGTGAGCAATGTGTCTGTGTGTGTGTGTGTGTGTGTGTGCGATGTGTGTGCTGATGTGAGTACATGAGTGAGGACTTGGAACACCTGGAATACAAACATCTGGAATTATTATTGCGGAAATCGAATTAGATCTCACACACATTCAAAGGAAAGATGAGCGTCATGGATTCATCATTCATTCATTTTCTGAACCGCTAATTAATAATTAGGGTCACAGGGAGGCTGGTGTCCATCTCAGCCGACTCCGGGCGAGGGTAAGGTATACCCTGGATAGTTCACCAGGCCATTGCAGGGCCAACACTCACATGAACATTTATACTCACACTCGCACCTAGGGGCGATTTGGAGGAGACAATTAACCCACTGTGTATGTTTTTGGACTGTGGGAGGAAACCAGAGAACACAGAGGAAACCCACACAAGCACGGGGAGAACATGCAAACTCCACACAGAAACACTCAAGCTGGGAATCAAACCCAGGACCTTCATGCTGTGAGGCGGACGTGCTGACCACTACACCAGGTTGAGTGGCTGTTCCAAATCACCCCGAGGTGTGAGTGGAAGTATGATCGGCCGTATGAGTGTTGGCCCTGCAATGGCCTGGGGAGCTGTTCACTGTATACCCCGCCCTTACCCGGAGTCGACTGAGATGGGCACCAGCCTCCCTGTGACCCTAATTAGGATTAAGCGATTCAGAAAATGAAGGAAAGAATGAAATTCCAATAAAGAAAACGAGAGTATAATAATGAGATCTACAAGAACTGAGATGGAAGAATCATGACGAGTTTATAGAGACAGGAACTCGGGCTGAGAGCAATAAATAAATGAAATTAGAAATAAATGATATAATTTTATATAAAACAATCCGTGTTCTGAACATCGCTGCAGTTTAAATGTATTCTCCAGATTTAATTAAACACCAAACAACAAATAAACACTCCAAATAAAAAGAAACATCATTTACACATTCTTCTCTATTTAATTTAAATTAGGATCAAGTTAAAGTATCTAAATATGGAAACACACACACACACACACACACACGCACACACACACATGCACATGTGTTCGCACGCACACACACACACATGCGTTAGAGCACACACAGACATGCCCATCCACACACACAAACGTTCGCACACACATGTGCATACACGTATACACACACACACACACACACACTCACATGTGCTTGCACACACACACACCCACACGTGCACGTGCTCACACACACACACGTGCACACACATACACACGTGCACGCGCATACACACACACACACACACACACACACAGACATACCCATCCACACACACACACACAGACATACCCATCAACACACACCCATCCACACACACACACACACAGACATACCCATCAACACACACACACACACACACACACACACAGACATACCCATCAACACACACACACACACACATGTGCATACACACACACACACACACACACATGCATGCGCACATACACACAAGCGCACATGTGCGCGCACATACACACACACACACACACATACACACACGCGCGCACACACACACACACACACACACACACACACACGTGTACACACATACACATTCTCCCACATACCCACACCCACCATCTCTTTATGCTGCTCGGATCCTGTTTGCTGATCACCTGACTTTGTGACTGTTCTCTAATTCTTACTCATTTCTTCTATGACTCTTTTGTCTGACTCTATTTTTTGTCTCTTTCCCTGAATTTTTCTAAATATCTGTTTTCTAAATTATCTTCTCTGACTCTTTCCCCGAATCTTTCCCCCAGAAACTTTCCACTGACTCTTTTCTCTGAATCTTTGACTCTTTTCTCTGATTCCTTTTCCAGACTCTTTTCTCTGCCCCTCCCCCAACTCTTTGACCACATGTCAGGATCTGTAATCATCTGACCTGTTGTTAATAAAGACTTTAACCTTCCGTAGCATTTCCTGACCCTCCTGTGCCTCCGACAGTGACACCGATAGCGGAAGGAGTATACAGTCATTACAACTTATTTATTTATGAGTGTTGATGCTTTCTGTATTTAAACAGAGACCATGAATGGACGTGTTCGTACACTCTGAGGACCAGACTCTCTCTTTTTAAAACTTTATAAAACGTACTTTAACTCAATAAAAATATATGTGGGGATAATGATAGCAGCTGATCATCCGGAAGGCCGTGGTGGAACAACCGCGTGGATACTTTCACTCATCCCGCGTCAACTGGCGACATTTTTCTCTGGTTAAGTCCCAGCGAAGACCTGGGGAGGGTTATATTAAAGTGGTTTATCACTTGTAGTGCAGGAAGACGCTGCAGCTCCTTCTGTTTGATCAGTACTCAAGAAATGCGTTCGGATCACAGATTCGGATCATTTCATTACCGGGACAGTGTACACTCGACGAAGCGTTCGTTTATTGGCGGCGTCTGAATGAGTCGCGTTTGTGAGGGAGGAGGCCGGTTAGTGCTCTTAGTGGTGTTACAGCATCGCCTGCTGAAGTACTGCTCTCTAAATGAAAGGAAATCACTGAGAACGATGGAAGAAACACAAACAAACACACACACACACACACACACACACATATACATACACGTACACACACATACTCACACAGGCACATACACACACACACACAGGCACTTACACACACACACACAGGCACATACACACACACACACACAGGCACATACACACACAGGCACACAGGCACATACACACACACACAGGCACATACTCACACACACACACACAGGCACATACTCACACACACACACACAGGCACATACTCACACACACACACACACAGGCACATACTCACACACACACACACACAGGCACATACTCACACACACACACACAGGCACATACTCACACACACACACACACACAGGCACATACACACACACACACACACAAACACACAAATACACGTACACACACATACTCACACAGGCACATATACACACACACACAAGCACATACACACACACACAGGCACATACACACACACACAGGCACATACACACACAAACACACAAATACACGTACACACACATACTCACACAGGCACATACACACACACACACACAAGCACATACACACACACACACAAGCACATACACACACACACAGGCACATACACACACACACAGGCACATACACACACACACAGGCACATACACACACACACACACAGGCACATACACACACACACACAGGCACATACTCACACACACAGGCACATACTCACACACACAGGCACATACTCACACACACAGGCACATACTCACACACACACACAGGCACATACTCACACACACACACAGGCACATACTCACACACACACACAGGCACATACTCACACACACACAGGCACACACTCACACACACACACAGGCACACACTCACACACACACACAGGCACACACTCACACACACACACAGGCACACACGCACGCACACACAGGCACGCACACACAGGCACGCACACACAGGCACGCACACACACAGGCACGCACACATACACACACACACATACACACACACACACACACGGGGTATGTGTGTAATCTCTGACTGCTGAAGACCTCCAGACGCCCTCCTCTCATAATGACACTGCTATCAAACCCAATTGCTGTGGCTAGGACCCAAGGTGGTGCTTTCGCGCCTTTAGAGTCTGATTGCTTCTTCAGAATCAAGAGTCTGTGTCCTCTGCGTCACTCTCAGATCTATCTGACTGTCTGTGTCCTCTCCGTCATTCGAAGACCTGTTGTACTGTCTGTGTCTTCTGAGTCAATCCCAGACCAGTGCTGTATTCATCCTCTCCGTCATTCACAGATCTGTAACACTGACTTGTCTTCGTTGTCATTCCCAGCTGTAATGCTGTATTGTCCTCTCTGGTATTCTCAACTCTGCCATACTGACTGTGTCCTCTCAATTATTCCCAGACATCTCATACTGTTTGTCTTTTCCATCATTTCCAGACCTGTCATACTGTCTGTGTCCTCTAAATTATTCCCTGATCTGTCTTACTGTCTGTTTCTTCTCAATCATTCCCAGGCATGTTATGCTGTCTGTGCATCAAAGTCCTTCCCAGATGTATCATATTGTCCATGTCCTCTCCATCATATTCAGACTGACTGTGATCCCTTTTTCTTGTCCATCATTATATCAACTCTCTGATCTATCAGAGGACTTGTCTTCTCCATCATTCTCATGCTGTCCTTTTAATAATTCCCAAATCCGATCATACTGACTGAGCCCTTTCTATAATTACCAGACCTCGCTATCATTCCCAGATCCATCAGACTTACTGTGTCCTCCCCATCATTCCCAAAACTGTCTGACTCTCTGTGTCCTACATATAATTCCCAGATCTGCCTGAGCCACCGTGTCCTATTCTTCATTCTGTCTTCTGCATCATTCCCGGACTTGTCACACCCTTTGTGTTCTCCCCATCATTCTCAGATCTGCCTGATATACTGTGTCCTCTTCTTCATTCTGTGTCCTCTCCATCATTCTTAAACCTGTCACACCCTCCGTGTCCTCTTCTTCATTCTGTCCTCTCCATCATTCCCAGATCTGCCTGATCCACTGTGTTCTCTTCTTCATTCTGTGTCCTCTCCATCATTCTTAGACCTGTCACACTCTCTGTGTCCTCCCCATCATTCCCAGATCTGTCTGATCCACTATGTCCTCTTCTTCATTCTGTGTCCTTTCCATCATTCCCAGACTTGTCACACCTCCTGTGTCCTCCCCATCATTCCCAGATCTGTCTGATCTACTGTGTTCTCTTCTTCCTTCTGTGTCCTCTCCATCATTCTTAGACCTGTCACACCCTCTGTTTCCTCCCCATTATTCCCAGATCTGCCTGATCAACTGTGTCCTCTTCTTCATTCTGCCCTCTCCATCATTCCCAGACGTGTCACACTCTCTGTGTCCTCCCCATCATTCCCATATTTGCCTGATCCACTGTGTCCTCTTCTTCATTCTGCGTCCTCTCTATCCTTTCCAGACTTGTCACACCCTTTGTGTTCTCCCCATCATTCTCAGATCTGCCTGATATACTGTGTCCTCTTCTTCATTCTGTGTCCTCTCCATCATTCTTAAACCTGTCACACCCTCCGTGTCCTCTTCTTCATTCTGTCCTCTCCATCATTCCCAGATCTGCCTGATCCACTGTGTTCTCTTCTTCATTCTGTGTCCTCTCCATCATTCTTAGACCTGTCACACTCTCTGTGTCCTCCCCATCATTCCCAGATCTGTCTGATCCACTATGTCCTCTTCTTCATTCTGTGTCCTTTCCATCATTCCCAGACTTGTCACACCTCCTGTGTACTCCCCATCATTCCCAGATCTGTCTGATCCACTGTGTTCTCTTCTTCCTTCTGTGTCCTCTCCATCATTCTTAGACCTGTTTCACCCTCTGTTTCCTCCCCATTATTCCCAGATCTGCCTGATCAACTGTGTCCTCTTCTTCATTCTGCCCTCTCCATCATTCCCAGACGTGTCACACTCTCTGTGTCCTCCCCATCATTCCCATATTTGCCTGATCCACTGTGTCCTCTTCTTCATTCTGCGTCCTCTCTATCCTTTCCAGACTTGTCACACCTCGTGTCCTCCCCATAATTTTCAGATCTGCCTCCTCCACTGTGTCCTCTTCTTCATTCTGTGTCCTCTCCATCATTCCTAGACCTGTCACACCCTCTGTGTCCTCCCATCATTCCCAGATCTGCCTGATCCACCGTGTCACTGTGTTTTTATAATTATCAGTTGTGTCATACTGTTTTGACCTTTTCATCATTCCCAATCTTGCCGTATTGATTGTGCCCTCACTGCCATTCTCAGACCTACTGCACTGTCCATACTGTCTCCATCATTCTGAGACATTTCATTCTGTTTTGTCCTTTCTGTTATTCCCAGAACTGTTACACTGTCTGGGGCCTCTTTGTCATTCCCAAACCTATCACAGTGTCCATGTTGTCTTCATTATTCCCTAACATGCTGTACTGCCTGTGTCCTCTCCGTCATTCCCAGATATGTGATAACAACAGTGTATTGCTCTGTCATATGAAACTTGCCCCCTACTGCACCTTCTCTATCTGAACAGTATGCTGGAGTCTTAGACAGTGTGTATCCATGCAAAAATTTTACTTGTAGGGGCCCTTGGTCTATGTGCTAATTAAACTGTGTAAGAAAAGATGTCCATCAAAGAATATCAGAGCTTTGTGCCAATCAAACTGTAATAATGACATAATGTGGTTTTTATGTTTAATACTCATCAATATAAAACTTGGTATGCAAAACATTTACTGAGCCCTGTCTGTGAACACAGATTCCACAAGCTTTGGAGCGTTTCAGTTTTAAAATCCTTTCTTAACAAATTATTATTACTGTCTTGTAGGGCGGTGCTCTGGGAGCACGGCATACTGGACCCGTTGCTATTGGCCATTAGTCCTCTGTATCAGCCAGAGTTTGGTCCACATTGGTAACAACAGATCTAGTTTGTTTCCATTGAGGGTCGGAGTCCGTCAAGGCTGTCCTTAATCACCGGTTCTGTTCATGATGTTTATGGACAGAATTTCAAGGCACAACCGAGACATTGAGGGGTTCTGGTTTGGTGGCCATAGGATCTGAGCTCTGCTTTTTGTGGATGACATTGTCTTTTTGGCTTCACAATCCGGGACCTCCAGCGCTCATTGGAACAATTCACAGTTGAATGTGAAGCGGCCGGGATGAGAATCAGCACCCCCCAGTCCAAGGCCATGGTTCTCAGTTAGAAAAGGATGGAATGCTTCCTCTGGGTCTGGAATAAGGTCCTGCCCCAAGTTGAGGAGTTTAAGTATTTCGAGGTCTTGTTCACGAGTGGGGGAAGGATGGAGTGGGAGATCTACAGGCAGATTGCTGCAGCCTCTGCTGTACAGTGGAGTCTGTACCGGTCCGTTGTACTGAAGAGGGAGCTGAGCCGCAAAGCAAATCAATTTATGAGCAGATCTACATTCCAGCCCTCACCTATGGTCACGAGCTTTGGATAGTGAATGAAATAACAAAGTCATGGATACAAGTGGCTGAAATGAGCTTCCTTTGTAGGGTGGCAAGGCTCTCCCTTAGGGATAGAGTGAGAAGCTCAGCCATCTTGCAGGAGCTCGAAGAAGAACCTTGTTGACTTTCATCAAGAGTAGCTGCATAGCCATCAGTGTGTTTCTGCCTTGCGATGGACTGGCGAGCCGTCTGGGTGAACTCGGCTGAGATGAGCGCCAGGCTCCACGTGACCCTAATTAGGATTAAGCAGTTCAGAAACTGAATGAATGGATGAATATTTATGGGGTCAGACATAGCCTGACGGTTAGAGAAGTGGTTTTGGGACTGAAAGGTTACTGGTTTGATTCCTGAACCAGAGGAAAAATGTGTGGAGTCGAAGGGTGAGCTGCACCGTCATGGCTTAAATGCCCTTCAGCAATGCACAGAACCCAACAACTGCCCTCTGGGCACCGCAATGTGTGGCAGCCCACTGCTCCAAGTGTGTGTGCTCATTGTCTGTGTGTGTATCTGTGTGCTCACCTTAATATGGTCGGTGCAGTGGTTAACACATCCGCCTCATGGCAAAAGGACCAAGGTTTGATTCCTGAGCTCGGGGTGTTTCTGTATGGAGTTGGTATTTTTCTCCTTGTGCTTCAGTGAGGTTCCTCCGTTTACTCCGGTTTCCACCCAAAGTCCAAAGACATGTACAGTAGGCTGACTGGCTGTTGCAAATTGCCCTTAGGTGTGTGTGTGTGTGTTGGCCAAGCAATGGTTTGGTGAGCTGTTCAGGGTGCACCCGACCTCTACCTAAAGTCATCTGACATGGGCGCCAGACGACTCACGACAGTAATATTAAGTGATTTAGAAAATGAATGAATTAACTAATAATAATATGTTGTTGTTATTATTTTTCTTTTTGAATAATTTTTATCAGATATGAATAAAATATCTTAAAAATCTTTATTCTTTACCATCGTCTTTACCCCCCGCCTCTCTTTCTGTGTGTGTGTGTGTGTGTGTGTGTGTGTGTGTCTGATGGAGTACATTGTCAGTGTTTGGGCAGGAGGTGAAAAACGACGACGCTTACGGTGTAATCATGGCTGCTGTCAGGTCGGTCCACAGTGAGGAAATGGCTAAGTGTGTGTGTGTGTGTGTGTGTGTGTGTGTGTGTGTAGGCAGAACTCTTGAGATGAAGAGACGCAAGTGGGAAGCTGTCTCCACCTGGATATTTATTAACCACGGTGCTGACAGTAATGAGCACGGAACAGGTGGGCCTGGACATGCAGATCACAAAGTTGGGGCATTCGAATATGGGGTGGAGGAGTGGCGAGGGGTGGCAGGTGGGGGGGGGGGCAGAAAGAAGTTCGACCCCTTGCAGAGAAAGAGTTGAGAATGTACGCCCACTCACTGTAAAATTTACCATGAAACCTGGAGAGGTGCACACACACACACACACACACACACACACACACACACACACACACACAAAAACACCTGGTGCAATTAGTCAAATCAGGCCAGAGACGTGCAGGAGAGCAAAAACAACAATGCAAGGATGTAGCTGAGCCGCGGTGGAGCTTTCACATACGAAATCTGCAGCATGTTCGAACACTCTTGACTCCAGAAGTATTGGCACCCTCCCAAAATACAAAACCTTTAGGTAGAGTGCTTTCCATATCGCGTCTGATTTATATTTCAGGAAGCCTCAAGAATTATTCGAAGTAATTGTTTTTATTGATTCTTGATGATATATTTTACATAACTATAACTATTAAGACTTTTCCCTGTTTTTCATTATATATATTGTGTGTAATTTTAGCAACTTCAAGCCCCGAGGAAGACCTCCCCCTCCCATTTTTTTTTTAAGTGCAAGAATTCTGGAGAGATATGAAAGACCAAACTCTCAAACTTTACTACAACAGGATTCCTGTAGACAAGACCAAATGAGAAAGTGGAGTTGAGATTGTGAGGAGTGTGTGAAAAGCGTGGGGTCGTGCGGCGTCTCAAACAATGTTCTTGTGAATCGACTGTGAATGAAGACAAGCGTCTCGATTCCACACTGAGAGTCGAGAACAAACCAGAATTGTGTTAGTGTGCGTGTGTGATAAGCACTGTGGGGAAGACTCTCTCTCTCTCTCTCTCTCTCTCGCTCGCTCGCTCTCACACACACACACACACACACACACACACACACACACACACACACACACATGCTTTACTCACCAAAAATTTAACAAACACTACACATCATGACAACAGTCCTTCCCTGTCATAACCACACCCACCTGTCAATTAATAAACACCCCTACCTTTCTCTTAAAAACCACACCCACTTTTATTTAATAACCACACCCATCGATCATCTAACAAACATCCTTACCTTTCAATTAATAAACACCCCCACCTTTCCTGTCATAAACACCTCTACCTTACCATTAATAACCAAACCCACCTATCATCTAATAAACACCACTACCACTCTATTAGTAATGACACCCACCTCTCCTCTCATAAATACTGCTCTCTTTCCACTAATAACCACACCCACTTTCATTTAATCATCCACCCACCTTTCCTCTCATAAATGCCTCTACCTCACCATTAATAACCACACCCGCCTTCTTCTTCTTCTTGCCCTTTTCCCTTCAGGGGTCGCCACAGCGAATCGTCTGCCTCCATCTCACCCTATCCTCTACATCTTCTACTCTTACTCCAACTATCTTCATGTCCTCCTTCACCACATTGATTAATCTTCTCTTTGGACTTCCTCTAGGCCTTCTGCCTGGTCGTTCCAACCACAGCATCCTCCGACCAATATACTCACTATCCCTCCTCTGTATATGTCCAAACCATCTCAATCTAGCCTCTTTGATCCCTACCTTACCATTAATTATGGCGATAGAGAGACAAAAAGACATAGATAGATAGATAGATAGCTAGATAGCTAGATCGATGGAGAGAGAGAGAGAAATTGAACAATAATTATTTTTGCTAATGTTGTATAACATGTGATGGTGGTTGTCATGGTTACATAATGAGGATGTAAATTCATACCTTAGTTAAGTTAAATGATAATAGTATCAGAGTGACAGCGATAGCAAGAGGCCAGAGGCGTGTCCCGATTTACATATCCATGCCTATTCATGTCTATCTGCATATTTGAAGTTGGTTACGGTATACAGGTGTGTTTTTGTAAGTATTCTTTATTTTCTTTGTAGTTTACAGAGGATTTTTAGTGTTGAATCTTTTAGAGTTTAATATATTTTCAGTGTTGAAAAGAACTCACGTTATTTCCGAACAGACCGCATCCCGAATTATGAACACTCTTTTTAGAACGGATAAAAATAAGCTAGCGCAAGCATGCTAAGTCATTAAAGGAAATGAAACATAGCATTCTGAGTGAAGACACTCCTCTAACGGGATTTCTATTCGAGTTATAATTAGTGTGGCTTCTCGATAGAGTGTCGAGCTTCTTGTCAGATGATCACAATCCTCTTACCGCAGTAATAAAGGTCAGCATTTATTAAAGCGCAACGCACGACGTCTGCTGACGGTTACTATTTAAGTTGCTATTAAGCTCTGCTTTTTTTTTTTTTTTAAATCAGTGAGGAAAGCTGAAGTCTGTATTCGGATTTTTTATTGGTTCTGTTTCTAAACTCTTTCCCGCGGGTTTCTAATTTAACATAAAACCAGATTCACCGCCGAGGTTCAAACAGCGCCGAATAATCAAGTACGGGTTTCAGTCACCGCGTTCACGGGTAAAAGACAAACACAGACGAGCTTCACCTTCTGTTATTTCCGTCCTCTTTTTCCCTTTCTTTCACTTCGTCCTCTTATTTTTTTCTTTTCCCTCTCCTTCCTTTTTCTAACTACCTCTTATTACTCCACGTTTTCTTCTTCTTCTGCCTCTTTTTTCTCTTTTTTGCTTTTTCTTTCTTTTTTCCTTCTTCCTCTTTCTTTTTTTTGTTCCTCGTTTTTCTTTCCTGTTCTTCCTCTACTTCTTCACAGCTTAGATTTTAATTCATGATATAATGATATTGGATAAACATGCAGATGCAGCACTGATTAAGTCATCATTAATCAGCATTAACACATACACACACACATATACACACACACATTTACATACACACACACACACACGCATATATACATACACACGCATATATACATACACACGCGCACACACACACACACATACACACATACATACACATACACACACGCATATATACATATACACACACGCATATACATATACATACACACGCATATACACACACACAAATATACACACACACACAAATACATACACACATATACATACACATACACACGCATATATACATACACACACACGCATATACATACACACACACACGCATATACATACACACACGCATATACATACACACACGCATATACATACACACACACACACGCATATACATACACACACACACACGCATATACATACACACACACACCTATATACATACACACACGCATATACATACACACACGCATATACATACACACACACACACGCATATACATACACACACACACACGCATATACATACACACACACACGCATATACATACACACATATACACACACACACACACACACACACACACACACTCTGCACATTTTAAGCTCTTTCACTGTTTATTTGTTATTTATGGGGTTTTCCCAGGGGACCTCGGTTTCCTCCCTTAGTTCAAGTCCCCTATAGGTGTGAATGTAAGTGTGGCTGGTTGTCCATGTATGTGTTCGTCCCACATGTTCGGTGTGTAAGACCCCCCCCCCCCCCCCACCCAGCCCTCAGTTGGGATTATCTCTAACCTCTGATGGATAAGCGCCGGTAGTCAGCTGGTTAGTCGATCAGTCAGCGGCTTGGTTATTAAAATGAGAGGCGACATCATTGACTCTCGGAGTTCTGACGAGAATGAAATGCTTTTAAGAGAGGAACTCGTGTACCTTTTAAAGATTCATTATTAAAAAAAAGAGTTTTTGTGCACTTTGCTGCACTCCTACCATAAAACCCAGCAATCTTATAGAACAGTATTGAAGAACTGTCAAATGAATTTTGCTTAATGCAGATTCAAAGTACTTTCTGTCAGGCGTAATTGCCCACTTGCCAGCTGTTTGTCAGCCTGGCTTTTTGTTGCGTCACATCGTGAGCGATCCGGCTTTTAAATTACTGCTTTGCGCGCCATTTGCCCATGAAATACTTTCTGACAGAGCGTCTTGCTGTGATGTGTTGCTTTCTTTTTTTAAAAAAGGGGGTGGGGGGGAGCGCACAGCTTTCCTTAGCTCGTTATACAGTGCATATACAGTGAGCTTTAAGGACTCGCATGTCGTTTTTGATTTTATTTTGGTGGAGCGATGTCACGGCTCATTGTCAAGACGCTGTGGTTTCAGGATGAATTTATTTTCTTTCCAGACTCACCGAGAGCTGAACACTGAATTTTCAGTCTGCATATTCAAGCACTAGTGTAAAGATCAGGGTCGGATTAAAAATGCATGAGCTTCGAGAGTGCCGCAGATAGGACCTTTCGCTCTTCACGGGCTACTATTGGACATTAGATAATAAGGATTGATAAAAGTTACAGGGCACGGTGTTAAAAATGCTGTGATCGATTGGAGAGCACCTTAATAATGAAAGCGTGGGCATGAGGGACATGAGCCATGGATCATTTTGACAAAGGGTTACTCCGATGCCGGACGAGACAGAACAGGGACAATTAATCCCTCAGAGCTTCGGCGAGGCAAATAAAGTAGCTGCAGCTCATTATGGAGTGACCTTGCTAAACAGCCGGGAGAGCGCCGCTGACCTGCGGGGGGTTGATAAGTTTAAATCTCCGGCTCGGGGAAAAATCGTGGGAGCTACGCGGACCCAAGTCTGAAGAGGTTCCAGTTCACGAAGGTCATCGAGAATCCAGGCCACTTAACCTCTGACAGGATGATATAACCGTCGTGGTTATTACTGACACTCGCGGCAGCCTCGGCGGCTGCAAGCCGTCTGGTCTGGGGTCATTTCCAACTCTTGCTCTAACTCTAACTAAACTCAACTGTACCGAATTTGATTCACCTTCATCACACACTACTGAGAACTTGACGTATTGGTGGAGCTAAAAATAATGCAAAACAATGAGCGGGCAAAAACAAACGGACCAACCAGAGCTCAGATGTAACTGGTCTCTTTAGTAGTAGGCCTCCGTCAGTCTCGACGGACTATGGAGCTGCGTTCTGGCTGGTACGCCGGCTGGTGATGCTGTCATTTGATTTTTATTACTTTTATTATTATTATTATTATTAATGTTGATGTTCTCTTTGGGAGTAACGAGGATGGATAGGATCAGGAATGAGCACATCAGAGGGACAGTACATGTTAGATGTTTTGGAGACAAAGTCAGAGAGGCTAGATTGAGATGGTTTGGACATGTACAGAGGAGGGATAGTGAGTATATTTGGTAGTAGGATGCTGAGGTTGGAACTACCAGGCAAAAGGCCCAGAGGAAGACCAAAGAGAAGATTTATGGATGTGGTGAAGGTGGACATGAAGATTGTTGGAGTAAGAGAAGAAGATGCAGAGGATAGGGTGAGATGGAGGCAGATCATTTGCTGTGGCGACCCCTGAAGGGAACAGCCGAAAGGAAAAGAAGAAGATTATTATGATTATTATGATTATTATTATTATTATTATGTTGTTGTTGTTCACTGGTTATGTGTTTATTTTATAGCAGTTTATGTTTTTGTTGATTTAAACGTTCCTTTCTGTTTTGTAACTTGACTCTTTGAACAACCGCACAAAGAATTCTTATATGTGTAAAAGCACAAATGGCAATTAAAAAACTCTTGAATCTTGAATCTCCAGTGCGCAGAGCCTGTGTAGGAAGTATGGAGGACAGGCTGTTACCCTAGCAGCAAGTCGTCGTCCCCCTCTCAGCGCCACCGGAAGGATCCAATTGAAGGGCAGAAGCCGATACGACTGGGTTCCAGTGCCGCTGCAGGGGTTGCCAGAACGTTGCTGTGAATGAACTGCCTCGAGTCTCTTTATAAAGACTATTAATGTAACATTTAGCAGTTCATACTCCTCGAACTCCTGATTCTGTTTCTGGATGGCTTTTTAATAATATACAGGCAGGATGAGAAACTCGCACATACTCACCCGTGGCGGCAGCTGTTCCAGGCCACACACAATCAGACTCACTGCACACGTCTATCTCCCCTATTAATCTGAGCACTGAGCTGTAAAGTGGACTAAGAGTTGGGTTGCTAAATCTCTCCCCGTGAGCCACCTAACTCTCCCTCGCTGTAAACATTACAGTGATTGAAAGGTTTGCGTTTTTATAAATATTGAACGTTTCAAAGCTACGTACTCAAGACCGGAAATGAATATCTCGTTATCACTAATTAGAAGAGTCTGTGCTTTATGGTGTAATGTTTGGAGCAGTGCTGTCGGGTTCATCTTTGTGAGTAAATGACATTATTTTTTTTAAAACACATCTATATTAGTGCGATGGAATAAAAATACAGACTGCTGGAGTGGGTGTAAAGTGGGTGGGGAATGCGATGAGTCGAGTAAGGGGAGGTGTTGAGAAAAGGGTGGAGTATGAGGATGTTGTGAATTATAACGAGTGGGTGAAAAGTTAATAGACTTATAATAGTTCTGTGTAGAGTGGGGAAAGTTTTAGGAGTGTGTAGAGTATAAGACGAGGTGTAGAGTGGGTGGAGCATGAGGAATGTGTAGATTGGGTGGACCATGAATATCTTTAGAATGGATGAAGTATGAGGGTGGATGTAGAATAGGTGGCGTATGAGGATTGCGTGGAGAAAGATGAATGGATGAAGTATTCGAAGTGGGTGTAGGCCAGGTGGCACACGAGGAAGTATGAGAAGTGGGGATTGGGTGGGTGGAATATGAGGAGTAGGTGTAGGGTTGGTAGAGTATGAGAAGTGGATATGAGGAATGAGTGGAGTATGAGAAGTGGGTGTAGGGTGGGTGGAGTATGTTTAATGGGTGGCATATGAGGAGTGGGTATAAGGTGGGTAGAGAATTCATCATCATCATCTTCCTCCGCTTAATCTTAGGTTGGATCGTGGGGGCTGCAGCCTAAGCAATGAGGTCCAGACATCCCTCTCCCCAGCCGAGCTAAGGCAGTCCCAGACAAGCCAAGAAACATAATCCCTCCAGCGTGTTCTAGGTTGACCACGAGGTCTCTTCCCAATTGGACATGCCCGAAACACCACACCAGGGAGGCGTTTGAGAGGCATCCAAACCAGATGCCAGAGACACCTCAACTGGATCCTCTCAATGCAGAGGTGCATCGGTTCTACTCCAAGCTCCTCCTGGACGGCTGATCTTCTCACTTTATTCCTAAAAGAGAGTCCTGCCACCTGGTGAAGGAAGCTGATTTCAGTCGCTTGTATCTGCGATCTTGTATTTTCAGTCACTACCCAATTAATCCCCTGGTAGGGCCACCCAAGGCAAACAGGTTCTAGGTGAGAGGTCAGACGAAGCATGGCTCAACAACCCCTATGGAAAAACATAAAAGGACATGGTCTCCCTTGCCCAGACCCAGGTCACCTGGAAACCCCACCACCACCACCACCACCACCACCACCACCCAGAGCCAGGCCTGGGAGAGTGGCTATAGACCCCGGGTGCAGTGTGAGTTGGGAGACAGTTGATGGCATGGGTTCTGTCAGACCAATCCTCATTTGCTGACTCTGACTCTTGGGATGTGAAATGTCACCTCTATGGTGCGTGAGATGGAGAGATACTGACTTGATATCGTTGGACTTACTTCAATGCATGGCTTGTACTCTGGAACCAACCATTCGAGGAGTTGGACCTTATTCCATTCAGGGTGGAGAATTTAGAGTGGGTGGAGGGTGTGTGGAGTATATGATGAAGGTGAATTATGAGGGGAGGTGTAGGGTGGGTGGAGTATGAGGAGTGGATATAGGGTACGTGAAGTATGAGGAGTGGGTGTACGTTGGAATGGGTGGATTATGGGAAGTGGTTATAGAGTGGGTGGAATTTGAGCAGTGTATGTAGGGTGGGTGGAGTATGAGAAATGGGTGGAGTATGAGGAGTGGGTGTTGGTTGGGTGGAGTACAGTAGAAGTGAGAAGAGATAAAGAATGGACATGTTTGTCATTAACGATCTCACCTCACAATCTCACTGAACTCATATTGCAATCATAGATTTCTGTTGTTTATTTATTTGTCTGATTTGTTATAATGAGGAAACATTCATGAAAATACCAACACCCATTATTTATAATGCATCATATCATATTCGGAAACATTGTTGGTGCTAATGGTGCACAAACTTCTGCACTGTGCTGTAATGCTTCCTGTTCATGGAACCTGCTGATTAGCATGTGCTAAATCTCTATGAAGTTCCCCAAAGCGCTAAATGTCAACCTGCTTTTTCAACCTGGAGAGATGAAGCCGCCTGCGTTTTTGGGGTGGGGTTGAATGTCACGATTTGAATTAAGATTGTCAGATTGGCCGTGAGCTCATATAGCAGGGCGCGGCCGTCGTGTATGACCTTTTGAGGGAATTGTCATTTTCCACCTCTGTGATGCCTCCGTGGCTCTGTGGCAGAGAGGAGTCGGTTTCTCATGCTGTGTAATTTGTCCTGTGTGTTAGCGTTCACACGATGCTAGTCGTCTACATCCCAGTGGATCTGCAGAGCAGCAGCCTGAGACTGGACTATAACGAGAAAAAGAGCTGCTGGTGGAGATACGTTTGATATGGCTACGAGAGACACCACTAACATCTGTGACTGTGCCAACTTACATTATAAACACTTGGTCTCTCAGACTACACAACACAACTTGAATCATCTCACATCTTAAACACTGAAATGTGAGTCACATGATACGGAGTTTTTTTGTTAAATTGGTTTTTACTTGGTATTTGAACTCGAAATTATTCTCACAATTAGCTGTATATCATCCAACACTACATTGAATGATTACTACTACTACTAATACTACTAATTGTCTTCCTTTCGGCTTTTTCCCTTTTACTCGGGAGTCGCCACAGCGAACCATTTGATTCGCACGTTTGATTTGGCAGAGGTTTTTACGTCGGATGCCCTTCCTGTCACAATCCTTTTAGCAAGGGACAGAAACACGCTGACGACTTTGCAGCCTACTCTTTATGAAAGTCAGCAATGGTTCTTTTACATGCCTCTCACCATAGACAGTGAGAGACATGGCCCGCCTTTGATAACCCAGTTAGCTGCACTTGGGGGGCAGTGACAACCTTGTGGGGACTCGATCCCCCAACCTTAGGATCAGCGATCCTGCGCCCAATACCACTGATCCTAAGGTTGGGGACTCGAACCCCCAACCTTAGGATCAGCGATCCTGCGTCCTCTTCTACTCTTTTTTCTCTCTCATTTTCCTCATTCATCAGCTCTTCAAAGTACTCTTTCCATCTTCCCAGCACACTTCTGTCATCAGTCAATACATTTCCCTCTCTGTCCTTTATCAATCTAACTTGCTGCACGTCCTTCCCATCTCTATTTCTCTGCTGTGCCAACCTGTATAAATCATTTTCTCTCTCCTTACTTTCCAACCGAGCATACAAGTCATCAAACGCGCTCTGTTTGGCCTTTGACACTGCTACCTTTGCCTTACGCTGTGTCTCTCTGTACTCCTATTTACTCTCTTCGGTTTTCTCAATGTCCCACTTCTTCTTAGCTAACCTCTTCCTTTGTACACACTCCTGCACTTCCTCATTCCACCACCAAGTCTCCTTATCTACTTTCCATCCAGATGACACACCAAGTATTCTCCTACCTGTCTCCCTGATCACATTAGCTGTAGTTGTCCAGTCATCTGGAAGCACTTCCTGACCACCCAAAGCCATTTTCAACTCCTCCTTGAAGAAAACCCGACACTCTTCCTTTTTCAACTTCCACCACTTTGTCTTCTGCTCTGCCTTTGCCTTCTTCACCTTCCTCACCATCAGCATCATCCTGCACACCACCATCCTATGCTGTTTGGCAACACTGTCACCCACTACTGCAAAGTACGCCTGCACAAGATGTAGTCTACCTGTGTACTCCTACCTCCACTTTTATAAGTCGCCCTATGCTCCTCTCTCTTCTGGAAGAAAGTTTAATAAAAATGTTTAATAATGCTTTTAATTCATAAATATGTTAAAATGTTTAAATGGTTTAATAAATAATTTTCTTTTACTTTTAACACATATTTCATACAAAATTTGTGTACTTTTATCATTTTTAAAGGGTTTATGGGGGTTTATCCAGTCCAAAGACTGGAGCCTTGGAACGAATTAGGCATTGAACTTGCAAGATGTGACCCCTACTTACAAAATCCCCACGTTACGAAAAGGGCTCTGGACCAGGTTAATTTCGTAAGTTGAGGGCTAACTGTAGTTGGTGGAGTGTGTTAAATGCGTGGAGTGTAAGGAGGGGGTGGAGTGTGTGAAGTGGGTAATATATGATGAGTGGGAGGAGTATGTGAAGTGGGTGGAGTATAAGGAGGTGGTGGAGTGTGTGAAGTGGGTAATATATGATGAGTGGGTGGAGTATGTGAAGTGGGTGCAAGGGCTGGTCTGACCGTAGGGGAGTGCACATCTTGGTTGACCGGAACTCGAGTCCTAGGAGCATGTGACCCTAATACCCCACGTGACACCAGTTTGCAGTCACGTGACCCCAATACCTTCATGTGCCATCTTGGACGGAAAGCGTGATCCAGGTGAGCAGAGGGCAGGGTATCTGACTAAAATAAAGCAGCCAGGGATCGCCGATCCATATCTAATGCCGCAGTCAATGTGTAGGAATGTGATCGAATGCAACCGTTCTTCCCTTCCTGCTTCTGTCTACTTGGATCCACTTGTCCACAGCCCGTCTCCATTGACTGACAAAGAGTTAAAAGCTTACAAATCAATGGAAGCTTACAAGTATTTTGTTGGCGGATTTGTAAGCTGTATGCAACAATGGGAGCCAGGAACCGGGAAGAGAGACGACCACCTCATAACGGATAAGGCGTGGGTTCTATCCCCAAATAGACCTACACAAACAAGCACTTGTGTATATATATATATATATATATATATATATATATATATATATATATATATATATATAATAATGTAATAATGTATATTTACCTGATACAAAGTGTTGGCTGCATATTCTACTGTATTGTGTAGGATTGCAGTCTTTCCTATTTCCCGTTGCGATCCATTTGGCTTTTCTGTCCGGGTCAGATGGAAAATGATAAAATGGCAGTGCAGACTTTACTCCTCTGTCTATTTGCACAGCCAACAGCTCAGCACAATATTTTTAAATGTTTAGCGATGTTGAATGAGCGAGCTCCGTCCGGATCATGCAGTCCAATATGGCGTGTAAACATGTCACGTGACCATGTGACGTCACGCTCTCAACGAGGGTTTATTTTTAAGGGGAGGGTCCTATATTAAATCATCTCGTAAAGTCACGCTAGGTTTTATTCTGTGATTAGGTCTTATTTTCAGGGAAACACGGCATTATTGCTTCCTGATAATATTATGTTTGTTGACTGGTCAGCTCGGGCGTGCACATGCGCAATACCCGTTACACGTTAAGTTCCGGTTTACTTCCTGACTCTAGTCATGCAGAACTTATCTCTGACTTTCTCTTCAATAACAGTCATTAAGTTTATTTATAAGATTGTGAATACACACAATTTCTTGTCCAGCGGAACTCAACTCCTGCTGTAAGGGGGGGGGGGGGGGTGCATGTGCACCCTGTGCCCCCCCCCTCCCCCCCAGCCTATACCTTTGGGGTGGAGTATAAGGAGGGTGGATTGTGTAAAGTGGGTAAAGTATGTGCAGTGGGTGGAGTATATGAAGTAGGTGGAGTATAAGGAGAGGGTGGATTGTGTGAAGTGGGTAAAGTATGAGGAGTGGGAAAAGTATGTGAAGTGATTGGAGCATAAGGAGTGGGTGGAGTATGTGGAGTGGGTGGAGTGGGTGGAGTATGTTGAGTGGGTGGATTGTGTGAAGTGGTCGTAGTATAAGAAGGGGTGGAGTGTCTGAACTGGGTGTAGTATAAGAAGGGGGTGGAGTGTGTGAAGTGGGTGGAGTATAAGGAGGGGATGGAGTGTGTGAAGTGGGTGAAGTACATGTATGTGGACTGAGTGGAGTATGTGAAGTGGATAAGGAGAGGGTGGATTGTGTGAAGTGGGTGGAATATGTGAAGTGGGTGGAGTATAAGGAGGGGATGGAGTGTGTGAAGTGGGTGGAATATAAGCAGGAGGCGGGGTGGGTGAAGTTTGTAGAGTGGGTGGAGTATGTGAAGTGGGTGGAGTATAAAGAGGGGTGGGGTGTGTGAAGTGGGTAAAGTATGTGGAGTGGGTGGAGTTGGTGAAATAGGTGGAGTATAAGTGCGGAAGGGGTGGATTGTGTGAAGTGGGAAATGTATGAGCAGTGGGTGGAGTATCTGAGGTGGGTGGAGTATAACGAGGGGGTGGAGTGTGTGAAGTGGGAAAAGTATGTGGAGTGGGTGGAGTTGGTGAAATAGGTGGAGTATAAGGACGAAGGGGGGTTGTGTGAAGTGGGAAATATATGAGCAGTGGGTGGACTATGTGAGGTGGGTGGAGTATAATGAGGGGGTTGAGGGGGTGGATTGGGTAAAGTGGATAAAGTATGTGGAGTGGGTGGAGCATGTGAAGTGGGTGGAGTATAGAGAGGGGGTGGAGTACCCGTGTGAAGTCAGTAGAGTAAAAAGAGTGGGTGGAGCCTTTGATTATCATCATCAGCTCCTTTATGTACCAATTTGTAGACGAGAAATTTTGCTGTTCTCTTGCAGAGGAACCCGGTTCCGTCTCACGGTTCCTTCAGGCTCTCTCAGTTCTTTCCCTTCATTTCCTTCTCGGCCTGATTGCAGCATTAAATATTTATAACCGGAGTATATGTATTTAGTTATTTATTAAAAATAAAAGAGTAAAAAGGAATCGATAGTGATGGGGTTGATGGTAAATATTATATGACAACAGAAATAGTGCATTTAACCTCTCAGTGGTGCCGTGAGTGAAGAACGCCATCAATAATGCAGGCGCAGGATAAATTACAGCTAACATCCATTATTACGCTCACTTTAAATACCAGAGTGACCCGGCTGTAAACAACTGAAGTTTACGCCGCATTTACTACGGAACAGAGAAAAAACATTACCAAAGTTCAGACATAAAAAATGCTCCTGAAATATTCATCCCGCCTGAAAGTTTCCTGGCAGCGCACACCCGGCCTTGTCTCCTCTGTCATGGTTCTGCTTCTAAAAATCAATACGGATCGGATTCTCACTTTCAAAAACAAACAAAAAAGAGATTTACAAACAAAAACATAGACATCATCTCAAATCCGGGATGATTTCTGGAAAGTTTCTCTGATGAGACTAATTAGTTGAGAGATATATATATATATTTATATATATTAGATAGATAGATAGCTAGATAGATAGATACAGTATATTGGAAGCTCTCAACTCAAGGTGAAAAACAAAAGGGAAAAAAAATCAACAGATTTCTCTCTTTCTGGCGTCGTTCTGGTCCGATCCCGCCCGCTGTGCCGCATTTTTATCTGTCACTGAACCACAGACGGAGATTTCATCAGGATCTCCTGCAGGCCTGCCTGAACGCTCGCTCGCTCGCTTGCTCTCTCCTCCACGCTCTCCGCATAAGCGCCAAGCGGATGATCAGTGAAATCAAATCACATCAACAAGCTCACGTCACGCTCGTCTTAACCACCTCGCGGTTCGTCTCTGTTGTCTCACGGCTTGCCTCAGGCTGCTTGTGGAGACGGGAGACACGTGAGCTCGTTAGTTTTACACGTGTTCTTCTGACAGCTTGAGACAGAACACACACACACACACACACACACACAGACACACACAGACACACACAGACACACACATAAAAAGAGAGTGATGATCTGGTCT
>CM045737.1:49142347-49147347 GCA_024760905.1 Plotosus lineatus | reverse complement strand
CACGCACACCATGTGCTTTATCTTAATCTTCATCATCCTCACCTGAGTGTCTAACCCCATGCATGCTTGTACTATAATTATACACACTACAATTATACAACCACAAAACAAATATAATATTGTGTGTGTGTGTGTGTGTGTGTGTGTGTGTGTGTGTGTGTGTGTGTGTGTGTGTGTGTGTGTGGGTGTGTGTGGTGGGGGGTGTTATCACCCCTTTAAGATTCCAACAAAATTTTTAATGGTGGTAGATATTGTAAAAACTCCCAGAAATCGCATTTTTAGCTCCCGCCTACAAAGGGGCTCGTGAGCTATAGGATTGGGTTCCGTCCGTCTATCCATCCGTCTGTTAGACTAGTTTATGCTCGAACTTTCAAATGTGCTATACTGGCTCCCAACTATCAGTGCTAGCATGACTTTTTGTATAAATGACCTTGACCTATTTTTCAAGGTCACAGATGCAAAACTGTATATTATAGGTTTCTGGTCGTTTACCTGCCGCCCGCTCAAGATGGGACTTTCAAACTTTCTATGCTTGTTCTATATCGGTATATTATGAAACGGTTCTTTCTGTAGGATTTTTCAGACCCCTGTGGTCTACCCCTCCCCCTTTTTTCTGGAACTATTCAAAAAAATTAATTAAAATGAACGGCCCTCTTAAGGGGAGAGGTCCCGAGGGCCAAAATTCAAAAAAACCTAAAAAATTGGTTTTTGGCTTTGATTAATTTCAGGCGCCCTAATTTAGCTACTCTGATTTTATGGTATATGACTATATCGGGTGGGGTCTTTCAAATAACGTTGGTATTTTTGAGTGAATGAGGTGCCACCTATAGGTGACACCACAAATCATGACGTTTCCCTGTTTTGGGCTCATCAGTTCATCAGTTCATTTTCTGTAACCGCTTAATCCTAATTAGGGTTGCGGGGAGGCTGGCGCCCATCCCAGCCGATTTCGGGCGAGGGCAGAGTACACCCCAGACAGCACACTCAACACTCACAAATTCATGAACACAATCCTGCGCACTCAAAGTCGTCTCACAGCTGACTGAGGCATGTGGGACCAAGCTGTGTTGCATCAGGATAGAACACTTGAGTAATACAATGAGTCTAGTGGTTATTTGCATTTTTTGAAAGAGGACCATATGTAAATGTTAAGTTTCTGCTATGTGAATGTACTGAACCCTGTATCGTAAGCTTGTTATAACCATGGCAGTCTATCAGCCATGTTGTCTGAAGATTGAGCTAACATTACTGGTGCTGGATTTCTACCAGTTTATGTTGTATGATATTTTATTATATAGATTTAGGCATAAAGGCATAGCACCCTTTAGATATCTCTATTGCTAGGTCTCTGAGGCGAGTGTAAAAATAGTAGCTTGACTCCTTTAAATACTGAAACAATTTCATTCTGGGAGGAAATAAATAAATTCATGAATCTACCCTGCATTGGAGAGATGACCGGTCTTTTTAGTTTAATTACCTGTTTAACAAGTTCATGTTCTGTTACCGTTCATGTTTCATGTTTTGCTTGGAGACACTTTGACTCCATACGTGAATTAAACTGTGTGTTTTGTTTATTCTGTGCGAGTCTCTATGACGGAGCATGAGCTTCTCTTTTTTAGTTATAGTCTCCTTATTATACCCGTCTCACACACTGATGTTTCACGCTTGAGTATATACGGCATATCAGGATATGTGGCACTAAGAGAGGAAAGTCACAGCAGTGCCAGCTTCCGTTTCTTTTTTTTTTAATTCACACTTCAGAATTCATAACACATAGATATCAGCTTTAATATGTTGTATAAATATCACATGGTGCCATGTAAACAAAAGCTACCCAGCCGTAATGTAGCATTTGACATAATACTGTCAGTGAGCATACCATCACAAATAACTACAAATGTTTGATTTTGTGGCAGGCAGTGTGTGTGTGTGTGTGTGTGTGTGTGTGTGTGTGTGTGTGTGTGTGTGTGTGTGTGTGTGTGTGTGAGTGAACACATATGTTGTTGACAGTAGGTGTGTTTGTGGCCAAGTGTGTTGAGGCATATTATGCCAAACGTCCAATAGTGACTCATACCTGAAACCTGCATTCATCACTGAAAACATATTTTGGCTGTGACTTGAGACCGTGTTGACTTCCCTGAAATAAATGAAGTCCCACCCCCTTTTATACCCAATTGTGAATGCTGCAGTTACACAGCGACAATGTTAGATAAAATAATGAAACGGGCAGTGGTGGCTTAATGGATGAGGTAATGGATTGCTAATCTGAAGATCAGCGTTCAATCCCCACTTTCACCACTGTTGGGCCCTTGAGCAAGGCCCTTAACCCTCAGTTGCTCAGTCGTATAAAAAGAAAAGTCATAATTGTACATCTGCCAAATGCTGTAAATGTAAACGAAACACCACGCCAACGAAATGGTAACGTCACAGCAATGCATCATACGCCATGCATACACCTCAGTACCGCATAACTTTACATTCATTAAAGTGTACCTGCGTTCAATTAGCGTTATTAGCTCTCTAAAATGATCATGTATAATATTAGCGGTTCCTTCCGGCAGCGTCAGTCTATGCCTATTTTCAAAGTGTCTGCATGTGCGACACAGACCACACCCTCGTTGGAAGCAGGATAACGCTGACAACAAAGAGGATCCATCACTCCAAAACTAAAGGTCTCCCACGCATCAACACCTGCTCCTCAAGGGATCCCCAGCGAATCCAACTGTTTCATGACACAGTCAAGGAGAAGTTGGCTTTGCAGACTCCTGGCAAAGACATCAACAGCAAGTGGAGCTTCCTGAGAGATACTATCTACACAACAGCCCTCACCGCATTTGGGAAAAAGGAGCATCGGAGTGTAGACTGGTACGAGGCTCACTGGGAGGAGATGCAGCCTGTGGCAGAAGCCAAGAGGGAAGCCCTCCTAGCATACAAGCAAAACCCCAGCACCAGTACTCGGGACACCCTCAAAGCTGCACGAAACAAGGCCCAGCAGACAGCCCGCTGCTGTGCAAATGACCTCTGGCTGAACCTCTGCAGCAAGATCCAGATGGCAGCTAACACTGGCAACATAATGGCCATGTACAATGGCATCAAGACAGCTACTGGCCCCACCACAATTCAGACTGCACCCCTCAAGACCAAGACCAGGGAGGTGATCACGGACCAAGGCAGGCAGCTTGAACGCTGGGTGGAACATTACCTGGAGCTGTACGCAACCAAGAATGTGGTGACCGATGCAGCATTAAATGCCCTGCCAAACTTACCTGTCATGGAGGAGCTGGCTTATTTGCCTTCAGTGGACGAACTGGGCAAAGCCATTGATTGTCTGGCCTGTGGAAAAGCCCCCGGAAAGGATGGCATCCCCTCTGAAGTCTTGAAGAGTGGCAAGCCAGCACTCCTGCAGCACCTCCATGAGCTGCTGTGCTTATGCTGGAATGAAGGGTTCATCCCCCAGGACATGCGCGATGAAAACATTGTAACCCTCTACAAAAACAAGGGCGACCGCAGTGACTGTAACAGCTACCGTGACATCTCCCTCCTTAGCATCATAGGGAAAGTCTTTCCTCGTGTTGTCCTTACTCGCCTTCAGATTCTTGCTTCCTGGGTGTACCCAGAATCGCAGTGAGGTTTCAGGGCAGGCCGATCCACAGTCGATATGATCTTCTCAATTCGTCAACTGCAAGAGAAGTTTTGGGAGCAGCAGAAGCCCCTGTATATTGCTTTCATAGACCTGACTAAAGCATTCAACCTGGTCAGCAGAAACGGATTCTTCAGCCTCCTGCAGAAGATTGGATGTCCTCAAAGGTTACTCCAAATCGTGACCTCCTTTCACGAGGACATGCACAGCACAGTCTGCTTCAATGGTGGGACTTCTGCAGCCTTCCCAGTGAGCAGTGGTGTGAAGCAAGGCTACGTCCTAGCTCCGACACTCTTTGGGATATTCTTCTCGATGCTTCTTAAGTATGCCTTCTCTGACAGTGAGGAAGGGATCCATATCCACACCAGGTCACATGGAAAATTGTTTAACATAGCTCGACTGCGCGCTAAGACGAAGGTGAGGCAGGTCCTCATCCGCGAGATGCTGTTCGTGGATGACGCTGCACTGACGTCCCACATTGAGGCTGGTCTTCAAGAGCTAGTCAATCGCCTGTCCCATGCCTGTAATGAATTTGGACTGACCATCAGCCTGAAGAAGACAAACATCCTGGCCCAGGGCACAAACACAGTCCCAAACATCAACATAAATAACACACAGCTTGAGGTCGTGGACTCCTTCACCTACCTGGGATCCATTATCACCAACACTCTCTCTCTTGACATAGAGATCTCATGCAGAATCGGGAAAGCTGCCGCAGTGATGTCCAAACTGGACAAGCGTGTATGGAGTAATACCCAGCTAACGGAGAACACCAAGCTACGTGTCTACCAGGCCTGTGTACTCAGCACACTCCTTTATGGCAGTGAGGCCTGGTCCACGTACGCTGGTCAGGAAAAGCGGCTCAACAGCTTCCACCTCCGCTGTCTCAGGAGTCTGCTCCATATAAAATGGCAAGACAAAGTAACCAACACCGAGGCACTACAGCGTGCTGGCATGCCAAGTCTGCTCGCACTGCTGAGCCAGAGACGACTTAGGTGGTTGGGTCACGTACGGCGAATGGACGAGGGGCGCATCCCTAAAGACATGTTGTATGGAGAGCTGAGTGAGGGCTCCCGCAGCACAGGAAGATCACAGCTTCGGTACAAGGACGTGTGCAAGTGGGACATGAAATTATCTGGCATCGACATCAACACCTGGGAAGGCACTGCTGAAACACGCCAGCTCTGGAAGACCACTGTCAACGAGGGGATCAACAAAGCTGAAACTAACAGAATAAACAAGCTAGCTGAAAAAAGAGCAAAGAGGAAAGAAAGGGCAGCCCCCATGGCACCTCAAAGCTCTTTTGTCTGCAATAATTGTTTAAGAAACTGTCACTCTAGGGTGGGCCTTTACAGTCACT
>CM045737.1:49102347-49137347 GCA_024760905.1 Plotosus lineatus | reverse complement strand
GTGATGGGTTCAGTTGAACCCTGATCAATCGGGATGTTCTGGTGTTCTCCAGTTGTTCATTTGGTGATGAATTCATGAAAGGGTGATGACGCTTGAAGTGCGATAGAAAAGTGACTGATGCAAATAAATTATTTTTCAAATTTTGAAATTCACGACAAAATGTTTTGTGACCCGACAAGCAAAGCGAATATTCATTTATTCATTTTCTGTAACCGCTTAATCCTAATTAGGGTCACGGGGAGGCTGGCACACATCCCATCCGACTCCGGACGAGAGCAGAGGACACTCTGGACAGCTCGCCAGGCCATCTGATGGCTATGTGGCTCCGCTTGACGAAAGTCAGCAGTGGTTCTTTTACATGAACCTCACGCCATAGAGACACGTGAGACACATGGGCAGCCTTTGATAACCCAGTTCACGGCATACTCACACCTAGGGGTGATTGGGAACAACCAATTAACATACTTTGCACATTTTTGGACTGTGGGAAGAAACTGGAGTGCCCGGAGGAAACGGACGCATGCATGGAGAGAACATGCAAACTCCACACAGAGACGCAAGAGCTGGTAATCGAACCCAGGACCGTCTTGCTTTGAGGTGGATGTGCTATCCACTACAACACCCTCCTTCCATAATATATATGATCATCGAAGTAATGACTCATCTATTCTGTACAGCAGTTCATAAATTGAGATTTTACCCCACCCTCGCCCAGCCTAGGCGAAGATAGGTGCCAGCCTCCCTACTTAGGATTAAAGAGTTCAGAAGATGAGTGAATGAATGAATGCAATTGAGATTTTCGTACTTGTGTCTGACCTTTTTGCATTCTCACTCCAGCTGGATGGGGATTTATTCTGTATTACAGATGCTGCCCGACTTACATTTTTCACTGGTTCCAGATGGCCGAACGTAAGTTGAAAGTGAACGTAAGCTGTTACAGTGACGTGTGACGTATGACGTGTGACGTATGACGCTCATACTGCACTATACATCCATAAATACCATAACTGTATCGCATAAAACACCCCTAAATCAATTATTATAAACATAACATTGTAAAATAATATCAAATATATAAAATAATATCAACATTAATTTCAAATAAGTCACTTATTTATACCTAGTCAATTTACATGAAGCTTAAAACAGCCAATCAACGCTTACGATATGTGAGGAGCTCAAAACCGAAAGTAGTGTACTTGCTGTGGGTTATATGAACTTCCGGTCTTTCAAGTGAGCAAGGGCGCCGTTGAACTCATTTAGAACTCAGCCTGCACTGATGTGAATCACCGGCAGAGCGGAGAGTTCTTTCTTTTCTGGATTCGGGCTTTCATTCATTTTACAACTCCCTTTGCTTAACTGAGTATGCATGGTAGATTGCACCAATTAATTCATCTCTGTGTATGAGACTTGCACCCATGCCAGAAGGCTTACGCTTCTAACCAACCATATTTGCTTAGGGTTTCAAAAGTCCCCAAAACAGTGTAAACACAAAGGTCACAGAGACGACGTCTTAACAGAAGGGTAACATGCTATATAACTGATGTATGTGTATATATATATATATATATATATATATATATATATATATCCCTCTATATATATATATATATATATATATATATATATATATATATATATATATATATATATATATATATAGAGGGAGTCCTCGGTTTATGACGCTGATCCGTTTTTAAGACGCGATCTAACCCGATTTTCAGTGTAAGTCGGAACATAACATAAAATATACTGAAAAGCACTGTACGTACAGTGCTATAATAAAATGTAACAGTTAATGACATAAAGTATTAAAAAAAGATCAAACAATTCCTTACCACAAGAATGAAATACAGTGCGGGAGGGAGAGACAGGCTTATTGTGCTGGAGAAGTTGGGGCAGGTGAGCCTGGCGTAGTAGATGCAGCTGAGGTGGAGGGTACAGGATCTGTTGCAGGCCTCTCTCTACCTTCTTAAAATACTGCAACCTCTTCTCATCCAAGATCTCCTTGTAGCATTGCATCAAATCCATGATGCCTCTGGAAACTCTAGTGAACCTTTCCAAGTTGGGATCCTGAGCCTCAAAAGTTGTCAACGCTTGCTGTGTCTCACGCGCCCAAAACTGGTTCGTGTTTGTTTACGTAACCGCGTAAGACGTAATGATGCGTAATATTACAGTACCGAGACTGAGCGAAGGGTAGTAATGCCGTCTTCCTCGGCCCACAACCACAACACAGCGTATTCTTCCACCGTAAGAAAAATTCTGATGTCGTAAAATGTGAGCAGCACCACTATCTTCCACAAACCAACACACAAGGACGAGAGAAAACTCCATGCATTGTTTTCATTGGATGGCTGGTTGCCTAGGCGATGGAAGGACCACAGACAGCACTGGGGATCAGCTGGAGGTCGTGTGTATCCTTTTGCAAGGGAAGAGGATCTAAACACAGCCGAACGCACCTGAAGGTCAAAAAATGCAAAGAAAAATTGGTTTTATCTTTAAGAGAAAAAGGGATTATGACCAAGTTGAGGAACGGAGAGCGTAACATGCAGAGGAAGCACATGGGGCAGAAAAACGAAGCAGTAGTCCAGAGACAGGCCAGGAATGGCTGACAATGTTATTCGACCAGAACTCAACAGTCGGGTGTGTAATTATTTTGTGTAGTTTACATTTTCTGTGGGCCGAGGCTTCTGAAAACACTTTAATTATGTTGAGGTTGTTGTGTATTGTTCTGATGTTCAGTGTTTGTGTTTGTGTGTGTGTGTGTGTGTGTGTGTGTGTGTGTGTGTGTGTGTGCATATGTTTTTTGTGTGTGTGTGTTGTGTATGTGTACATGTGGGTGTGTGTACATGTATGTACTTGTGTGTGTGTGTGTGTGTGTCTGCTCTTGCGCCCAGTGTGTGTGTGTGTGTGTTTGTGTGTGTACATGTCTGTGTAAAAAGCTGTGTGCATGTGTGTGTGTGTGTGTGTGTGTGTGTGTGCATATGTGTTTTCATGTGTGTGTTTGTGCATGTGTACGTGTGCTTGTGTGTACATGTATGTACGTGTGTGCGCATGTGTACGTGTGTGCGCAGGTGTGTGTGTGTGTGTGTGTATACATGTCTGTGTAAAAAGATGTGTGTGTGTGTGTGTGTGTGTGTGTGTGTGTGTGTGTGTGTGTGTGTGTGTGTGTGTGTGCGTGCGTGCGCGAGTGTGGGTGTGTACATGTGTGTGTGTGTGAATGTGTGTGCTCACGTTCGGTGGTTTAAAGTCAGACCATAATACTGTATAAGGTACAATAACAATCATAATGAAACAATCAGAATTGGTTTGCTGTGGCGACCCCTGAAGGGAACAGCCGAAAGGAAAAGAAGAAGAATGAAACAATCAGAATTATCATCCTTTCTGTGCCCTTTCAGTCTCTGCTTTTGCACAGGATTGTGGGAAATGTAGGAAAATTCCATGACTCATCCTGAGAAAGTGTGATTTATTCATTTATTTTTACATTTTGGAGTCATCCTGTGGTGCGGATCAGTAAGGAATCTGAGCTCATTCACGATTATTGCTGCCCTGAAGCCTTTAAAACACTTTTAACTCTTTCATCTGGATAAACAACATCATGTGGACATTATCAGTCAGAGCCACTTCATTTAACGTCCTCACACACAAACTTCCTGCTGTTTTATTCCGCGTGGCTGGAGGGATGAGACAGAGAGCAGAGGGAGAGAGAAAAAGGAAAGAGAGGGAGAGAGAGGGACAGAGAGAGAGCTGACAGAGCGAGTGAAGATAGAGTGAGACAGACAGACAGCAATAGAAAGACAATGAGGGAGGACAAGAAAGAGAGACACAGCAAGATTGAGACAGTGAAAAGACAGAGTACGAGAGAAGGAGAGAGAAGTGAGAGAGAGAGAGAGAGAGAGAGAGACAGAGAGAAAAGAGGTAGCGAAAGACAAAAGGAGAGAGGAGACAGAGCAAGACGAGAGAGAGAGAGAGAGAGAGAGAGAGAGAGAGAGTTTATGTTTATGTGAGTGCTCGGAAACCAGTAATTATTTCATTATGCTATGACAGCAGTAATATTACAGTTTTGTGTGTGTGTGTGTGTGTGTGTGTGTGTGTGTGTGTGTGTGTGTGTGTGTGTGTGTGTGTGTGTGTGTGTGTGTGTGTGTGTGTGATGCTCCTATCTACAGAACAAATGAGCTTCCTCCCAGGAGACTCGGCTGCGGAGCCGGCCTGCGGTTGGCCCATATTACTCTTCCTTTGCTCAGCCGCCTTTTTAATATTCTGTTTCACACCGCGTGCTGCAATTATTTTGGAAATAAATTTCACACAGATAAAAATTGTGCCTCTTGGGTCAGGTAAATGACTTCCTTGTTTTTATTGAGAAGACAAGGTGTTTATTAGGGGCCTCGTTGGCTCGTGGTGCAGAGGTTTTCTGAGTTTGAGTAATTGTCCAATTAGATGTAATTTGAGGAGGTTGTGCTAACCCGGGCGAGAGTACGGCGAAAGTGAGCCGGGACACACGCATTAATGAATCCCACCGAGACCGCTCTACCTTTAAAAATAACACGAACGGACGCACCTCTCTCTCACTTCCCCAAAATCATTTTAACGAGGCATTAAAACCAGAGAATTTAGCATAAAGTCAAGCAGTCGCTCTTTCTTTCATAGCTATTTTTTCACATTTCTTCTTCTGAACCCAATAATTATTTATTTTTCTGCAAAATTTCTGAGAGAGAGAGAGAGAGAGGAGGAGGAGAAGAAAAAGAAGAAGAAGAAGAAGAAGAAGAAGAGAAGAAGTGAAGAAGTGAAGAAGCTGTAATTGTTTTCCCCTGCATGAAAATGTCTGGTTCGAAAAAGGTCAGTGATTAGTAACTTTAAAAAGTATTCTGCGTGTGTGTGTGTGTGTGTGTGTGTGTGTATGTGTGTATATGTCTTTATGTGAATGTGTGTGAGAGTCTGTGTGTGTGTGTGTGTGTGTGTGTGTGTGTGTGTGTGTGTGTGTGTGTGTGTGTGTGTGTGTGTGTGAGTGTGTGTGTGTGTGTATTAGGATTAGGATTGGGGTTTGGATTAGTGGTAGAATTAGGATTATAATTGGGGTTAGGATTTGAGTCAGGATTAAAATTGGGGTTAGAATTAGGATTAGGTTTGGAACTAAGATTAGGATTGGGATCATAATTAGAGTAAAATTAGGTTAAGGTTTAAAATTGGAGTTCGAATTATAACTAACATTAAGTCTAGAATTAATATAAGTATTAAATCTTGGACTTGGAGGACAAGTTTAAAATCTGGAATAAGCCTCTTTTATGCTCTGGCCTACCGAGATTGGGATCGGGGAAAATGGACCTGAATCAAGGTGAGGAGTGAGAATGGACCTGAATTGGGGTGGGGTGGGTAGAGAATGGACGTGAATTGAGGTGGGGGGAGAATGGACCTGAATTGGAGTGGGGGTGGTTGGACAATGGATCTGAATTGAGGTGGGGTCAGGGGAGAATGCACCTGAATTGGAGTGTGGTGGGAGAATCAACCTGAATTAAGGTGGGGTGGGGGCAGAATGGAATGAAATTGGGGTGGGTTGTGTGGAGAATGGACCTGAATTGGGTTGGGGTGGGGGCAGAATGGACCTGAATTGGGGTGGGAGGAAGAGACTACCAATCATGATATAAATGTGGTGTGATTTGTGTGTATTTATGGTGTTGAAGGTTCATGAAGTGTAATTGTATGCTACGTGGATTGCTGCCAGGTGCTCGTATTGGTGACTCCTCCCCTCAGGTTCCATCTTCTCCAGGATGGAAAATGTGTTGGCTACTTGTGCTCCTGGGTTTGGTGGGAGCTGGAAGAACAAAATCTTAACTGAACCTTACCACAAGACCTAAACATCTCCTGGATCAATGGTTAATCTAGGACAGATGTTACAGATCGTTCCTCTTGATTTTACACCCAACAAACTTTTTATAAAGGTAGGTGGTTCATGGTAAAATCAGGATTGATACAGATCCACTCTGATTGGGTCACGTCTGTCTAAACTGATGCTGCGTAGTCCTCGCAATAAGTCAAACTTTACTGTAAAAACAAAAGGATTCAATTCATAAAAATAAAAATATTCCCAGAATATGAAATACACATTAATTCATTCATTTGCTAAAGCCACTTAAGCCTAATTAGAGTTGCAAGGAGGCTGGCGCCCATCTCAGCCATATCTGGGCGAGGGTAGAGTAGACCCTGAACAGCTCACCAGGCCCGTGCAGGGCCAACATACACATAACCATTCACGCTCACACCTAGGGGCAATTGACAACAGCCTAAGGCGCATGTGTTTGGACTTTTGCAGAAAACTGGACTACCTGGAGAACTTCCAGCTCACTCATACCTGCTATGATGCGCTTTCCTCCAGATTTAAAACATCACATGTTTTATACCTTACAAACCTGCACAGAAGAGGTCTGTGAAAGTGTGGACCGAGGAGACCAATGAGAGGCTTAGGGACTGTTTCCAGACCACAGACTGGAGCATGCTCTGTGACTCCTTTGGTGATGACATCGACGGCCTCACACACTGCATCACCGACTACATGAACTTCTGCGTGGACAGCATTGTGCCAACATGGAGGGTACGGTGCTTCTCCAACAATCACCCCTGAGCTTAAAGTCCTCCTGAACCAGAAAAAGAGGGATCGAGAGGAGCAGAAGAAGGTCCAGCGTGAGCTCCAGTGGAGGATCAGGAGGGCCAAGAAGGACTATGGGAAGAAGATGGAGGAGAAGCTGGCTCAGAACAACGTGCGGGACGTCTGGAGAGGACTAAAGACCATGTCTGGATTTGGGCAGAGTGTCAGAGGGACAGCTGATGGTGACCAGCGCTGGGCGGATGAATTAAACTGTTACTTCAACAGGTTTGATTCTCCTCCCTCCCCCTCTGACCCCCCCCCCCCGTTCCCCCCCTCTCTTCACACGTCTCCAGACCAGCAGACACCTAACCCCTCCCCAGGCCAACTTCACTTGACTGCTACAGCCCGACAGACACATCCCCCTCTTTCTACAGCCCACCCCAGCCCCCCCTCTCCTTCAGGTCAGACCAGGTGAGGAGACAGCTGAGGTGAATAAATCAGAGGAAATCTGAAGGCCAGATGGCATCAGTCCCAGGCTGCTGAGGACCTGCGCAAACCAGCTCTGTGAGGTACTATGCTACCTGTACAACCTGAGCCTCAGCCTGGAGAAGGTTCCCGTCCTGTGGAAGACCTGTGTGGTTACGGTTCCCAAAACAGCTCAAGCGAAGGAACCAGCCCACTACAGACCTGTCGCCCTGACCTCCCACCTCATGAAGACCATGGAAAGGCTCCTCCTCGAACACCTCCTCTCTATGGTGAACCCCACCCTAGACCCGCTGCAGTTTGCCTACAGGCCCAACATCGGGGTAGAAGACGCCGTCATCTACCTTCTGCAGCGGGCGCTCACCCACCTGGAGATCGCCGGCAGCGCTGTGAAGGTCATGTTCTTTGACTTCTCCAGCGCCTTCAACACCATCAGGCCAGCGCTTCTGTGGGGGAAGCTGGAGGACATGGGAGTGGACGGACATCTTGCTGCCTGGATTATCGACTACCTCACTGACCGTCCACAGTACGTGTGGCTGCACGGCTGTAAGTCAAAGGTGGCAGTCTGCAGCACGGGGGCACCGCAGGGCACCGTCCTCTCACCCTTCCTTTTCAACATTTATACCTCGGACTTCATCTATAGCACAGACAGCTGCCACCTCCAGAAGTTCTCGGACGACTCTGCCATCGTGGGCCGTGTGTCAGAGGGGAACGAGCTGGAGTACCGGTCGGTCATCATTGACTTCGTGGACTGGTGTGAGCGCAACCACCTGTGCTTGAACACTAGGAAGATGAAGGAGATGGTGGTCGACTTCAGGAGAAGCACTCTAACACACACACACACACACACACACACACACACACACACACACACACACACACACACACACACACACACACACACACAAACTCACTAGTGAACATCCAGGGACAGGACATTGAGATAGTGGACAGTTTCAAGTACCTGGGCGTTCACCTTAACAATAAACTGGACTGGTCCCACAACACCAACGCCCTGTACAAGAAGGGCCAGAGTCGCCTCCACCTTCTGAGGAGACTTAGGTCCTTCAGAGTATGCAGACCTCTGCTCAGGACATTTTATGACTCGGTGGTAGCCTCTGCAATCCTTTACGCTGCCATCTGCTGGGCCCCGGGCAGCACAGAGCGGGACAGAAAGAGACTGAACAAGCTGGTCAGGAGGGCCAGCTCTGTCCTCGGCTGCCCACTGGACTCTGTGGAGGAGGTGAGTGAGAGGAGGATGGTAGCAAAGCTCACATCCATCCTGGTCAACAGCTCTCACCCACTGCACCAGACTGTAGAGAAGCTGAGTAGCTCCTTCAGTGGACGACTGAGACATCCTCAGTGCAGGAAGGAGCGCTACCGCAGGTCGTTCATTCCCACCGCTGTCAGACTGTACAACGCCACTTTGTAACTGTCTGTGAAAATACCGGTTATGTGCAATAAAAACCCCGTGCACTTTAATCAACCACATCTACCCCACTGACTGTGAACCACATCAACCCATCTACTCTGCCCTCAGATACATTACACTTTAATATAGGCCAGTCTACAAAGTTGTTCCTTTCTTTTCTTTTTTATTGTATATTACTATATACTATTTATGTATCTATTTATTTATTTACTTATATAATATATATGTATGTGTGTATGTTTGTAAATGTATCTATTTTTGCACCCCCTACTGATGGTACCTCAAGAGCCTGTAACAGTGAATTTCTCCATTGTGAGATTAATAAAGCTGTATCTTATCTATCTTATCTTATCTCACAGCCAGAAGGTCCTGGGTTCAAGTCCCAGGCTTGTAGAGGGTGTTCATGTGTGGAGCTTTTATGTTCTTTCTATATTTGCAGGAGTTACAACTGTGCACTCTGGTTTTCTCCAACAGTCCACAAACATGTAAATTAGGCCGATTTGAATTTCCCCAGTGGTGGCCTGGTGGTAAGGTGCTGGATTACTGATCCCAAGGTTGGGGGTTAAAGCCCCACTCTCAACGGGTTGTCACTGTCCCCACCAGGGCAGCTAACTAGGTTATCAAAGGCCGGCCATGTCTCTCACGGTCTATGATGAGAGTCTTGTGTAAAAGTGGTGGCCCAGTGGCAAGGTGCTAGATTACCGATCCCAAGGTTGCGGGTTCAAGCCCTACTGTCAACAGTTGTCACTGCTGTCCCCCCAGTGCAGTTAACTGGGTCATCACACTGTTTGTGGTGGGAGGTTCATATAAAAGAACCATTGCTGCCTTTTGTCAAGAGTAGCTGCATCAGCGTGTTTCTGCCCTGCTGTGGCCTGGTGAGCCGTCCACGGTGTACTCTGCCCTCGCCCAGTGTCGGTTGAGATTGGCGCCAGCCTCCCTCCGCCCTTAATTAGGATTAAGCGGTTCAGAAAATAAATGAATGAATGAATGAATAAGTTGCCCTTAGGTATGAGTACCTATGAGTAAACTAGTGTGTGTGTGTGTGTGTGTGTGTGTGTGTGTGTGTGTTCACTTCGGATGAGTTAAATACGGAGGAAATAATTTCTCGTAAATATTTTCATTATTTTTTATTACTTAATTTATGATTAATACATTATATCATAAAAAATGGATAAAGCAGTTGATAAACTGAATGAATGAACGAATAAAGTTTTGTTGTTTCTCTACCTTTATTATGTCGCTATATTGCTTTCTATGGCTCTATCTCTCATTTTATTTTAATTTTCATTCTCTTTTTTCTGATAGCCATCTATAAACACAAACAAACAAACAAACAAGCAAACAAACAGCTACACAGTAATCTGTAGTGGATTGGAACAGATTAGTGAATGGGATTGAAATGCGAGCGAAGAAGAGATGTTTTTTTTTACTTTCTTTTTCCTGATCCTGATGAATATGTATGCAGGTATTTATGTTTTTTCAGGGGGAAATAATCAGGCTTCATATTTGTTTATTTATTTATTTGGTAAATGCTTACCTAAAATATTGCTAGCGAGGCACATGCTCTCTCTTTTAAATATATTATATATTTATTTCAGAAATGTCGGCCTGAGATTACGTGTAGCACCTGCGTCTGATTTAAATTTGAAAAGGTGGGAATTTATTTCGTGCTGAAATTCACCTCGTACAAATAAGTCCCGCTTCCAATAATCCAATTCCCCCAGCACTAGAAGAGGCGAAAAGATTAAGTCAAATCTCATTATGTTTTTTTTTCGTCATGTCAACGTGTCCCATCTCACCACCTCCCGAAATCCTGTGATTGTTTACTCGCCACTTCCGGATGAATAAAGTGAACTGTGTATAGATACTTCATTAATATCCTCATACCGAGGAATAATAAAATCATTTGAATGCATTAATTTATTCGGAATACTCACTCTATCCTCTCCTTTATTCATGGCACCTGGAACACTGAATTCTGCCGCGGTCAGAGCCGGCGCTCTGAAATTAGATTGCATTGTGAGACTAATAACTCCTGATGGAATAAAAACACGCACAGCTCGACAAAATGTTCTCAGAAATACAGTGGGAGCAGTAGAAGGAAACTTTGGATCCGCTGGGTTTTGTTACTGTCCATTCTGGGACACAATAATGACACCAGGACTCATCGTTAAAAAAAATCACAATGAGAAAAAAGTGAGTTTCGGCAGTACGAGTTGAGGAAGGTTGATTCATTTAATAAAGATTTATTAACTGTATCGTGGTGGTTTTGTCTGTTTTTATTTTCCCAAATATCAAAGGGTTAATGTGTTTGTTTTTTTAATACAGTGGTACCAAGACTTACAAATTTAATTCGTTCCGAGGGCGAGCTCGTAAGCCGAAAAGTTCGTTGGATAAAACAAAAATTCCCATCGGAAATAACAGAAAACTAATGAATCCATTCCAACCTCCTTCCAGACATATAACCTGCCACAAACATATATATTTTACCTAATATATTAAAGAAAAACATGTAAAAACAATAAATATTTCATAATAATAATATATGTACATTAACATTAGTAATAATTAATAATAAATAATAATAAAACAAGAATAAACAATAAGTCAACTAACCCTTCCGATCATCGACTGCGGCAAAGATGTCATGTGGGCAGGCATGAGGTGGTGCGTAACAGAGGCGAAGGATGAGGAGGAGGACGACGAGAATTTTGTGCTTGTGCACGCTACGAATGCCGGCGAGGAAATGCTCATGATGAGCCCCCACAAGGCCAGTGCTTCTCAAATAGTGGGGTGCACTCATTTTGGGGGGCATGGTGTGATGCCAGGGGGGCATATGACTCTGGGGAACGTGCTTTTTTGCCATACTGTACTAGAATTAAGTGTAATTGCGGCTCCACTACAGTAGTTGTCAGTGGTGCTCTCACTGTGTCCCCTATGGTGTAGAGAAAAAGCACACAGCAAACGATGTGAAGTGCAGTAAACACTATTTATAGTCCCGCATGGGGCGCTGGGGGGTGCGTGAAATGTTTTTTTTTTTTTTTCCGTCCTAGAGGGGGCATCACAGAAAATAATTGAGAAGCACTGCACAAGGCGCTTTTGGAGCATGGAGAAATACACGAGAAAGAATACAAGGCTAATCAGCCCGGAAAAGCTATTTCCCCAGCAGGGGAATTTCAAAATTTTGCTCACTCGATGGGACAGAATGTTGGTGGGATTGAAGCTCGTATCATGGAAAATTCATTATAAGAGAGACTCGTAAGTCAAGGTACCATTGTACTGAAAAAGCTCCATGTATTGTACTTCATGTAAAATTTTATCTAACCCTAATTTTACACTGGGACACGATGTCGGCAATCTCCATGATTCCAAAAAGCACAGAGCACCACAATTTATGAGTGTTCTTGGAGGATTGGGGATATGAAGGCGGCAGGGTGCATTCATGATCCTCTACAATCCCCTACAATGGCACATCAGGCCTGTTACACTCTGTTAAGATCTATTAAACTCTATTACATTGTCATGTTATATTCCGGTTGGTCAGTTCATATTATATCATAATAATCATGGTGATCACCATAATTTCACCATCAAGATCCAAGACCCATCCAAATTCCATAAAGATCATCATAAATCCACCAAGTTTCCTCAATGCCTTCATGAATCCATCAAGTTCTCTGAAGATAATCACAAATTCACCAAGTGTTCTCAAGGTCTTCACGAATTCACCACGTTCCTTCAAGATCATCATGAATCCACCAAGTTCTCTCAAGATCATCTCAAACTCACCAAGTGCCCTCAAGGTCTTCACAAATTCACCAAGATCACTCAAGCTCATCATAAAGACACCAAGTTTTCCCAAAATCATCATGAATCCACCAAGTTCTCTCAAGAGCATCACAAATCCACCAAATGCCCTCAAGGTCTTCACAAATTCACCAAGTTCATTCAAGCTCAACACAAAGCCACCAAGTATTTTCAAGATCATCAAAAAGCCAGTGAGTTCTATCCGGATCATCATGAATCCACCAAGTTCTTTCAAAATCATCATAAATCCACCAAGCACCCTCAAGGTCATCACAAATTCATCAAGTTCCTTTAAGTGTCATCTCTTGGATATGAGCTGTCTCAACAGCTAGCAATGTTTCTGTGTGGAGTTTGCATGGTGTTCCTGTGATTATGTTGGGTTTCTCTGATAGTCCAATGACATGTATTCACTGAATATTCTACTCTACATCTGCTATTGGTGTGAACGTGAGTGTGAATGGTTGTTTGTATCTGTGTTAGCCTGTAGTAGAGTACTACACATTTACAGTAGAACAAGTGTACTGGGCCATAGTTCTCACCACACTCCTGTATGGCTGTGAAACGTGGACTGTTTACCAGCGCCATGCCAGAAAGCTGAACCACTTCCACATGACCTGCCTCAGGAAACTTCTCACCATAAAATGGCAAGACAACGTTCAAACACCAAAATCCTTACTCATACTGGCATGCCCAGCATCAATACCTTCCTGTTGCAGTCACAGCTCCGCTGGGCAGGACAGGTGGTTCACATGCCAGACCATCGACTCCCAAAGAAACTGATGTATGGTGAACTGGTACAAAGCAAACGCTCCCAGGGAGGCCAGAAAAAGCACTTCAAGGACACCCTTAAAGCCATGCTCAAGGCCTTCAGCATCAGTGATGGCACATTGGAGCAGGCAACGCAGGACAGATTTGGATGGCGTTCTACTGTCCGCAGAGGTGCCAGTACCTGTGAAGTACACAGGATTGCTACAGCACAGCAATGAAGACAGGCCAGGAAGAACAGCGGCAACAGATCTCCATCTACTGCCACCATCCCTATCCTCACTGCCAGAGAACGTTCCGGCTGCAGATCGGACTGATCAGTCATCTGTGCACCCACAGACCTCGACCACCCCAACCCCAGGATGTCGAGGTAGTCTTCATCGCAGTGCTATGGAAAAGCATGTAAAGACTAGTAACCTCTTCAGGGTATAACCCCGCCCCTCTAACCTAATGTCACCTGGGACAGGCTTCACCCCCCCCCCCCCCCCCGACACCATGATGAATAAACACTACAAATACATAGACAGCTGGATTGGTAAATGGATGAATAATATTCTTCCAAATCACTGTCACTGGAGACTCTTTGATAAAAGTTAATGTGTTACTATGGAAACGATACAGTAATAGAACTAGTGTTTAAATTATAAATAAAGAGGTGATGTGTGGCTGCAGACTGTCTGTTCTAGCATGCTGTGAGGAATCATACCTAGTTTTATTAATAAATAAATGCACTGTAAATTGATTAAAGTGGTTATTAATGAACATACTTTTCATTGTTGCTTGGGAGAGAACCAGGGACGAGCGATTACAGGGTCGTCTTGAACAGTTGTTGGACATTTAATAGCTGATAAAATGTTGGAATCAGACCCATCAGTAGGTCAAGGTTCCTCACAGGCGGTGTGATGCTGCGCTAAGTCGCAGCCTGTAAACTCAGCCTGATTAAAAATAATTGGGTGTCTTAAGACTCACATCAAAACGCTTAAGATTTTATGATCGATGTTGCCCAAGTCCATCGGCCTGACAGATCCCATTATGTTTAAAAAACATTCACACCAATTGATCTGTCGGCTGGCGTGGTATTGATAAATAATTAAAAAGCTCTCTGTTTAATTTGGGTGTAGAGGAGTGCGAGAGAACCCCCCATTCTGAGTAATGAGGCCCACGATCCTGCTGTGAGATGAGTCGGACCCTAACGTCTCTCCTCGGCATGTCCCGGGGGACTCTGCCAGCTGGACGTGTCTGTCGTCCTCACAGGGAATCAATGCAATGCGCTCTGAAAGAAAATCAATACTCTGCGTCCATTTATGCCTCCGAGCCGAGGAGAGGAACCTACAGGAGGCTGAGTATCACAAACAAACACTTTTTCATGTTAACAACAAATTGATGTATTCACTTGACTTTTCCTTTCTGCTCTGCTTTCTGTTGATTTTAGTTTTTTCTTTTTTAAATCTTTTTTCTTCTTCTCAGTGAAGCCTGAAGTTTATTTTCTCGAGGTTTTAACAAAAAGCCTTAAAGTCAAAGGTTTTGTAATAAAATACTTTTGATTAAAAGGTCTCAGACTTTTAATCGAGCTTCATATGGTGATTATTTAACTTCAGTTCTTTATACTGTATTTTCTGGGTCATACGGCGCACCGGATTATAACGCATAATATCAATGAACGCTGATTGAACTGTCTCCGTCCAGTCATAAAGCGAACCAGATTATAAGGCGCACGAAGCGAAACAAAAGTCAGATAAGCCAAACTTGATTCAACTCTCATAATAACTTTCAACATTGTTCAGCTGTGACAGTATAAAACAATAAACTCACTTTTCCAGTTCATTCCTCTTCCGCATATCCATCAAATCTTCATCTTCAGTGTCGGAGTTTAACAGTTGCGCGTGTTGGACATGAAGCCAGGATCCCTCGATTATTTTTTATTATTATATTATATTATAATATTTTATTATATTTTATTCCTTCATGTGTGGAGGCAGATCAAGAAAGACGGCCATCACAATGATAAACATGACGGAGATTAGGTGGAAAAACAAGATACTCAGTGTTATCTGACTACGATAGCAGTGATGCTGGTATTTGGATATAAATATAAATATTTGGATATCTCTCTAACTTACAACCTGTTGACGCCGATCTCTAGGTTGGAGTTCTTTGGTTAATCCACCATACCTAACGCGCACCAGATTATAAAGCGCACCATCAATTTTTTTGAGGATTGAAGACTTTTAAGTGGGCCTTATGGTCCAAAAAATACAGTGCATTAAGTTTTAGGTGTGAACACATTGGAGGTGTGACAGAAATGTAACTGAAAATTTGTAGGTGTCTCGTTTATTTCTCAAAATGTTTTCAAATTTGTTTTGCGCCACCACATTTCTGTTGCCTGGTTCACGAACTTATTGCAAAACATTTCGAACGCCGTTGAAATTTTCATGAATGACACAAAACGAAGCTCTGATGAGGAATCTCAAACTCTTCTCAAACATTCTGAAAATGTTGCAAGAAGGTCTTGAAAAAGTCATTGTTTTGCTCTGAAAGGCAACAAGTTGGAGACTTCCATGAGAAAAGTGTGAGACTTGCTGTCATCTGCCATATTTCTTATATTTTCTCATTCATATTCCACTTGCGCTCATAAACAGTAAGCACACACACACACCAACACACACACACACACACACACACACACATACACGGAGCTGTGGACTGCCAGACACGTTGGGGGTGCCTGGAGAACAGTTGGGTGTCAGGTACCTTGCTCAAGGGCATTTCAGCCATGAAGGTGGGGGAAGGCAAGGTGCAGCTCACTCCCTCTACCACCTCACATCGAACCAGCGACCTTTCTTTCCGAAAGCTACTTCTCTAACCGTTAAGCTATGCCTGACCCCATTTTGTTTGCACTAAGAAAGCGACAATAAAAAGCAAATAGTTTGAGAACAAAAAACGTACGAAAAGCATCTGATTTATGACAAAAGATTGGTTCTGTCTCCCAGATATCCTAAAACCAATCAAAACTACAAGCAAATCAGTCACAAAATGGTTGTGCAACCTTTTCTAGACTTTCACATGATATACATATTTAAGCTGCAAAATATTCGCTTGCATTTGGAGTCGCAAAACATCTGGACACAAATTTCATAATTCATTAAATAAATCCAATTCACATTACTCGTTTTCTATCGGACCTCCAGAGTCCCTCCCCAGTTTCATCTGATCTCCTTCCTAGAAAGTTCTAGTACTTTAAATTGTTCTACTGTTTGTCAGAAATTTGGCAGTGGTGGTCTAATGGTATGGGGCACTGGACTGCTGATCCTAAGGCTGGGGGTTTAAGTGCCACTCTCCAAAATGTTGTCACTGTCCCCCCAGTGCAGCTAACTGGGTTATCAAAGGCCGGCCATGTCGCTCACTGTCCATGGTGAGAGGTTCATGTAGAAGAACCATTGCTGACTTTCGTAAAGACTAGCTGCAAAGCCGTCAGCGTGTTTCTGTACCTCACTGAAGGGTTGTGTCAAGGGGCAGTGGTGGTCTAGTGGTATAGGGCGCTGGATCGCTGATCCAAAGGTTGGAGGTTCGAGTCCCACTCTCCACAAGGTGGTCACTGCCCCCCCCCAGTGCGACTGGGTTATCAAAGGCGGGCCATGTCTGTGACTGTCTATGGTGAGAGGCATGTAAAAGAACCATTGCTGACTTTCGTAAAGAGTAGCTGTAACGCCGTCAGCGTGTTTCTCTCCCTTGCTAAAAAGGGTTGTGACAGGAAGGGCATCTGACGTAAAAACCTCTGCCAAATCAAACGTGTGAATCAGATGATTCGCTGTGGCGACTCCCGAGTAAAAGGGGAAAAAGCCGAAAGGAAGACAGACTGAAGGGTTGTGTCAGGCAGGGAATCCGACGTAAAAACCTATGCCAAACCAAATGTGCGAATCATTCGCTGTGGCAACCCCCTGATAAAGTTAAAAACCGAAAGGAAATCTGTCTCTGTTTGTCAGAAATTTACTCCCAACCCAGCTCCTACACTACACAGCATAGATTCCACTTCCCCTTCCCTTGCACAGTTTTCCAATCACACAAATAAAGACATCCAGCATTCGGTTCACAGCAAGCAGAGGTCCTGGGTTCAAGTCCCATGCAAGGGTGACCATGCTTTTGTCTAAGCTTTGCCATCCACATGAACATCGTAGTATTGAGCGGTTCAGAAAACGAATGAGGTAAAAACCTCGGCTAAGTCCAACTTTGGGAACCTCATTATTGTTATTTACTGCACTTCTGGACCCCCAGGACACTTTCTAGAAGAAATGGACACAGTCCTCAGCACTTTCCCCCACTGATACCACCACTCTCACTCTTCTGGGAGACTTTAATCTCCTCTCTGACAAGCTCCAGTCCTCTTGCATTCTCCCACTTCTTTACTCCTTTTCTTTAACGTTTAACAACTGCTCTCCCACACAAAGAAGGGAATCTCTTGCATCATGTTTTCAGTCGTCCCTCCCCAGTCACAGGCATTAATTCCACTCCCCTACACATCTCTGATCCCACCTTTACTATCAACTTACCTTTTCTATCAAACACCAGCTCTCAGTTTTCTTCCCCCGCTTGACAAAACCTCCACCCTGTATCTCCTTTACCTGCCGTTTCCTGTACTTTATCTTCCCTTCCTGACCCCATCTCCTTTTCTTCCCTACAACTAGAATCTGCCGCTGACACTTTCCTCTCTTCGTAGACATCTCACAGCAGCTGAGGGAAAGTGGAAGACATCTCAACTTAAATCAGATCTGGCTTCCTACCATGTTTTTCTCTCCATGTTTCCATCTGATATGACTTCTGCTAAGACGGCCTTCTACAAGAAAAGGTTGGACACTGCTGTACAAGACCCCACGCAAACTCCACAACATCTTTTCATCATTACTCAATCCATCTGCTCCACCTGCTCCATCCTCCCTGACCACTGAAGACTTTGCCAATTTCTTTGATGGGAAGATTAAACAAATCTGTCAGAAATTTACTCCCAACCCTTTACTCCAACTCCTACACTACACAGCGTAGATTCCACTTCCCCTTCCCTTGCACAGTTTTCCAATCTCACAAATAAAGACATCCAGCAAGTCATTTCATCATTCAATCCCACCACCTGCTCACTGGATACAATTCCTTCCACAATACTCCAGACTATCTCCCAAGATCTTCTTTCCTTTACGTCACTAACTCCATATCATCAGGTTATGTATGTACTAACAGGGTTCAAAACAGTCAGGGTTCTACCCAGCTTTACGAAACCTTTTCTCGATCCATCAGACATCAACTACAGACCGGAATGGTATCATTTCTTTCTTTCCTTTCTAAAATTCTTGAACACACCATTTACTGCATATTTGGACCATAAGGCACACTTAAAAGCCTTTAATCTTCAAAAAATTTGATGGTGCACCTTATAATCTGGTGCGTCTTATGCGTGGATGAAATCACGCGGGTCCATCTCACTGACATCGACAAAACCCAAGTGAAGCAAACTAATTCAGAGCTGACTATCATTCCGTTGGATTAAGTAAAGCATTCCAACCACTAGATATTGGTGTCAACAGGTCATAAGTTAGAGGCAGTGCTGTAGTGGTAAAAAAAATAATAATAAGTGGGTATACTATGAGGCTGCTTTGGCAGCCTAATGAGATGGCAAAGCTTATAAACAATATCTCAAGGCAAAATAAGTGCATACACACTACATGCTTGCTAAAATAATTGAGTATACGGTGTATGTTCACGTGTACGTCTGACTACAGCCCCAGTTAGAGGGATCCGGGCTTTATGTCCAAATGCTGGCATCATTACTATCATAGTAAGGTGACTCGCTGAGTAATACGTGAGTGTTTTTTCCACTTAATCTCCATCTCTAGCCTCAGGATGCTCAGCTGACTTAACCAGACTTTTATGTTCATCATCGGGATAAAGCACTGCTACAGGTGTCCTCCTAGGATCTGGGGTTAACCTTCTTAAATTTAAAGTTACACTGATACAGCTCCTTAAGAGTAATGACCTCCTTTCTGTAATGAACACAATAGTCACGCTGCAAATGGGTGGCACCATGTTTGTTACTTTGAATGCGCTGTCTCTTTAAGGGGGCATTGCTGAGAGAAGTTTAGGTCACGACCCAGAAGACTTTTGATCTCCGTCTCTACTGATCTGACTCCAGGAGCGAGGGAATAATAGATGATAAAATATTATAATATAATATAATAATAAAAAATAATAGAGTGATTCGGGCTTTATGTCCAACTCGTGCAATTTTTAAACGCCGACACTGAAGATGAAGAATTGGATGGATTTGTGGAAGATGAATGAACTGAAAAAGTGAGTTTATTGTTTTATATTGTTACAAATGAACAGTGTTGAGACTTATTGTGAGAGTTGAGTCCAGGTGGGCTTATCTGACTTTTGTTTTGCTTGATGCGCCTTATACTCCTGTGTCCCTTATGGATGGACAGATTCCGTTCAAGCATTGTTCATTGCTGTTGCACCTTATAATCTGGTGTGCCTTATGGCCCAGAAAATATGGTATAACCAAATGTCTTTCCATCTTTTGCAGAACAACTTTCTTGACCCTATTCACTCTGGCTTTAAGGCAGCACATTCCATAGAGACTGCACTCTTGGCTGTTACAGAGAAGCAAAATGCTGCAAGATCAGCCAAGATGTCAGCGGTCTTTATCCTCCTCCCCCTTTACACGGTCATCCACAAGACTCTTCTCCACCCTTAGGAGGCTAGGAATTTGTGGTGTGGCATGGCAGTGGTTTGCTTTCAAATTGGAAGGTCGCTCATTCGAGGATACGTGGAGGGGATCCACATCTTCTCCATGCCGACTTTCCACTGGCATTCCCCAGGGCTCAGTTCTTGGTCCACATCTGTTCTCTCTTTATACTCGGTCCCTCGGTAATGTTATATCCTCACATGGGTTGTCTAACTACTACTGGAATGCAGATGGCATGCAACTTGTTTCTCTTTTCTTCCCTCAGATACTGATGTTTCTGCCCGGATCGCTGCATGTCTGGCAAGTATCTCCTCATGGATGGCAGCTCACCAGCTGATCCTTAATCCCAGCAAAACTGAATTGCTGTTCATCCCAGCTGACTTATCCCCACATCAAGATCTTGCAAGCACCTTGGACAATGCTGTGATCTCTCCTTCAGGCACTGCACGAAGTCTTGGAGTAACCATAGATAAGTGCCTGTCCTTCTCTTCTCGTGTCACTAATCATTCTCCATCATGTTGATTTATCCTCTTTAACTTCAAAAGGAATAATCTATTTCTTTCCACAAAAGACACTCAGACACTTGTTCATACTGTTGTCATCTCAAAACTGGATTATTGCAACTCACTCCTGGTAGGTCTTCCTTTGAGTGATATTCAACCTCTCTAACTGATCCAGAATGCAGCTTGTTTTCAACCTTCCAAAATTGTCTCAACACCACACCACTTTTACAATCTCTCCGCTGGCTTCCTATAGCTGTTCTTATTATATTGAGAACACTAATGCTTGCATACAAAGACAGAAGTGGGCCTGCACATTCCTACTTCAAAGCCCAGTGGTGGAACGGACATCCAGAGGAGGTTCCTTCCACCACCGTGGAGCCAGAACAGAGTTTACAACCAACATCTACTGACTGACTTTGAGTAACGATGTACTTAGTCTGTGTTTTAACAAACCAGAATACGCATGTATTCACTGATAGTGACTTTAAAGAACTTCTGTAAGTCACCCTGGATAAGAACATCTGCTGAATGCTGTTTATGTAACTGTAGGTTCCTGAGTTGTAGTTCTATGAACTATTTTCAATTTATGTCTGCTGTTTGAACCTTTGAGGAACTTTATTTTCTAATCTTCCCTGATTGAAATATACCATGATGTTCATCCATCTTTAACGTTTTGAAATTAACCTTAACGCCAGTCTGGATGTAATTAAAACTTCTTCAGTTGTTCTTGTAGTTACACCTCCTAATTAGCACCACTGTACTAAACTGAAGTTGTTTTGTAAAAATCCAGATGTGCACACATCCTTTATTTCAGCATCTTCCTGATTTCTAGGTGTTGAGACAGGGGTTAATCAGTTTGGGTGATGTGAATCGTTCGTGTCACGACCCGTCCTGACCGGCAAACTCGGCTCTGTATATGTAATATGAGGGTGCTGAGAGTTCAGACACCCTGTAATAATGTGTTATAACACTCATCGTCTCACACATCCTGCTGAGAGAAGCCAAGAGGTGAGAAGGACAGAGAAGGTCATCCTTAAAAACATCAGGCGTGAGAACGCAAAGGCAATTCTGACTTAATCTGAAGAATAATAAGAGTCCTTTCTGTTGGATTTTGTCCGGACGGGACGGAAATATTGCACAGCGTCACACTTTTTAAATGTTGATCCAGCGCCTAATTGATGACTTTGTGTCACATTAATCCATGATGCATAATTTAGCATGGATCAGCTGACACATTAACATAATCGCTCATCGGATATTCCGCTCAGTATGACACTTCGGTGAGCGGCAGAGACTCGGCGATGATGGATAGAGAGACAGCAAAAGAGAGAGAGAGAGAGAGAGAGAGAGAGAGAGAGAGCGAGAGAGAGAGAGAGAGAGAGAGAGAGAGAGAGAGAGAGTGAGAGAGAGAGAGAGAGAGAGAGAGAGGTAGGGAGAACTAACATGGCATGTCATGTCACCTCTCACAGGCTTCGTCCTCAACGTGTCTGATGGTAAGATGTGAAGATGTCACCTCTGAATTCACTTAAACCTGCAGTCAGCAGCGTACACACTTTCCCTGGTAGCGAACCGGCCTGCTGTCTGCAATCACTAAGAAGCTTTAATGTCTCCTACCGCAGCCCTGATTTAAAATTCATAAATGCTAATCCTTCATAATTTACAGTTTAAAAAGCAGCGCTGCACACGGGCCCCATGGCCATGGCTCAGTCAGAGTAATTACACCGAGGAGCCAGGAACGGACGACTCCACACTCTCAACAGTCAAGAAAATCCCCTTCGCTGGCAGACGACCCAATTTCTTTCAAATAACTAAACAGATTAGCAAGTCGTATTGCTGTGTAGGTTTGACACACGCGGGCAGAGTCATAGTATTGCATGCACACTTACTCACACACACACACACACACACACACACACACACACACACACACACACACACACACACACACACACATAATAAAGTAATACTCCCGTCTTATACATTTACTCATCCATTCATTCATTCATTTTCTAAGCCACTTCATCCTAATTAGGGTCGCAAGGAGGCTGGCACCAATCTCAGCCGACTCTGGGCGAGGGCTGGGTACACCCTGAACAGCTCATCAGGCATCATAGGGCAACTCACATACTACCGTTCACACTTACTCTCACACCTAGGGGGTACTGCGCATGCTTTTGGACTGTGGGACGTACCGGGAGGTAACTTCAGTAAACTGTCCACCACGGCCCTGCTCAGAATATTTAAATTAGTATCTGTTACACGGGAACAGTGCAATCTGATTTGTACCTCGTTATAACGAAGATTATACACTTAGGATAATGTCTGAATCAACAGAGTAGACAAAAATTCACCGTCTGTAAGAATTTTTGATTCTATAATTCCAGAAGTTTAACTAAATGACGTTTCTAAAATCACAAAGATCACTCGCCCATCACATTCTCTGACATTGAAAAGACGTGTGTGATGAAACAGTCATGTGATCACCATCATACTCTTAAAATGGGAAATGTAACTGTTACAATTTGATTATAGTTTACTTGTGTGTTTCTGTGCAGCATTCACTCACTCACTCACTCACTCACCCATTCACTCACTCACCAACTGACCTACTCAATCACTCACTCACCCACCCACTCACTCACTCACTCACTCACTCACTCACTCACTCACTCACTCACTGACTCACCCACTTATTCACTCACTCATTCACTAACCCACTATATCACTCACTCATTCACTCACTCACTCACTCACCCACTCAATCACTCACTTCCTCACCCACTCCTTCACTCACTCACTCACTCACTCACCCACTTATTCACTCACTCATTCACTAACCCACTATATCACTCACTCACTCACTCACTCACTCACTCACTCACTCACTCACTCACTCACCCATTCACTCACCCACTATATCACTCACTCATTCACTCATTCACTCACTAACTCACCCACTCATTCACTCACTCACCCAGTTACTCACTCACTCACCCACTATATCACTCACTTACTCACCTACTCACTCACACACTCACTCACCTACTCATTCAGTCACTCAATCAATTATTCATTCACTCACTCACCCACTGACCCACTCACTCACTCACTCACTCACTCACTCAGACACTCACTCTCTTATTCATTCATTCATTCATTCACTCACTCAATCACCCACTCACTCACTCACTCTCTCACTCATTCACTCACTAACTCACCCACTCATTCACTCACTCACCCACTTACTCACTCACTCACCAACTCATTCACTCACCTACTCACTCACTCACTCACTTACACACTCACTCACCCACTCACTCACTCAGTGAATCACTCACTTACTCACCCACTCATTCACTCGCTCACTCATTCATTCACCCACTCATTCACTCCTTCACTCACTCACTCATTCAATCACTCACTCATTCACTCAGCCACTTACTCACTCACTTTCCTTCACTCATCTGCTCATTCATTCACTACTCACTCATTCAACCCTTCATTCACTCACTCACTCATACACTCAACCACCCACTTACTCATTAACTCACTCACTCACTCACTCACTCACTCACTCACCCACTCATTCTTTCATTCACTCATTTTTTCATTCACTCATTCTTTCATTTGTACACTTATTCTATTATTCATTCACTTATTCACTTATTCATTCAATCACTGATCTGCTTAATTTTACTCAAGTAAGGAAGGCTGGAGTGAAGAAGGAGAGGTCGAAGAAGGAGAAGCGGGAGGTGTGTCCATAGGCAGAGAGAGAATAGGAAAAGCATTTAGGACTGAAAGCAGGGACTTTGAATGTTGGAACTATGACAGGAAAAGGTAGAGAGCTGGCTGACATGATGCAGAGGAGGAAGGTGGACATACTGTGTGTTCAGGAGACCAGGTGGAAAGGTAGCAGGGCTAGAAGCTTAGGAGCAGGGTTTAAGCTTTTTTTTTCATGGTGTGGATGGGAAGAGAAATGGAGTAGGAGTCATCTTGAAGGAGGGGTTGGTCAAGAATGTTCTAGAAGTGAAACGAGTGTTAGACACAGTGATGAGTCTCAAGTTAGAAATTGAAGATATGATGTTCAATGTTGTTAGTGCTTATGCCCCACAGGCAGGATGTGAGCTAGAAGAGAAGGAGATATTTTGGAGTGAGTTAGATGAAGTGATGCAGAGTACCCCCAGAGGTGAAAAAGTGGTCATTGGTGCAGACTTCAACGGACATGTTGGTGCAGGCAACAGAGGGGACGAGGAAGTGATGGGCAGGTTTGGTATCCAGGATAGGAACACAGAAGGACAGATGTTGATAGATTTTGCAAAAAGGATGGAAATGGCTGTGGTGAATACTTTCTTCTAGAAGAGAGAAACATAGGGTGACTTATAAAAGCCGAGGTAGGAGCACACAGGTAGACTACATCTTGTGTAGGCGATGTAACTTGAAGGAAGTCATTGACTGCAAAGTAGTGGTGGGTGAGAGTGTTGCCAAAAAGCATAGGATGGTGGTGTGCAGGATGATGCTGATGGTGAGGAAGGTGAAGAAGGCAAAGGCAGAGTAGAAGACAAAGTGGTGGAAGCTTAAAAAGGAAGAGGGTCATGTTGTCTTCAAAGAGGAGTTGAAACAGGTTATGGGTGGTCAGGAAGTGCTTCCAGATGACTGGACAACTACAGCTAATTTGATCAGAGAAACAGGTAGGAGAGTACTTCGTGTGTCTTCTGGAAGGACAGTAGATAAGGAGCCTTGGTCGTGGAATGAGGAAGTGCAGGAGTGTGTACAAAAGAAGAGGTTATCTAAGAAGAAATGGGACATAGAGAGGACTGAAGAGAGTAAACAGGAGTACAGAGAGACACAGCGTAAGACGATGGTAGCGGTGTCAAAGGCCAAAAAGAAGGCGTATGATGACTTGTATGCTCGGTTGGACAGTAAGGAGGGAGAAAATGATTTATACAGGTTGGCACAGCAGAGAAATAGAGATTGGAAAGACGTGCAGCAAGTTAGAGTGATTAAGGACAGAGTGGTAAATGTGTTGACTGATGACAGAAGTGTGCTGGGAAGATGGAAAGAGTACTTTGAAGAGCTGATGAATGAGGAAAATGAGAGAGAGAAAAAGAGTAGAATGGGTGACTGTTGAGGACCAGGAAGTAGCAAAGATTAGTAAAAGTGAAGTGAGGAAGGCATTGAAGAGGATGAAGAGTGGAAAATCAGTTGGTCCTGATGATAAACCTGTGGGGGTATGGAAGTGTCTAGGAGAGGTAGCAGTAGATTTCCTGTCAAGAACATTCAACAAGGTCTTAGAGAGTGAGCAGATGCCGGAGGAATGCAGGAGAAGTGTGCTTGTGCTCATTTTTAAGAACAAGGCAGATGTGCAGAGTTGTGGCAAATACAGAGGGATAAAGTTGATGAGCCATACGATAAAGTTATGGAAGAGAATAGTGGAAGCTAGACTAAGGGCAGAGGTAAGCATTTGTGAACAACAGTTTGGTTTCATGCCAAGAAAGAGCACCACAGATGCAGTGTTTGCTTTGAGGATGTTAATAGAGAAGTACAGAGAAGGTCAGAGGGAGCTGCATTGTGCCTTTGTGGAGAAAGCATATGACAGGGTGCCGAGAGAGGAACTGTGGTATTGCATGAAAAAGTCTGGAATGGCCGAGAAGTATGTCAGAGTGGTGCAGGACATGTATGAGAGATGTAAGACAGTGGTGAGGTGTGCTGTCAGTGTGACAGAAGAGTTCAAGGTGGAGGTGGGACTGCATCAAGGGTCAGCTCTGAGCCCCTTCTTGTTTGCTATGGTGATGGACAGGCTGACAGACGAGGTTAGACAAGAATCTCCATGGACTATGATGTTTGCAGATGACATTGTGATCTGTAGTGAGAGCAGAGAACAAGTGCAAGAAAATCTAGAGAGGTGGAGGTATGCCCAGGAAAGGAGAGGAATGAAGGTTAACCTCAGTAAAACAGAATACATGTGTGTGAACAACAAGGACCCAAGAGGAACGGTGAGGTTACAGGGAGCAGAGATAACGAAGGTGGAGGATTTTAAGTACTTAGGCTCAACAATCCTGAGCAATGGAGCATGTGGATAAGAAGCGTGTGCAGGCAGGTTGGAATGGTTGGAGAAAAGTGATGTGTGATAGGAAGGTATCGGCAAGAATGAAAGAAAAAGTGTACAAGACGGTGATGAGGCCAGCGATGTTGTATGGTTTAGAAACATTGGCCCTGGTGAAAAGACAGGAGGCTGAGCTGAAGGTAGCAGAGATGAAAATGTTGAGGTTCTCTTTGTGAGTAATGAGGATGGATAGGATCAGGAATGAGTACATCAGAGGGACAGCACATGTTAGAGGTTTTGGAGACAAAGTCAGAGAGGCTAGATTGAGATGGTTTGGACATGTACAGAGGAGGGCTAGTGCGTATATTGGTAGTAGGATGCTGAGGTTGGAACTGCCAGGCGGAAGGCCAAAGAGAAGATTTATGGATGTGGTGAAGGAGTACATGAAGGTCATTGGAGTAAGAGTAGAAGATATAGAAGATAAGGTGAGATGGAGGCGGATGGTTTGCTGTGGCAACCCCTGAAGGGAAAAGCCGAAAGGAAAAGAAGAAGAAGAAGAAGAAGAAGAAGAAGAAGAAGAAGAAGAAGAGGGACAGACAACTGACAGAGGCGAAGGAGGGTTACACCCTGCAATATATTCCACATATCCTCCACATCACTCCTCATGCACTCCAAATGCACTCTACATACACTCTAAATACACTCCACATACACTCCTCATTCACTCCACACCCCCCCAATGCAATCTGCCTGAACTCTTCATACACTCCTTATACACTCCACATACACTCCAAATAGACTCCAAATAGATTCCACTCACACTTCAAATACATTCCACATACACACCTCATACACTCCAAATACACTCCATATACACTACACATACACTCCAAATACATTCCAAATACACTCCACATACACTCCACATACACTCCAAATACATTCCAAATATACTCTGCATACACTCCTCATACACTCCACATACACGCCAAATACACTCCTCATACACTCCAATACACTCTGCATACACTCCACATCCAATCTGCATACACTTTGCATACACTCTGCATACACTGCACATACACTCCGAATACACTCCTAATACACTCTTCATGCAGTCCAAATGCACTCCTCCTACACTTCAAATACACTCCACTTACAGTCTGAATGCACTCCACATGCACTTCTCATACACTCTGCTTGCACTCCTCATACACTCTGCATGCACTCCTCATACACTCCAAATACACTCTACATACATTCCACATACACTTTGCATGCACTTTGCATGCACTCCTCATACACTCCGCATACACTCACCATGCACTCCAAATGCACTATAAATACACTCCACATACACTCTGCATGCACTCCTCATGTACTCCAAATGCACTCCTCATACACTCCAAATACACTCCACATACACTTTGCATGAACTCCACATACACGATGCATGCACTCCAAATGCACTCCAAATTCACTCCTCATACACTCCAAATAAACTCCACATACACTCCACATACACTCCAAATGCACTCCACATACACTCCACATACACTTCACATATACTTCATGCACTCCGCATACAGTCCGTATACACTTCACATACATTCTGCATACACTCAGCATGCACTCAGCATGCTGAGTGTATGCAGAATGTATGTGAAGTGTATACTCAGCATGCACTCAGCATGGACTCCTCATACACTCCGCATACACTCCAAATGCACTCCTCATACACTTTACATACACTCCACATACATTCCAAATACACTCCGCATACACTGCTGTGCACACTGTAAAACACTGCGCATATGATCTCCATACACTCAGAATATACTCTGATTAATTTACCCTATTTTAATACACACTACACAAATACATCTTGAACAATACTCCACTTTACACGTCATGATACCCTCATTACACTTCCCAATACACACTATGTACACTCCGCAGAATACTCTACAATACACTGCAATCCACAGCCTGAGATAAAAACTCCAGTAAACTCCTCATTACACTCCTTTACACTTCACATTTAGTCCACAAAACACCCCAGAATACATGCAACCCAACACTCCGCATACATGCAGAAATACAAACCCCAAACCAGGATAAAATTCCATCTTTAAACCATCAGATGTGCCAGGCTGTTTCTGTGAAGCAAGGTTCTTTCTCCCCCATATCACCAGACCGTGGACGTGCTGAATGTAATACAATTATGAGAAATGAAAATCAAAATTAAAGCAATAACTTACAGCCTTATACCCTGCTGTCAGACTCAGAATTCTGATTTGAGGAATAGTTCCATGCTAAGACTTTCTTTGGAAAGCAGCAGCAGGGCAAAGTTCATATCTTTTCCTAACACTCAACACTGTTTAAGGCCAGAAGGGCTAAAGTAAGATTTATGGGCCAGCTGTGAGGATTATATTGTCTGTGGGTTGCCAGAAAAAAATAGCAGGGAGATGTTAGTGTTTGAAACACCGCAAGGAATCGGATTTCTTACAGCTTGGGTCAGCGGTCGGTGCGGATACATTCATCAGATCTAAATGAGCGCAGAAAGAGTGGTAAAGATCACCATGCTGCCTGCACTCATAATAATAAGGGATACAGGGTGATTTTAGCACTTACAGATGTTTCTAATGCCTGTGGAACATCATCACAGAAATGACAAGGAGTTCTGCCAAGGTTCTGCACTCATGATTCACTCTGTATGTATGTATGTGCGCGCGCACTCGCACGTGTGCGTGTGTGTGTGTGTGTGTGTGTGTGTGTGTGTGTGTGTGTGTGTGTGTGTGTGTGTGTGTGTGTGTGTGTGTGTAAAGAAAGTGAAGTTGGACAAAGGCTTATCGAGAATCCATGAGGTGAAGAAGACTATTCGGGGTGCGTTGGAACCCTGCATACATGCCCATATCAGCCAAACATACGGTCCAATGAATTGCAGACAGAACAGTGGAAGGACTCTTTACTCGTGAGATCATTTAAGTTGGCGTTACATGGCAAACTCATACACTCCTTTCTTGAACCGCCTCATGCTACTAGGTGTTGTGGAGAGCCTGGAGCCTATCTCAACTGTCTCTAGGTGAAGGTGGGGGTCCACTTTGAACCGCCAGCCAGGCTATCGCTGAGCAATGCATACACATCCATTCATACTCACACCTAGGGGTGCTCTGGAACAGACCGTTAGCCTGATGTGCATGTCTTTGGACTGTGGGAGGAAACCGGAGTACCCAGAGGAAACCCATACATACTGCAAAAAATCTGGAGCGTTAAAAACACATTGAGAGTTTCTTATTTGGATTCGAAAACATTGCAATGTGGGCAGTGCTGACCCGGTAGTAGTGGTAGTAGTAGTAGTAGTAGTAGGCCTCGGTCAGTCTCGTAGGACGATGGAGCTGCGCTCTGGCTGGTATCCTGGCTGGTGATACTCTCCAGTGTGTAGAGCCTGGGTAGGAAGTATGGAGGACAGGCTGTTACCCAAGCAGCAAGTCCTCCCTCTTGGTGATGTTTCTGCTCTGCAATGGCCTGGAGAGCTGTTCAGGGTGTACTCTGCTCTCACCCAGAATTGGGTGAGATGGGCACTAGCCTCTTTGCAACCCTAATTAGGATTAAGTGGTTCAGAAAATGAATGAATGAACCTCACGACGTTGGGGGTGATGTACTAGTGCATTTAAGCTGGTGTACAAAAGTCAACTTTGAAAAATGAATAAGATATTATTTGGTTGGGCGCAAACTCAACACAGGGCGGTTCTGCGGGAACATGATGTAAATAGGCGGTAACGAGGGTGAACTGAATGCAGTGCAGAAGGGTTGTGAAAGGCGACAACATGGGTACTTCCGGGCAGCGAGACATTCAGAACACGGTTTTGCGGTTTATTGCGGTCTGTGTTGGGGACAGCAAACGCCATCCCATGGTAAAATGATGTCACTGCGGTTCAATATCTGCACAGAACTATCAGAACCACCTGGTGTGAGGCCTGCTTTCCAAAAAAACTTCACCACATCATTCATATACTAGGCACACTCTTCCTTTTAGGGTTTTTTTTTTTTATTAAACGAGTGGTTCCTATAGGAACAATAACCAAGCAAATTCATCAACACCTCCCAACCAATCACGATCAAGAACTCAGAGAAAACCTTCAAAGCCTTCAGTGTAGATTTTCACCTTCAGAAAGAGCAGGACTTCGGCACCGATCTCTTCAGAATGATAACAGAGACAAGAGCACTGTGTCTGAGTGAGGTATTGTGGGTAATAAAGATGGAGATGAGATGGCGAGACGCTCGTCAGCCCTCCGTCTCGTTTAACTGTTCGGCCGCGTGACGGCACCCTTAATGCACCCTTCACTATTAGAAAAGGAGGAAATTGAGATGCATTTCAATACAAGTGATTGGTTCTTGTTGTGTAGACAATGCAGGCCTACACACACACACACACACACACACACACACACACACACACACACACACACACACACAGTCTTCAGCTCCTCAGCTGTATGCAGTTGAATGTAATTACCAAATATAAAGCCCACTCCATTTCTGCGCCCGTCTCTTTTCCTGTCTGGATTATTAGTTTCTGTCAGCATTATCGGTGAAGGATGTGTGCGGCTTCGGTGTGACAATTCAGCCGCCAATAGTCACCTGGCGTTCTGTAAAGTCCCGTATACCTGCTACATAGCTCATGGCTCATGGCCAACCTCGAGTTATAGTTTAAATAAGTCCTGAGGTCCTGATTGGTGCATCAACAAGGTGCGTGAGTATCAACCTGGAAATCACAATTTCAAATCCAGGTTGATGCTGCAGCCAGGAGTGAAGGCGGGACCGCATAATAATCATCAGTCAATCTATGGATGTCTTTGAGCTCATTCGTTCAAAAGGGGCGAATAGCACTCATAGTGGACGACATGTCTGTTTCATAACAAGAATGTCTTGGGTTTGAGTCTCAGACTTGTTGGAGGTGTTTCTGTGTGAAGTTTGCATGTTCTGTCAGTGCTCGCGTGGGTTTCCTCCAGGTACTCTGGTTTCATCACACATTCTAATCAAGCACATTAGGCTAACTGGCCCTAGGTGTGAGCGTAAGTGTGAATGGTAGGACATGTGCTGGCCTTTCAGTGGCCTGGTGAGCTCATCAGGGTGTATCCCGACTTCACCCAGAGTGGGCTGATATTGATGCCGGCCTCACTCCGACCCTAATTAGGATTAATGAGTGATGTACTACCTTATTTCTTTATGGGAAATTTGGCTCTGCATAACCAATCCAAACTGAGTAAATACACACACACACACACACACACACACACACACACACACACACACACACACACACACACACACACACACACACACTGAGTCATGAAAAGCCACATCACAGCACCCAGAGAGCAGTTGGTTGTTAGGTCCCTTGCTCAAGGGCACATCAGCTGTAAAGCTGAAGGAAGGGGAAAGTGCTTCACCCCCACCCCCCTGTTTCTACACTTTTTTTCTTCTGGTTTAGGAATTGACCCAGTGACCTTTTGGTCTCAAACCTGCTTCTCTAACCATTAGGGCATTCCTGCTCTGAAGGGTTCAAAGCGTAACTCACCCCCTCCCGTAGGCACCTGCTTCATGGCTTGAGATGCAGTTAAAAGAAGCCCTGAGCTTCCAGTTAGAGCATCGACAAGCTGCAACCCGGAAATCTCAAGTCTGAATCCAGGATGATGGCGCAGCCGTCCGTGACTGGGAGTCCATGGGAGCTAGCTGGCCAAACTCTCCCAGTAGGGAAGGATTACATGCGCTTCTCTGTCACTCACAGTGGTCATCAGCCAATCCATTGGCATCTGGTGAACTCATTCATACAAAAGGGGTGGATATCTATTTCCATCCAAGCATGCTTGACGGCTTCTGCATGTCCATACACAGCAATTCTTAAAGAGTTGGCCAATTTAGGCTCAACACAAACCTAGTAGAATTGATTGGTTTGGCTTGGCAAATGAATGGATGGCCAATCTAATCTTAGCGATGGTCCAAAAGTAAATTACAGTGGTACCTCGTCTAACAAGTGTCCCTTGTAACGAGTTTTCCATGATACTAGCTTCGATCCCACCAAAAATCCGCCCCATCCAATGAGCAAAAATTCTCTTTACAAGCTCTCCTCGAAATGCCTTTTTTGGGCCAATTAGCCTCGTATTCTTCTGTGTGAATTCCTCCGCGCTCCGAGAACACCTTCTGTAGTGCTTCTCAATGATTTTCTGCAACGCCCCCTCTAGGAAGAAAAAATATATATTTCACACCCCCTCAGCACCCCACGTACAACTATAAATAGTGTTTACTGCACTTCATATTGTTTGCTCGGTGCTTTTTCGCTACACTATGGAAAGATAATGAGTGCCACTGCCAACTACTGTAGTGGATGCGCAATTACACTTAATTCTAGGACAGTATTGCAAAAGAAATTACGCACCCCCCTGGCATCACGCCTCGCCCCAGTTGGAGGGCGTCCCTCACTATTTGAGAAGCACTGGCCTTGTGTTAGCTCTCAACAAGCGTTTCCTCACTGGCATTCGTAGCATGTACATGCACAAAATTCTTCTCCTCCTCTGTTACACATCACCTCCTGCCTGCCCACGTGACATCTTTGCCACAGTCGATGATCGGAAGAGTTCAGGGGTCCCCAATCCCCGGTCCGTGAACTGGTCCCGGTCCCTGGCTCATTTGATACCGGTCCACAAACAAAATCTTTCATGGTGCAAATTATAGATTTTTATTAGAGCTTCTGGGTCTTATTTTGAAAAACGATTGTTTTTGACATTGCCACAGAAGCACTGAAAGCCCTTCTTCTATTTCCAACCACATATCTTTGTGAGGCAAAGTTTTCTGCGGTGACACCCTCCAAAACAAGACTACGGAGTAGACTATAACCGGTCTGCGGAAACATTTTCATACATAAAACTGGTCCCTGGTGCAAAAAAGGTTGGAGACCACTGAGTTAGTTGACTTATTGTTTATTCTTCTTTTATTATTATTTATTATTACTGTTAATATACATGTATTGTTATTATCATTATGAAATATTTATTGTTTTTACATGTTTATCTTTGATTGGAATGGATTAATTGTTTTTTTGTTATTTCTTAAAGGAATAATTGTTTCATCTAACAAACTTTTTGCCTTACAAGCTCGCCGTCAGAATGGATTAACTCCGTAAGTCAAGGTAGCACTGTATATCAAAGAACTAGAACTAAAAACGGGTTTAAACAGATTATTATTATTATTATTATTATTATTATTGTTATTATTATTATTATTATTATTATTATTATTATTATTATTAATATTATTATTATTCATTCATTCATTCATTTTCTGAACCGTTTAGTCTTAATTAGGGTTGTGGGGAGCCTGGCGCCCATCTCAGCTGACTCTGGGCATGGGCAGAGTATACCCTGGACAGCTCGCCAGGCCAACACAGGGCCACACTCACATAACCCTTCTTATTCACACTCACACCTAAGGGGTGACTGGGACAGCCAATTAACCTACTGCACATGTTTTTGGACTGTGGGAGGAAACTGGAAAACCCAGAGGAAACTCACACAAGCACTTGAAGAACATGCAAACTCCACACAGAAACACCCGAGACCAGGAATCGAATCCTGGACGTTCTTGCTATGAAGCAGACATGCTAACTACTACACCACTGTGCCACCATTTATTATTATTATTATTATTATTATTATTATTATTATTATTATTATTATTATCTTGTAAGGTCTTTTTTGAGGTCACCGTCCTGCTAACGCAGACACACCACACAGATGGAGTCCTTCCTCAGCTGCACAGGCTGAAACTCACTGACTCCCACGTCAACATTTAGAACGAATGTGTGATGAAGCGCCGCATAAAATTAAACCCTGCTTTGTGTGCGGTGCTAATCAGTTAAAAATACGAGGCATGCTGATGGTGGGAGGCTGCGCAGTGTTCATTCCTGTAAATAATCATTCACACTTTCCCAACGCAGCCGGTGCCAAAGGCAGCACCGAATAAACTCGCAGATTTATAAATGATTAATTAAGAGGCATCTCAGGGGAGAAGCGACTGCTATAAGCAATAATATTAATTAGTAGAGATGAGAGTTAACTTAGGAGAAAACACGTGGCATTCGGGGCATGAGAGGGAGGAGCAGCTCTAGTTCTGATGGACCACAATGCACCCCCCCCTCCTCGAAAATAAATAAATAAATAAATAAAAAATGAATAAATAAACTTTGACACTTGAGATACTAGTGCTGAAAAGTATTATTATTATTATTATTATTATTATTATTATTATTATTATTATTAAGAAGAAGAAGAAGAAGAAGAAGAAGAAGAATTATTGGATCCCCACCCCCTTCATTTTCTCCCTAATTTTAGTCATATCCAATTCCCACCCATCAGGTATTGCTTTCCCTATCACGTGACCACCACTGACCAAGGAGGGGCTAAAGCATGCACATGCCCCCCTCATGTGACATGCAATGCTAGCCACCTGCCTCTTTTCGAACTGCAGCACCATGCACATTTTACAGATGGTCGAACATACACTGAGGGAATCCGCCCCCTCGTACAAATGAGCTTACAGACATCCATGATTGACTGGCGATTGCTGTGAGTGACACGGAAGTGAACATATTC
>CM045737.1:49092347-49097347 GCA_024760905.1 Plotosus lineatus | reverse complement strand
AACCTGGCTCAAGCATGGCTCAGACTTGGGCCAGACTCTGACCAGCCTCAGCCCAAACATGGCTCAGATTTGGTTCACACCGCGACCAGTCTCAACTCAGACTTGGCTCAGACTCCAACCTGACTATGATCAGACTCCAACCAGACCAATCTCAGACTTGGTTCAAACTCCAACCTGAGTCTAGACTCAGCTTGGAATTGCTTCGAACTCTGACCATACTCAGCTCAAACTACGCACAGACTCCAACCACACTCAGGTAAGACTCCAACTAGAATAAGCTCAGACTTGACTCAAACTCTGACCAGACTCAGCTTGAACTCATCTCAGACTCCATCCAGATTCAGGTCAAACTCCAACTAGACTAATCTCAGACTTGACTCAAACTCCGACCAGACTCAGCTCACATTCAGCTCAGGCTCCAATCAGACTCAGGTAAGATTCCAACTAGTCTAAGCTCAGACTTGACTCAAACTCTGACCAGACTCAGCTGAAACTCGTCTCAGACTCAGCTCAAACTCATGTCAGACTACAACCAGACTCAGGTCAGACTGCAACTAGACTAAGCTCAGACTTGACTCGAACTCTGACCACATTCAGCTCAAACTCAGCTCAGACTCCAATCAGACTCGAGACTCTGCCTCACCTCACATTGTCTAAAATAAAATCTGTTTCTAAATTTGTCTCCTTGTTAATAAGAAAGAATTTTTTGCACGGTTTCAACATTAATTGACCGTCACAATCTCTCTCTCTCTCTCTCTCTCTCTCTCTTTGTGTGTGTGTGTGTGTGTGTGTTATTAGGATGCATGAAGTCAGAAACAACTTCCAGCTCTGTGCACGCACACACACACACACACACACACACACACACACACACACACACACACACACACTACACAAACACGGCACTGATTATAAATTTCCTTTCAGCAGTCGATTGCAGGTAGAAGCAACAGCTTGAGGAGCTAAAACAAATCTCAGCAATAATTGAAATGTAGCATGAAATTACCCCTGTAAATAACCAGCAGCCATTACAGCAACACATTCTTTCTCATTTCCAATAACAGCAACCTGGATGTGCCTTCATACACACACACACACACACACACACACACACACACACACACACACACACACAGTGAGGCGGGAGAAACCTTTAGAGAGTAACACAATTGCACATTTATCCTCAAAATTAAAAATGGTGATTGATCCGTGGAATATTAACGGTCAGCGCTGTTTTTCATTAACTTTGAAGGCGAGTGAGAAAGAAAGGAAAAAGGAAAGAAAAGAAGAAAAGAGGAAAGGAAATGGAGGAGAGGGGAAAGGGAGGCGTCTGTATTTAATGTGGCTGGTGTATAGTGAATAACCCCTGTGAGAAATGTAAATACTCCACTACAATAACAGGACAGCACACTAATCATATTTACAAACTATATTAAATCTGTCCATTGTGTTTGCCTTGTGCTAAGAAACGGCTCGGCGTTGTAATTGTCATTGTAACCAACGCCGGCGTACGGCAGGAGAGAATTTAACGCCAGTGATATAAGGTGACTGCTAGGCTTATTATTACTTTATTATTACCCGCTATATGTTTATTAAAACAATTTGTCATGCAGAACAGGACTGTGGGAATGGAAACATTAAATCCCAGCGTACTCCGGCCGCAGAAATGAGTTACAATAAAATTAATGGCGGTGAGGCCGGGGCTGACACCGCCGTGCAGCGTAATAACCCTCCGCCTCGTTTCATTTGCTGATCATTTCCTGTCAAGGCCCCTGCCATTAAACATACATGTTGAGCATTATTGAAACAGTCCAGCTCAAGCCATCAAACACATAGAGAGGATGGGGGGAAAAAAAGGCGGAGAGAAGCTACATGACTGAGATGGTGCTTAAAACATCAAAGCTACCGTTGAGAGTCCGTGTCCTGGTGAAGATACACGTCAGGTGGAGTAAAATCTTAACACACGTGAGGAACGAATCGGTTCACTGCACTGCACGTACATCATAAATCCATAGAGTTATATGAACAGGTTCAATACCAGCACTTCAATAACTTTTGAAAATTTTACTGAGCTCACGTGATCATAACGCCACGTAAACCTTAATAAATATTAAACTGACGTGATCGTAAGGTTACATAAACACTACGATAAATGCTGAAGTAGTGTTCACTCTAAATAAGTACAAAAAGGGAGTATTTATTAGCCTACGTATACCCGAAATAAAGACTAAACTGGAGTGTTTATAACACTGTTCATTCATTTTCTGAACCACTTAATCCTAATTAGGATGACGGGGAGGATGGCACCCATCTCAGCCTACTTCATGCGAGGGCGGGATACACCCTGAACAGCTCGCCACAGGCCATTACAAGGCCAACACACACACAATCATTCACACTCACACTCACACCTAGGGGTGATTTGGAACTGCCAGTTAACCCACGGTGCATTTTTTGGACTGTGGGAGGAAACTAAAGTACACGGAGGGAACCATTTACATTACAGACCCCCCCCCCGCCGCCTATTTGCGGTTCACCGGTCGTGGCCCCGCATACTCGTGGATTTAGCGGCAGCCCTGGAAGTTACTTGCACGTGATTCAAATTTAGTCCAATGGCTGAGAGCTTTTATTTCTCCCTCCTGCTGATTGGTTGCAGATGATGTGTACACCTCTTTTTTCCCCCTCCTTCGGGCACGTGTCATCAACGTGATTGCTTGAATTGTGAATTCACGTTTTTTTTATTGTGTTTTTATTGATTATTTAAGCCCTATGATGTCACTCAAATGCCCTGTATCTTCGCTAGCTTCTGGTAAGGAGCCTAAGTGCTTTATTTATTCATAAATATTATCAAAGTACAAAATTAAGTTTTTATTAATCATTACTTAATTTTACTGCATTATTACTGTATTAATGAGTAAGACTGGATATAGAATGTGTTGAACAAGCAGATTTTAGTGTAAGTAATATCATACATAGGGTTTTAAAACCACTTCAATAATTCGCGGATTTCTGGGATCCCCGGGTAGGAGCAGAATGCAACCCCCGTGAACAACGGGGGGGGGGGGGGTTACTGTACATTTGCCAGACACTCGTATCAGTATCTGACTTACAATTATCATGTTTTTTAATACAACTGAGCAAGTGAGTGTTAAGGGTCTTGCTCAAGGGCCCATCACCAACAGTGGTGAATGTAGTGCTTGAACCACTGACCTTCGGATCAGTAACCTATTGCCTTAGCCACTAAACCATCGCTTCCCAACCCAACGCAAGCAAGCTGAGAAAATGCAACTTCACACCAAAATGCCCGAGCTGGGAATCGAACCAAGGCCCTCTTGCCCATAACACTATAAATCCAAAATAAGTGCTAAATTGGAATGTTCATACATTCATCAATTTGACTTTCCACTGCACATCTGAGCTCAGACCACAGAGGCAACAGGTACAGGAGGGAAACCCAGACATCTCTTTGCCTGGCAACATCCTCCAGCTTTTCCCAGACCAGATATTTAATCCCTCCAGCAAGCTCTGGGTCTGCCCTGAAGCTGCCTCCCAGTCAGACCTCTAAAGACACGTAACAATAAGAAATCCTAATCAGATACTTAAAAAACCTCAGCTGACTCTTTTCGATGCATTGAGCAGCAGCTGTATCCTCAGCCTCCCACTCTATGTCCAAGGCTGAACCCAGATATTCTCCAAAGGAGACCAATTTCAGCTGATTGTATCCACAGTCTTTTTTTCTTTCTAGATTTGTTTCAGTACCAAAGACCTTCTTGCCACAACCTGTGCCTGGCAGCCACATCAACAATGGACCGTTTGGATTCCGTGTCCTCATCTGCTCCTGAGATATGAGCCTCTGCCAGGCACTCATATTTCACTCTCACTACAAACTTGGGTTTACTAGGTCTTTCTGGCAGGTTTCCCCACCACCATATCCAAGGTACAACCAGGGGGTGATCAGTTGACAAGTCTGCCCCTCTCTTTCCCTCAGTTTTCAAGACATAGACTTTTTTAACCTTGGCCTTTGACCAAAGGTGGCCTGGTACCAAATACACTTATGAATCCCCATGCTTGCACATGGTTGTTATGACAAGGCTATGACAGGCACAGAATTTAAATTACAAATCTATACACAGCTTCAGATCAGGAAGGCGTTCCTCCAGGTCACTCTGTCATTGCTAACATGGTAAAGCAAAGTCTTCAAGAAGCTCAATGCAGTCCCCAGGTGGTACGCTTTTTAGGGCATCACCTAAAGACTCCAAGAAGGCTGGGTAATCCGAGGTGCCATTTGGAGCACAAGCACAAACCACAGCCAGAACCTTCCATCTGGAATTAGCAAATATGGAACAATACCACTGAGGCATTCAGCTGATGACCTGGGAGGATCAGGATCACTCCATCTTGGAAATAGCATATGCACCTCAGCAAAAACACAGATAGATAGATAGAGAAAGATACTGGGATTGACACAGAGAGAGAGAGATTGAGAAAGAGAGAGAGAGAGATTGAGAGAGATTGAGAGAGAGAGAGAGAGAGAGAGAGAGAGAGAGAGAGATGCTCATAAAAATGTAATAGATAAAGGAGTTTATTAGTCCTGAGTACAAGCAGGGACTCCGGCATACTTGATTATGACAGCATAGCTAAAAAGATAGAAACTTAAGGAACACACATGAGGACATCCTTAAACATGATCGCCAGCTTCGTCACAGTCAACGTAACTGGGTGAGCATGAAAGACTGAGGGAGTGACAGCATCCAAATAGTTTACCAGACCTCTCTGTGCCTGAAAACACCCAGATCTTCTCCTCTGCCTAATATAACAATACTGTACTCATAAAATGGTTCATGAAGAACGTCAGCTTTTAGCCAAGTATTAAACACAGTCTTCAACGTTAACCGGAGGGCTGTCCCATGACTGTGGGGCTTTGTAAGACACCCCCCCCCACACACACACACACACACACACACACCTACCCGCAATAGTCGTCATACCTACCTGCCTGC
>CM045737.1:49082347-49087347 GCA_024760905.1 Plotosus lineatus | reverse complement strand
GCCGCATAGTCCATCGTATGGGGCCGGTGGCGTAGTGGTTAGGGTTCTGCGCCCGTGATCAGGAGGTTGGGTGTTTGAATCCCAGTTAGACCCTCACTGTGCTAAGACCGCTGGGCAAGGTCCTAACCACAAGTGTGCCTCTGTTCACCCAGCAGTATAAATGGGAACCAGTAAAATATACTGGGAAGGTAACCTGCGAGGGACGAGCGTCTCATTCAGAAAGATTGAACTCCTGATAGCTTCATGCTGCGGATAACGGGGATAAGCACCATCCTGAAGAGTCACTTGGCTCGGGTATAAAAAGCCCAACGGACTTTACCTTACCGTTTAATCCATCTACGGTCGCGGGGAGGATGGACCCTTGGCATCTCAGCGTCTAAAGCAGGGGTGTCAAACTCGTGCCACAAAGGGCCATGTGGCTGCAGGCTTTTGTTTCAACCTAGCAGCAGCACACCTGACTTGGCTCATTCAAACAACTGATAACAGTCTTCAGGCATTTGATTGGTCAGTCTCTGGACAGAGCACACAGATTGACCAATCAACTGCCTGAAGACTCTTATCAGTTGTTAAAACAAAAACCTGCAGCCACATGGCCCTTTGTGGCACGAGTTTGACACCCCTGGTCTAAAGGGTGATTTGAAACAACCAATAAAAGCCTAATCGACTTAAGAAACCCGGAGTACCTGAAGCAAATTCATGGGAGCAGGGGGAGAACATACAAAGTCCAAGCAGAAACAGCCTTGCTGAGGTCATGACTCAAACTTGGGACACTCTCACTGTAAGGTGGGCGTGCTAACCACTACACCACTGTTCTGCCTACTTGTCAATCAGAACTATAGGTTGGGTTTTATTCTCTGTGTAATCAGTCGCACAGAGAAACGGTTGTGCTCAGACTTGCACCGAACTGCACGAAAACCCTCACGCTGGAAATCAGGTGGCGGTTTGGTTATCAGACAATCTATGACGTATTAGGACGGATGCGATGGTGGGAGTTCACTGGAGCTCTGGATGCAAGACCATCACATATCCGTATGGTTCCTCATGTGAATTGAAATTTTTGTATTCACATTTATTTTAACCACGACAGAGGCAGGTCGGGTAAAGCCGAGCTAAAGCCGTGTAGCTGAAAAACAAACTACGTGATAGTCCGTGATCGAGTTCAGATCAAAATAGAGGTCCAATAGAAAAGAGTTTGACGTGAAAAGTTGCTTTTCATTTTTGAAATTTTCTCAGATTTGTCTCGCGACATGTGTGGAATCGAATTCTGGTTGCCTTAGTTTGTAAATGCATTGCAGAAATATTGAAACACGTTTGAAATTTCCGCGGATGTTGTATGGCAAGACTCTGACACAAAACAGTCCACATATGCCGTGAGCAGGTAACAAATTATTCGTGTTTTTTGTTCGCAAGTGAAACCAACAAGTTGGGGACTTTCACAAGGAAAGTTTGAGACTTGCTAGGATCTGCCCTATTCTGTATACTGTGTTTTGTAATGATTTCTGTTAATTCGCATTTTGTTCGCTTTAATATCGTAAAATTAAAAGCGAATGGTATGAGAACCAAAAGTGAACAAAACGCAACTGGTTTACGGCAGGAGATTCGCCTTTTCTTTTCTCCAAACCTTCTTTCTTCTTTTCCCTTCGGATGTTCCCTTCAAGGGTCGCCCCAGTGAATTATCTGCCTCCACCTCACCCTACCCTCTGCATCTTCTCTGAATAAAAACCGCTGACAGCGCCAGCAGTTCGATCCTGGTTTCTCAGGTGAGGGGTGACTACATGTAACCGCTTGGCTAGGCTGACGCGCCACTGCTTGGCTAGGCTGACGCTCTTTCTCCAAACCTCTACAAACCAATTGCAAATTGGTCTCAAATTGTTGCTTGGCTTTCGAGCGACTTTCACACGATATACGTATTTACACCGATAAATATCCGTTCACATGCAAAATTGTAAAATATCTAGTAGGGGATTTTAAAATGCAGGAAAAAGTGTACAAAACAAAAAACAATTCATGTCAGCTGTTTTTTTTTTTTAAATCACACCTCTAATGTGATCACCATGTTATTTATTTTAACCATAACACAGGTAGGTCAAGTTGAGCTAACACTGGGTAGCTATAACAGCATCAGTTTACCCAACTGAGTCAAAACATTTAGTACAAAATAAATCACATCCCGGGTGGTATGGTGGTGTAGCGGTGAACACGTCCACCTCAGAGCATGACGGTCCTGGGGTTTGCATGTTCTCCCCGTGCTTGTGTGGGTTTCCTCTCACAGACGAAAAACACCCACAGTATGTTAATTGGCTGTTCCAAATCTCCCATATATGTGAGTGTTAGCCCTGTGATGGCCTGGTGAGGTGTCCAGGGTGTACTCCGCCCTTGGCTTGAGCTGGCTGAGATGGGTACAAGTCGCCATGTGACCCTAACTAAAATTGAATGGTTCAGAAAATGAATGAATTTTCGTCTTCTGTAAAAGAGTTCAGTGTATATTACATGGAATGCGATTTTTATTGAGCACAGTGGTGGCCTGGTGGTAAAAGGTGCTGGATCACTGATCCTAAGGTTGGGGGTTCGAGTCCCACTCTCCACGGGTTGTCACTGTCCCCCCCAGTGCAGGTAACTGGGTTGTCAAAGGCTGGCCATGTCTCACACTGTCTGTGGTGTGAGGTTCAAGTAAAAGAACCATTGCTGACTTTTGACGAAAGTAACTGCAAAGCAGTCAGCATGTTTCTGCCCTGTGATGGCCTGGTGAGCCGTCCAGGGTGTACTCTGCCCTCGTCCGGAGTTGGTTGGGATGGGTACCAGACTTCCTATGACCATAATTAGTGGTTACAGAAAATGAACAATTTTTATTTTATTCATTTATTTATTTTTCAAAGTGAAATAATGATGTCACCGCTTGCACAAGTGAAAGTAACAAACCTTGAGAGAGACTGTCAGTTTTATTGTCTACAGTTTTTTTCTGGAGTATTATCCAGGCAGAATAAACTTTTTCTTAAAATTCTGAGATAGACCAATCAGAGCATTCCTATGTAGTATTTACTAAAAACTATCTATACAGATCTGTTACTGTCTCTTTCTCTTTTGCCGTGTTTCGGGGTCCATCTCGATCCTTCTTTGTCTCCCGTGTGGATCGGTGTATTGGCAGGTCAGACAGGGAGCTGTAGATCAGGTTCCATATCAGGACGTCAATCTGCAGCATGAGGAATCTGCTTCAAGCCCAATATCGGAGTTTGTGATGATACATAACTTGGGTGTCAAATAATGCAATGGCTGAAAAGTCAATAGAGCTTCTTCATGATTGTCTCGCCGCCGTCGCCAACATTCTGTCACTTGTTTATTGTTTGTTTGAATTAGTGCTGATTTAAAGCTGATCTTGACCTTCTATTCTGGTCTTTGCTTCAGAATACTGAATACACTAAATTTAGAGATTCACGTCCATAAACTCATCATTATCCATCTCTGCCACATTGCTGAAGGGGAAAGGGGATGATGGGTAAAAATGTGTTTGTTGATGTCAGAATTGTTTGACTTTGAGTTGCCCTCTAGTGGACGAACTGATTAATCAACATGCATAAAAGATGAAACGATGAAAAGATAAAGGTAGCAGAATTTAAAGCGAAGTACAGGTATACCTTGACTTAAGTCATTTCGAGTTAAGTCGTCCTCGATTATACGTGAATTTTCAAAAAATACTGTATATGGAAAAATAAAAAAGCGCCGCTGCATACGCGCGGATTTTGCTCTCAAAGGCTTTTGTTCATAATGTTTTTAATTAGCGTAGTGCTTTTCAATTATTTTGTAACGCCCCTCCAGGAAGAAAAAAAAAAATTCACGCCCCCCAGCACCCCAAGCGCGACTATAAATAGTGTTATATGTCTATAAAATTGTTATGAACACACCTTTCCATAACATTGTATCTTTATTAATGTTAAAAATAGAAAAGTATGAAATAATAATAATAATAAAAAAACACTTAATTCTAGTACAGTATGGCAAAAAAGCATGTTCCCAAGGGTCATACGTGCTCTCCCTGGCATCACACCACGCCCCCCACTGTTTGAGAAGCACTGAATTAGCGGCAAACCCTGCAAATTATACATATGTATCATCACAGCATTACTGGTTCGTGATTCACATTTAGCCAATGGCTGAGAGCTTTTGTTTCTCCCTTTGCTGAGGTACACATGCCACTTCTGCGATGCCGTGATTCTGAGCCTTCTGCTTTCTGAATCCTGTGATAGGTCTTTGGTGTGCTGTTGCTACTGCTGGATGGACTTCTCATTCTGCTGCTGAAGATCCACATGGACCTAAATATTCACTCAGAACCTGTGATGACGGGATTTTTATTTACAGTTGTTGATATAAACCTGTTTTAAATTGAAATTGTTTAGAACCACAATCCCTGTTACATTTACAACATGACTTCATGTTCAACTCTAGTGAAGTTTCTACTCCCGGTTTGTGTTGTGTCTTGTTTCACCCAAATGAGGATGGGTTTCAACTCTAAGTCTGGTTCCTCTCAAGGTTTCTTCCTCGTGTCAACTGAGGGAGTTTTCCATTACCATGATCAACGCAGGCTTTGTTGATTAGGGATGCAGAAGGATGATATTAAAAAGGTAACATTTTTAAGATTTGTTCTTCAACATACTTACACCACAAAACGGAGCAGATTACCAACATAACAAAAATCAGGTTGTATGTTGAAGCTATAATATCTTTCCTGAGGACCAGAATATCACTTCCTGTTCAATCACCAAACTGGAACTGAAGCCCGTTTCAATCAAAACAAACACAAAAAACATACTGAGCTCTGGAAGTTAATAACAACCCGGAAACCAGAAAAAATACACAAATATGGTTTATTCAGCTGAACGTGTGTTTATCCACCCCCACCCCATACACACACACACACACACACACACACACAGACACACACACGCACGCATGCACATAGCACGCATGCACACAGCACGCACGCACACGCACACAGACACACAAAC
>CM045737.1:49067347-49079847 GCA_024760905.1 Plotosus lineatus | reverse complement strand
GTGCATAACGATTCATCCACAAGAAGTACTTTGTAGAGCCACCTTTTACCGCTGCAGGTCTCTTACGGTACATCGCTATGAGCTTGGCACATTTACCCACTGGGATTGTTTTGCGCATTTTTCAAAGCAAAATACATTCAGCTCTTTCAAATATTATTTACTTTAAGAATTTCCCAGTATTCAGTACCACCACTCACTTCCTTAATTGTGACTGGTTTCTCAGCCAAACAGCATAATACTGCCAGCAGCATGCTTCACTGTGAGGGTGGCATTCTTGAGATGATGCTGCATTTGTGTATGACATGGTGTTTCCCGTTATGATCAAAAAAGTTCAATTTAGTCTCATCTGACCAGAGAACCTTTTTCCATATGCTTGGTAAGTTATAAACATTTCGACATGGCCACTCCCCCTTGAAGCACAGTTCTGTGGAATGCTAACAGATAAACTTTTCTTTGCTGGAAAGCTTTCCAGCTTCTTCCCGGTTACCTTTGGCCTCTCTGTTGCCTCACTGTTGAATGTCCCCCTAGCTCGGTCTATGAGTTTTGGTGGACGGCCCTCTTTAGTTTGTTGTGAAGTAATATTCTTTCCATTTTTGTGATGATAGATATAATGGTGCTCCATTGGATTTGCAGGGTTTGAGATTTTTTATAACCCAACCCTAGTATGTAGTGGAGCTCTGTACAGCCCCGAGCACCACTGATGAGGAAAATGTGTCTAACCACCGATTTGCTTTTGGAAAGTCAATAAAAACTTTTAGGAGACATCCATCTGTCCCTCTGTCCTCCAGCCCTTTAGCGTACGTGTACATATGGGAGCCCGGTGTTATCCTTTGAAAATCTCAGAAAAGGAAAAAACATAAAGTTTTATTTTTCTGGGAGTGAGGAGTTTGAGAAAACAAGAGGCATATAATACTTGTTAATGATGTTAAATAAATAAATAATGCCATTATTCTTGTGCTATTGAAATTTTCTTTAAAGCTATGGTTTATAAATGGTGTAATTTACATGTTAAGGAAAAAATTACTTCATATGGGAGCTCCACTTTTCGGCAGTGCCTAAATCTACATACGGCGGTACCTTGATTTACGAAATTAATCCATTCCGAGGGCGAGCTCGGAGGTCAAAATGTTGGCTAGATAAAACAATTCCTATCGGAAATAACAGAAAACCAATGAATCCATCCCACCCCCCTCCCAAATTCATATAACCTGACACAAACATGTGTATTTGACCTAATATATTAAAGATAAACATGAAAAAAGCAATAAATATTTATTATTATTAATAAAAATAATAATAAAAAAAAATAACAATAATAATAATAATAATAATAATAATAATAATAATAATAATAATAATACATGTACATTAACATTTATAATAAATAATAATAAAACAAGAATAAATAATAAGTCAACTAACCCTTCCGATCATTGACTGCAGCAAAGATGTCACGTGGGTAGGCATGAGGTGGTGCGTAAAAGAGGAGGAGTAGGAGGAGAATTTTGTGCATGTGCACGTTACGAATGCAAGCAAGGAAAGGCTCTCAAATAGTGGGGTGCACCTCCCTTGGGGGCAACGGTGTGATGCCAGGGGGAGCATATGACGCTGCGGAATATGCTTTTTTGCCACATTGTATTAGAATTAAGTGTAATTGTACATCCTCTACAGTAGGTGACAGTGGCACTCTCACTGTGCTCCCTATGGTGTAGGGAAAAAGCACCGAGCAAACGCTATGAAGTGCAGTCAACACTATTTATAGTCATGCACAGGACCGTTGGGGAAGGTGGGGGGGCATGAATTTTTTTTTCCTTCCTAGAGGGGGCATCACAGAAAATAATTGAGAAGCACTGCACAAGGCGTTCTCGGCGCACAAAGCAATAAATGCGGAAGAACACGTGGCGAATCGGTCAGGAAAAGACATTTTGAGCAGAGCTCATAACTCAAAATTTTGCTCATTGGAATGGGCAGATTTTTGGTGGGATCGAAGCTTGTATCACGGAAAATTCGTTACAAAAGACACTTGTAAGTCTAAGTACCACCGTATTACTTTCTCAGAACTTTGTTTTTGACCTGTTTTGAAAGTCTTTGGGCTTAATGGTGACGCTTGCTTGGTCTTCTTCTTTTCCTTTCGGCTTTTCCCTTCAGGGGTCGCCACAGCAAATCATCTGCCTCCATCTCACCCTATCCTTTGCATTTTCTTCTCTTACACCAACGACCTTCATGTCCTCCTTCGCTACATCCATGAATCGTCTCTTTGGTCTTCCTCTAGGCCTTCTGCCTGGTAGTTCCACCCTCAGCATCCTACTACCAATATACTCACTATCCCTCCTCTGTACAAGTCCAAACCATCTCAATCTCGCCTCTCTGACTTTGGCTCCAAAACTTCTTACATGTGCTGTCCCTCTGATGCGCTCATTCCTGATTCTATCCATCCTCATTACTCCCAAAGAGAACCTCAACATTTTCATCTCTGCTACCTCCAGCTCTACCTCCTGTCCTTTCCTCAGGGCCACTGTTTCTAAACCATACAACATCACTGGCCTCAACACCGTCTTGTACACTTTTCCTTTCATTCTTGCTGATACCCTCCTATCACACATCACACCGGACACTTTCCTCCAACCATTCCAACCTGCCAGCACACATTTCTTCACCTCTCTTCCACACTCTCCATTGCTCTGGATTGTTGAGCCTAAGTACTTAGGTGATGCTTGCTTGGTGAAGCCTATCAATTAGTTGTGTTGCAGACTCTGGGGCCTTTCAGAACTGATGTGTATAGATATACTGAGATCACGTAGATGGCACACATGTGGACATTACTAACTACTTAGATGACTTCTGAAGGTAATTGTAAGCACCAAATCATATTCAGGGGCTTCATAGCAAATGAAGTAAATGCATATGCATGCATCATTTTAATTATTTTAAAATACTTTTTTAACTTTTGCCAATTTAGACTTTTTGTGTAGGTCTATTACATACAGTATAATCCAAGAAAAAAATCCATTCAGATTTAGAGGTTGCAAAGCAACAAAAAAGTGTGTGTTGGGTGATCCCAAGAGAGTAAATACCTTTTTGTAGCCAGGAAAAATTAACTCAGTGGTATCTTAAGTATGGTGCTCTACTAAAGACCCTTGTGGGAGTTCTGCTATAAAAACGTACATTTACATTATTCTCATTGCACATCTTTGTGAATCTTAAACACAAACTGATTCACCATGAAACACAATATACATTTTCTTTAGCATAAATCATCTTTTCCAAATCAATTTCATCTTTAAAATTACAGACATCACAAGAAATTACATCCGCTGGGAATTCACTCAGGGTTTATGGAGAATACTTTCCCACGGTAATAAGCTATCATTGCATTACTGGTTACTGATATGCTGACACGCTTCTGGCATCACTGGCCCTTGCATATATCCGCTCTCTCTTAGCGAGGGCAGAATCCCTCCTGGACGGCTCACTGGCCATCACAGGGCAGAAACACACTGACAGCTATGCAGCTACTCTTGTCGAAAGTCAGCAATGGTTCTTTTACATCAACCCCTCACCATAGACAGTGAGATACATGGCCAGCCTTTGGTAACCCAGTTAGGTGCACTGGGGGACGGTGACAAACTGTGGAGAGCGGGGCTTGTACTCCAAACCTTAGGACCGGTGATCCAGCACCTTTTACCACCAGGCCACCACTGCCCTTGATATCATTACATTCAAAACCTCTTAATCCTAATTAGGGTCATGAGGAGGCTGGTCCCATTTCAGCTGACTCTGGGCAAGGCTAGGTTACACTCTGGCAATGTTTTTTTTTTTTCCACCTTCCTCTTACTACAGACAATGAGAGACATGACCGGCCTATGAAAACCTAATTGGATGCACGGGAAGGGGCTTCAATTTTGCATCAGTAAGCCAGCACCTTAACCACTGAGCCACCACTGCCAATAGCGGCACAGGGAGGCTGGCGCCCATCCTAGCTGACTCCAAGAGAAGGCAGAGTCCACCCTGGATGGCTTTCCAGGCCATCACAGAGTGAAAACATGCTGAAGGCTATGTGGTTACTCTTGTTGAAAGTCAGCAATGGTTCTTTAACATGAGCCTCTCACCATAGACAGTGAGAGACATGGCCGACATTTGATAACCCAGTTAGCTGCACTGGGGGGGACAGTGACCACCTTGTGGAGACCCAACCTTAGGATCAGTGATCCAGCACCTTTACCACTGAGCCACCATTGCCCATAGCGAGATATTTTAAACTTAAAATCTAAATTTTTAAATTTTAAACATGGTTTCCTAATGAAGATTCAATGAATGCTTCTGCTATCGCTGTGCTCATCTGTGTTTGCTGCTATTTGCTAAAATACATTCTTTATGACCATGGTACACACAAATCACCTTCTAGTGCCTCGTTAATAATCTCGACCACTTCTGGTACTTCATCTGTACTTTTCTCTGTGTGAGCGTTTCACTCGAGATAACCTTCATGAAAATGTAAACACAGACAAGAACGTATGTTCAGAAACGCTATCAGTCTGCATCATAACACCCAATCCATCAACTGTACCACTTATCCACAGGAAATCCCACCTGATTTCAGGTGACAGGCAAGATTACACCCTGAACAGGTTGCCGGTCCCTTACAGAATTAGTACAAAACTGTTAAATTCATTCATTCATTTTCTGTAATTGCTGAATGCTAATTAGGGTCACTGAGAGGCTGGTGCCCATCCCAGCAGAGGGCAGAGTACACCCTGGACAGCTCACCAGGCCATCGCAGGGCAGAAACACACTGACAGCTATGCAGCTACTCTTGTTGAAAGTCAGCAATGGTTCTTTTATATGAACCTCACAACACAGACAGTGAGAGACACGGCCGGCCTTTGATAACTCAGCTCAGTTGGTAGAGCGTCCGCTTTATCCTCCGGAAGGTCGGAGTTTGAATAGCATAAGACATTAAAATTTGGGAGTTGTTGCTTCCTGCTTAGCGCTCAGCATCAAAAGGACAGAACAATGCAATATTCTCATGCGCATTGAGCATACGCGTGTATGAATAATACGCTATACAAGCATCCATAATAGTAATTAGTGCACTGGACGAGACAGTGACAACCTGTGGAGAGTGGGGCTTGAACCCCCAACCTTAGGATCAGTGATCCAGCACCTGTACCACCAGGCCACCAGTGCCCAGTTGAAGCTGTCCCATTGTAAATATTACTGCATTAGCATGCTAAAGGTATGTTCCCGCTGTGCTGGTGTAGCACACACATATCGATATCTACCTCTATTTCTGAAATGTAACTTGATATTCTAACATCGCCACCTGCAGTCCTGGAGTAAAAATTTGACCATGTGTAAGAAAGATTGCTTTCACTGTTCAGGGCAACCCTTATATACCCTCATAATATATATCGATATGTGATGATGTCGTGGTGAATAATTCTGAGTCCTGAAGTTGGAAGATGTGAGGAAAGAGAAACTTGTGGACAAAACACATGGTTCTTCTCGAGGAAGCGAGGTGTTCTCTCAGCAGATAAATGACTTCTTCTCAACTCTTAATCAACACATGATGCTTTATTTTCTGCAGATAATGAGAATAGAATTAGTTCCAATTATTTTAAGTTTCTCTTAATTGCTTTCTCTCCCTGAAGCGACGTTCCGTACCGTGAAAACTGCTCACTTTAGAGTTCACATACTCTCTCGGTGATGTCTGCCTGATTCTCCTGCTCTCTCTCTCTCTCTCTCTCTCTTTCTCTCTCACACACACACACACACACACACACACACACACTTTTAAACTGAAAGTAAAGGTTTGTGAAGCATTCATCCCTTTATCTTTATGCAAACCTGCGATGTGATTGCGAGTTCTGAATTATATTTCCACCAACGTTCGTGCTTTAAATTAAAAAAGCAGTGGGTGTGCATTTCACCGGACGAGCTAATATTCCCAATTCCACCGGGGCATTTAGTGGCGCTTTTATAACTCTAATTATTGAACACAATTACAGTAAATCAGCTTTTAGGAGCCCTTTGAGTCCTGTTAATACATCACGCACACATGCGGCTGTTATTGTGGAGGGATGGAGTGAAGCATGGAAGAACAACAGGAAGAAGAAAAGACACAACACCAGACAGACAGGAAGACGGCTTCCAAGGTTCCTCGGGTTCATTCGCTCATTCGGTAAGCCAGTTAATCGTACTAAGTCATGAAGAGACTGAGCCTTATCTCAGCCAACCACGAGTGAAATCAGACTACACCCTAAACAACTGACCAGACCATGGCAGGGCAAACATACACACCACCATTCACAGTCACAATCCCATCTAGGGGCAATTTGGAGAAGCCAATTAGAATAACGTGCACATCTTTGGACTGTGGGAGGAAAGTTGAGCACCCAGAGGAAACAACACAGAAAGAACATAAAAAAAAAAAAAAAAAAATTAAAAATCTGGACCCAAAACCTTTGCAGTGACTGGAGAAAGTGATCAGCTCTGAGGCTCCACCCTGCACTTGAATTTTGTTTATTAAAAAAAAAAAAAATTAAAGAAGAACAGGAAGTAGAAGAAGAAGAATGTTCAGACCCTCGAATCAAAGCTGGGCGAGTCCATCCAGCATCCCTTAAATCATATGCAGATTAGAAACTTTTCATTCACAAGAGTTTATGTCCCGCCTCCACACTCAGGCCCCCTCCACATGTGGGCGGTGTCTCATTCGATTAATTCATTGCTACCTTTAATGAGGATGGGGCAATTTGGAGCTGCTGATTAGTCTTCTTGTGCATGTTTTGTGGACTGTGGGAGGAAACTGAAGTCCCACTAGAAAACCTACAGCTCCTCTTGACAAAAGTCAGCAATGGTTCTTTTACATGAATCTCCCACCACAGACAGTGAGAGACACAGCTGGCCTTTGATAGCCCAGTTAGTGCACTGAGGGGGACAACAGTGACAAACCAGTGATAGTGCGGCTTAGACTCCCAAACTTGGAATAGGTAATCCAGCACCTTTAACACCGGCCCAACACTGCCCCCAAAAATTCTATTTCCATTTTTGTTTGAAATTCAGAACTTTGTATAAACGACACTAAAGCAAACCAAAAAATAAACATTAAACAACAAAATAACAATCAACAAAAAAAAAAAAAACCAAACTTTTTTTATAATTTCTTATAGTTTGTTTACACCTTTTCTGTTGCAGCAGTCTGGTTAAACTAGGCTTCCTTATTTATTTAATTAAGAAAAATTGTCTCACTGACTCAGTGCGGTGGTAGCCTTGATGTAAAGTGCTGGATCACTGATCCCAAGGATGGAGGATCAAGCTCCACTCTCAATGTTTTGCCACAAATCAGGAATAATTGGTTCTGAAAATGGATGTTTCAATGGGCTTCACTTTAACTCATAACCAAGAGATAAGAGAATATTATATCGCTTTGGGTTTTCAATTGACTTCACATCCTGGAGAACTATTTAAATCGTTATGAAGTTATACATAAAGCTGAGGTGGAGTCTTTTATGAAATCGGGGTAGAGTTGTATATGAAGTTGGGTTGTGGCATTGTATATAAAGTTGGGGGTGGACCTGTATATAAAGTTGTTGGGGAATTGTATATAAAGTTGGGGAAGAGTTTTACATGAAGTTGCATAAGAAGTGATAGGTGGAGTTGTACATAAAGTTGGGAGTGGAGATGTATATAAATAAGGGGTGGAGTTGTATATAAAGTTGGGGTGGAGTTGTATAAAAATTTGAGGGTGGAGTTGTATATAAAGTTTGGGGGAGAAGATGTATATACAGTTGGGGTGGAGTTGTATGTGAAGTTGAGGTGAAGTTGTTTGCAAAGTTGGTGAAGAGTTGTACATGAAGTTGCATAAGAAGTGAGGGGTGGAGTTGTACATACAGTTGGGGGTGGTGTTGTATATAAAGTTGGGGGTGAAGTTGTTTATAAAGTTGGGGTGTTGTTGTATATGAAGTTGGGGGTGTTGTATATAAAGTTGGCACTAGAGTTGTATATGAAGTTGGAGGTGAAGTTGTTTGTAAAGTTTGGGTGGAGTTGTACATAAAGTTGTTGGTGGTGTTGTTTATAAATTTGGGGGTGAAGCTGTTTATAAAGTTGGGGTTGGAGTTGTATATAAAGCTCGGGGTGAAGTTGTACATAAAGTTGAGGGTGGAGCTGTATATAAAGTTGGGGGTGAAGTTGTTTATAAAGTTGGGGGTCGAGCTGTATATAAAGTTGGGGGTGGAGTTGTACATGAAGCGGGGGGTGGTGTTGTATATGAAGTTGGGGTGGAGCTGTATATAAAGTTTTGGGTGGAGTTGTATATAAAGCTGGGGTGGAGCTGCATATAAAGTTGGGGGTGGAGCTGTATATAAAGTTGGGGTGGAGTTGTACATGAAGTTGGAGGTGGAGCTGTATATAAAGTTGGGGGTGAAGCTGTTTATAAAGTTGGGGTTGGAGTTGTATATAAAGTTCGGGGTGAAGTTGTACATAAAGTTGAGGGTGGAGCTGTATATAAAGTTGGGGGTGGAGTTGTACATGAAGCTGGGCGTGGAGTTGTATATGAAGTTGGGGTGGAGCTGTATATAAAGTTTTGGGTGGAGTTGTATATAAAGCTGGGGTGGAGCTGCATATAAAGTTGGGGTGGAGCTGTATATAAAGTTGGGGTGGAGTTGTACATGAAGTTGGAGGTGGAGCTGTATATAAAGTTGGGGGTGAAGCTGTTTATAAAGTTGGGGTTGGAGTTGTATATAAAGTTCGGGGTGAAGTTGTACATAAAGTTGAGAGTGGAGCTGTATATAAAGTTGGGGGGTGAAGTTGTTTATAAAGTTGGGGGTCGAGCTGTATATAAAGTTGGGGGTGGAGTTGTACATGAAGCTGGGGTGGAGTTGTATATGAAGTTGGGGGTGGAGCTGTATATAAAGTTTTGGGTGGAGTTGTATATAAAGCTGGGGTGGAGCTGCATATAAAGTTGGGGTGGAGCTGTATATAAAGTTGGGGTGGAGTTGTACATGAAGTTGGAGGTGGAGCTGTATATAAAGTTGGGGTGGAGTTGTATATAAAGTTGGAGGTGGAGCGGTATATAAAGTTGTGGGAGGAGTTGTATGTAAAGTTGGGGATGGAGTTGTATATACAGTTGGGGGTGGAGTTGTATAAAAATTGAGGGTGGAGTTGTGTAAAAATTGAGGGTGGAGTTGTATATAAAGTTTGGGTAAAGTTGTATATACAGTTGGGGGTGGAGTTGTGTAAAAATTGAGGGTGGAGTTGTATATAAAGTTGGGCTAAAGTTGTATATACAATTGGGGGTGGAGTTGTATGTAAAGTTGGGGTGGAGCTGTATATAAAGTCGGGGTATGTGTAAACATTGCTTCCCAATGTTACAAGAAGATCACTGACATCAATTTTAATTTGATGATGATGAATATTATTATTATTATTATTATTATTATTATTATTATTATTATTATTATTATTATTAATATTATTATTGTTATTATCATTATTATTATTATTATTATTATTATTATTATTATTATTGTTGTTGTTATTATTATTATTATTATTATTATTATTATTATTGTTGTTGTTATTATTATTATTATTATTATTATTATTATTATTATTATTGTTGTTGTTATTATTATTGTTATTATTGTTATTATTATTATTATTATTATTATTATTATTATTATTATGAGTAGTCACATACAGTTGTTTTTTTTTGTTATTACTTTATAATAACTGTTTTTTACATGTTTAAATGAATTGACTCAGAGAAATAAAACAAATGTTTTGACTTGCAGGCACTTTTGGCTCCGTTGGTGAACAGAAGCGCTGATGTTGAAAGCTGTGCACATTTCACCAGCGAGTGCACAGAGAAGGAGTGAAAAACACTCCTGGTGCTTACAACCAGTGATGGAACAAATTTGGTCAAATTGGTAAAGTGCCCAAAGGGAGGAGGGAGATGTTCCACAGAAAACCAATTCCAAGCTTGGGTGAACTCGGGATTGTTTGGAAAGTCTCCAATCTGAGAGGCCCTGCAATGAATTGAACGTCAGGCACAGACTGTTAAATAAGATTAGAATAAGGGCCCGTCGCACGAGAGCCCGAGAACCACACTGAAGAGGATTTCAGCCGCCGCGCGCGCACCTGTCATGGCAACATTCCGAAACGTTTCTCACCAGCACGCAGCCTGTTTTTAAGCCGCACGCAGGTGATACCATGGATCAGGGGTCTGTTTTGTATCGATGCAGGAGATGCATCTGCCATGGAATCAAAACCCAATGAGAGGAAAGAGAGAGACACAGAGGGAGAGGGAGAGGGAGAGAGAGAGAGAGAGAGAGAGAGAGAGAGAGAGAGAGAGAAACATGCACATTAAAGTGAATTATTTTATATTTATAAATGACTCATTTTATACAGAAAACACTACACACACACACACACACACACACACACACACACACACACACACACACACACACACGGCTGTACAAATCTCACAGTAAAGCGATATAACGTAAAGCTCACAGCAACATGGCAGCGGAACAGTAATGACCGCGTACACGTTCCCAAGATAATGACACAAAAAGCCTTCAAGCTGATGCGCTGCCCGTGAGTCTAACTGTCTCAGTCTCCTGCGTATCTCAGTCCATATCAAAAGAACCACCACGAGAAGCTTGTGATTCATAAAATCATTAAACTCCCGGGCCGAGTCGTTCGCCTGCGGCTTTAACGGATGTGTTTTTAAGCGTTGATAAGCCGAAGGACCTTCTCTCTGGAAGTCAAAAATTGAGAACATGTAAATGATTTCTCTACATGTCATGGTTATTTCATAAGCTCATACACACACACACACACACACACACACACACACACACACACACACACACACACAAACATATGCACCATGCTGTACATCATGACTGCTACTTATGAATATCGTTCTTTCTGAAGTCATCACCGTACAAAGTCATAAAACACGGCAGCATTTCGATCAGAACCTTCGGCGGCAGGATATTCGGACCGTTACTTCATGATTTTTAATAATATCCAGATAAAATATGTAGAGTTGGTTTCGTGCACTTTCTATTGCACAAGCAGTGCAGGTATCAGTGAGGGTAAGAAGTCTGGGATGTGGGTGAGCGGGTTGCTGTGCGTGTAAGCAGTGCGGTAATCGGGTATCGGGGCAGCTAGTGTTGCAGATGAGTAATACGGCACACGCAGTGGGGCCGCTCGTGAGGCAGGTAAGTGCTATGGCTGGCGGTTGAATGTTAAAGCAACACCGGTAGGATGTAAATTCCTGTAATAATTCAAACCCATGGTTGGTAAGAGGATGTGAGAAAGTTAAAAATGTTTTAAATTGGCTAAATTACCCAGAAATGACTGGAGATTGGGTGGCACGGTGGCACAGCAAAAAGGTTCTGGGTTCGATTCCCAGTCTGGGTGTTTCTATGTGGAGTTTGTATGTTCTCCTCGTTCTTGTGTGGGTTTCCTCTGGGTTCTCCGGTTTCCTCCCACAGTCCAAAAACATGTACAGTCGGTTAACTGGCTGTTCCAAATCCCCCCCCACCAAGATATGAATGTGAGGCTGAATGGTTGTGTGAGTCTTAGCCCTGCGATGGCCTGGCGAGCTGTCCAGGGTGTACCCCAGACCTGGCTGAGATGGGTGCCAGCTTCTTCATGACCATAATTAGGATTAAGTTGTTCAGAAAATGAATGCAGAAGAATGGATGACTGGAAATCGTTAACAGGTTTTCTTCTTCTGTTCCAAGTTGACGTGTAAAAGGCAGCTATCTTAACTTTGCATGGTTTTTCAAAATAAAAGTTTCTACAGAACTAAAGTCCCCATAAAACAATTAATTAATTTTGTTTTATTAAAAAAAATATGTAATATAAATTATTGTATAAATAAATATTAAATATATAATATGCAAGTATCACTTTATTCTTTTTCAATTACTTTCATTCATTTTCATTTCATTTAATTAAACAAAGTAAAAACACTTCTACTTTGGGTGGTGGAGCGGTGTGGTGTTTAGCCCATCCACCTCACTTGGGTTCAAGTCTTGGGCTTGTCAAGGGCGTTTCTTTGTGGTGGTTCCATGTTCTGTCTGTGCTTGTGTGGGTTTCCTCTGGGTACTTGGTTACCTCCCACAGTCCAATGACATGTACATTAGGCTAATCTGTTGTTCCAGTTTGCCCCTGTGTGTGTGTGTGTGTGTGTGTGTGTGTGTGTTGGCCCTGTGATGGACTGGCAAGCTGTCCATTGTGTTCCCACCTTTGCCCAGAGTTGGCTGAGATAGGCTCCAGCCTCCCCACGATCCTAATAAAGGATTACGCAGTTTGGGAAATTAAATGACAGAAGCTCCTCCTGGAAGGGGTCAAGCGTCAGAATGAAATTCAGGATGATGAAAAAAGGCACAAACACTAACAAAACATCCTCAGAAGTCTTCGAATGCGGACGTCTCACATCTGAGAGCTTCACGGAATATATGACACTGAGAGCTGCTTCC
>CM045737.1:49042347-49062347 GCA_024760905.1 Plotosus lineatus | reverse complement strand
TGGAGGACATTCAATATGTTCTAGGACTGTCCAGAGGGCCTCTCTATTGACTGTATCAAATGCCTTGGTCAGATCTATGAAGACAGAGAATAGGGGCATGTTTTGTTCAATTCACTTTTCCTGGTGTTGTCTCATGGCAAAGATAATATCAACAGTACTTCTACCACACTGTGCTTCTGGCAGTTTTTGCTCTGATACTGTGATAAGTCTGTTGAGCATGACTCTGGCAAAGATCTTCCCTGCAACAGAGAGGAGGGAGATGCTCCTGTAGTTCCCACAGTCGGATGTGCTTCCCTTGTTCTTGTAGATGGACACAATCAGGGCATCACGGAAGTCATCAGGCATCACCTCCTCTTCCCAGATACTCAGCAGGACATCACGAAAGGCTTCGAGGGCGTTGGGGCCTGCCACTTTGTAGATCTCTGCAGGAATGCCATCTTTTCCCAACACTCTGCCCGAATTTGTCTGACGGATCGCCGAGTCTTGCACTGGCTTCTGGGGAATCTGGTTCAGTGCGTCTGCGTCAACTGATGAAGGTCGGTTAAGCAGGTTACTGAAGTGCTCTTGCCAGTGCCTGCTCAAGCCCTCTTGGTCTTTGATGAGGGCGGAACCGTCCGAGGACAACAACGGTGAGCAGCCTGAGGTAGAGGGGCCAAAAACTGTTCTCAAAGCACTGAAGAAGTTGTTGGAGTTGTGGGTATCTGCATAGTGCTGGACTTCGGCAGTTTTATTCTGCCACCACTGGACCTGCATCATTCAAAGGTCAGACTGAACCTTTGCCTGCAGAGTTTTAAATCGTTCATGCTTAGAGAGAGAGGATGGGTCATTCTGCCATTCGATGTAAGCCTTGTTTTTAGCCTGGAGGGCTTCTCTGGTCTTGTCATTGTTTTCATCAAACCAGTCTTCATGCAGTCTAGTTTTAACTCCAAGCACTTCTTTTACAGTCATAACAATGGTATCCTTGAAAGAGGACCAATTTTCGGAGCTGCTTTTGGAGGTCAGACTATCTTTGAGTTTTCCATCAAGTGCTTCTTGTAACTTTGCCAGATGGATTGGGTTGTTCAGCCTGGTAACGTTGTAGGAGGCCCTGACAGTCTTGGGCTGGTTTCTGTAAGGCAGAGTGATGTACAGTGACATTACAGCCCTGACCAGCCTGTGATCAGTCCAGCATTCAGCACCTCTCATGGTACGGGTCACTTGGACGTCCCTGATGTCACGATGGCATTCAATAACAAAGTCAATCATGTGCCAGTGTTTAGACCGTGGGTGCATGCAGGTGGTTTTATACTTGTCTGCCATCCTGAACAAGGTGTTGGTGATACAAAGGCTGTGTTCTGCCCACTTGCTAAGGACGAACAGGCCGTTTTCATTGATTTTGCCTACATCGTGTCTGCCCAGAACGCCTTTCCAGCTGCTGTGGTCTCTTCCTACTCTAGCGTTGAAATCGCCTAGAACAGCAAGTTTGCCACTCTGTGAGGTTGACCTAATGACCTTATCAAAGTGTTCATAGAACTGCTCTTTGTCTTCATCTGGACTGGTGAGCGTAGGAGCATATGCACTGATGACTGTGAGGTGTCTGGCCTTGCTGAGAGGAATGTGCAATGTCATGAGATGTTCGCTGATTCCTACTGGCAGGACTGGTATCTCCTTCAGCAGTGCTGTTCTAATGGCAAACTCAACACCATGTATCCTGTCCTCAGCTTGCAACTTTCCTTTCCAGAAGAAAGTGTATCCACATCCTTCTTCTCTCAGGGATCCTTCATCGGCAAGACGTGTTTCGCTGAGTCCGGCAATGTCTATCCGGTATCGCTAGAGCTCCTTTTCAACAAGCGCTGTTCTTCTCTTTGGTCTCGGTGTGCCAGCTCAGTCCAGATGTGTTCTGACATTCCAGGCTCCCGGAATGAGCCTCTGGAGTTTATTCTTCTTTTGCATTGTTTGACCGCTATGAGGATGAGTCTGTCAGCCGCTGTAAGCTGACTAGATGCTAGAAGGCAAGCATTTGTCTGGGGCACCTTTTCTAGCCCCCTCCCTCATATGAGGGTGGGCAGTGCTGTCCTAAAGAGGCTGCCCAGTCGTCCACAGGTGCTGCCGAACTGTCCTGTTGCCCTTAGATTCAGAAACAGAGCAACCACTTACCCAAGGACCGCCTGCATGCAGGTTTGTGACTACAACCACCAGTGTTCATCTCCACCTGTTGCTCTGCCATGTGCCCATTGACTTGAGGGGTGTATGCTGACAGGTCGGTTGATGAGATGAGATGCAAAACGATCCTGTGCGTGAAGGCTTTATAGTGAGAAGACCGTTGCACAGCGGCAATCCCACTCTCTCGGCCTGGGGAGTCTTGATCTAGTGGCAGGGGGAACCTTTACAATGGGAGACTGCCAGGCCGCGGTGGATGACCAGGAGTTCTATCGGTGCCATGTCCAGTTCTAGGTGCTCCACGACACTTGCTGCCACCGCCTTCACAACCGTTGGATCTCAGGAGATGATCTCTTCCGATTGTTCTGCTGGGAGTCAGTCTTCGCATGCGGTAGGGCTGGCACAGCCCAAACCTAACTCACTGAGGGTTTCAGACCCATCAGCTACCTTCACCTGGTTCAGCCGACTCGCCAAAACCATTGTCCGGGGGGGTGGCCGCTGTTGCATGCGACAGCTTCGAGGAGCCACAGGTGAAAGCAGAGTGCCAGGTGAGGACCAGTGACAGGACCAGGGGCTGCCCTGAGAAGGGCATGGCGTGCCCTTGCCAAAAGGTACTACCTCTCCCTGACACCCCGAACCCCACAACCCTTGTGTATTTGCCCCATTAATGATCTGTGACTGTGGAAACGATAAAATAAAAATGAGTGCATTAATATAAACCTGCACTACTGTCAGAGCTGTTGTTCTATAATATTAATCACCTTCTGTCCAATCACAATGGAGAACTTAACACCTTCTGTCCAATCACAACTCTGAACTCAGCACCTCCTGACCAATCACAATCTTTTGTGCTAGCATGTGATTGCGGGGTATTTTAAATGTTTGGGGTAATGAGCATGTTTATGGTTATGAGATGTTTATTAGATGTCGGTTTAATATTCACATTAAAAATATGACATTTATTGCACCATTAAAATATTTTTATATCATTTTTAACACTGCACAGAAATTTCATAATTTTCTCCCTCTGCACTTTTATTCTCTCTCTCTCTCTCTCTCTCTCTCTCTCTCTCTCTCTCTCTCTCTCTCTCTTTATTATACTTCCATCCAGACCAATCATCCTCTATTCATGTAATACAATAACACCCCTCCCCGTGTGGTGCTCTCTCTCTCTCTCTCTCTCTCTCTCTCTCTCTCTCTCTCTCTCTCAGTCTCTTCCTCTTTTCCAACTTTCTCTATTCTACTTTTTCTCTTTCTGTCTCGTTTCTCTCTCTCTCTCTCTCTCTCTCTCTCTCTCTCTCTCTCTCTCTCTCGCTTTTAATTTCTCTCTATTTCTATGTTTCTCTATCTCCTGTTTTCTCTCTCTCTCTCTCTCTCTCTCTCTCTCTCGCTCCTTGTCGCTCCCTCTTTTCCAACTTTCTCTATCCTACTTTCTTTCTCTTTCTCTGTCTCACTTTTTTCCTCTGTCTTTCTCTCGCTCTCTCTCTCTCTCTCTCTCTATCTCTCTCTCTCTCTCTCTCTCTCTTGCTTTTTATTTCTCTCTATGTCTATCTTTCTCTAGCTCATGTTTTCTCTCTCTCTCCTTCTCATATTCTTTCATTCTTTCTTTCTTTTTCTTGTTCTTTCTCGATCATTGCTCTCTCTCTCTCTCTCTCTCTCTCTCTCTCTCTCTCTCTCTCTATATATATATATATATATATATATATATATATATATATATATGTATATATATCCCCCTCCCCTTCCTTCCCGTTCTCTCATTTAATTTTCTAATTAAATATAATTTCGAAGCCTTTTAAAATCAGTCTTCATCCAAACACACAATCATAATTTTTCATTTGCATTTTCTGTTCATGATATAAGACATCAACTCAATATTTTATTAAATTACTTTTCTCATTCATTCCCAGCTATCTATAATTGATCTCTTCTGTTGTTCCTCGCAGCTGGTGTGCAGACGGACCGCGTGACACCGCGAGCACCCGGCCGCGGAGCGAACGCTGAACACACCCACGCTCCGACACACTCGTGTACGCGTCCGGCGCAGCGTGTAGGCGTGTCGCTGCTGCTGCTGCTGCCGCCGCTGATGGCTCAGATACGACGGTCTCTGCGAGGACACACAGACCACGGCAAGCCCCCCCTGAGCCCGGGGTGCGGCGTGGGGCTCTTCTGATTTTATTTAAATACTTCACTATTCACATGAGTCAGGACGAGAACGTTTCTCCAAAATTAGAGTTCACAGCTTTGCATTCGGAGAGTATATTAATCGCCGTAATGTCACATGATCATGTCAGTATAACAGCAGGACATAGTAAACAGTTACGTGACATTCCTGGAGAATAATTACATACAGGTTCGTGAAACGTAACGTTCCTTCCTCGTGGGGTGTGTGCGAGCTGCTGAACATTCCGGAAAGTTCTCCGGGTCTGAGCTGAAGGTGTGTGGGATGAAGCTCCATACAGACACATGGCGAACGTTCGGTTCTCGGTACAGGGGATAATAATAATGCACAGCGCAATTAAACTGCAAATAAATCATCAGATAAGAAACAACAGCAGACAAAATCCCGAGCTGATCAACCAGCGTGATAAACGAACCACTCTGTGTCTGTAACGCACGCCACGTGTACGCACGGCCTCACGCCCTAACCTCTTCTTAAATCCTTTGAAAGTTCAAGATGTTTTCTTCTTCTCAGAAGAACGCTAAGGGAAGGCTGTGAAAGCCTGAAAGACGTTTCTCTGAACAGGTTCATCTTCAGTGACACAAAAAGTCCAAAGCATTGAGAAACGTCACAAAGATGTGTGTACTGCATGCAGACCCGACGAGGCCACAGGCACGCACAGCCGCCTCGATTATATTCTATTCAACACTAAATACATACAGAGCCGCACAATTCTGATACAACTGCACCTTTCACACACTCGGGAGTCACGTGTTTCCTGTGAAAATGAACTAAAACGTGAAAAATGAGGAAAAAGGACAATGTTCTCTCCTTCGTACTGAGAACCAGAACCCTGAGGATCTCAGTGTGCACCGTGTTTATTCCATATAAACTACACAGAGAATTACATCTGTTCTAGTGGGGAGGGGGGAGAGAGAGACAGAGCAAGAAAAAGGGAGAGAGGGAGAGAGGGGGGATCAGAGAGAGCAGGGGACAGAGAGCAAGAGAGAGGGGACAGAGAGTGAGAGAGAGAGCAAGAGAAAGGGAGAGAGGGAGAGAGGGGGTCAGAGAGAGCAGGGGACAGAGCGAGAGAGAGGGGGACAGAGAAAGAAAGAGAGAGAAGAGAGAGAGAGAGAGAGAGAGAGAGAGAGACAGAGAGAGTGAGAGACAGAGCGAGAGAGAGAGATGGAGACAGAGAGAGATGGAGACCGAGAAAGAGAGAGAGAGACAGCGAGAGAGAGAGAGAGACGGAGGTGTAAATATAATTGTAAAAGCTCTCATATTCCTCATTTTCAAACCGAGGCTCTTTTAATTCGATTTCTTTTCGCTAATTATAATTTTCTGTCTTTGACATTTACACCGCGATCCTCAGCAAGGATGCGGCTCTGATTCATCACCGTACGAGTGTGAGTCTGCAGGAACTAGTTTATAAAATAAGACCTCAAATGGTGATGGCCTTTGACCAATGAAACTGGCTCGTTATCGTAGACGGCAGAGCAGATGAACGTTTCTGACGAAACCAATAAAGAGAGAACGTTTGGTTATTTCTACCATATAAAACATCTACTGAAGAAACTGGAGGGCTCTTCCTGCCACGATGTGAGGATCACAGATACATGCAAACATCTGCAAACATCTGTACTTCATAGTGTGGAACACAGCAAATTCAGATAATAGGACTTTCACTAGCTAAACGTCTAGTCGTCTACCTTCATGGCTAGACAACACCGTAGGCAACAGTCAGCTAGTTGTGGTACAAATGGTGTCACGTGGGCAAACTCTCAGTGGCGCAGCAGAGGACTGTGGGTAGACAAGTTTGACACTCATATGTATGAAGACTGAAGAACACGGAGACTGACGCAGACGTCACTCTGAAGTGTCGCTGTGTATGGCTGAACCAAAGCACAACATAAATACCTCTTCAATTCTCAATGATCTAACCCTGGGTTTGCAATGGAGCACAATGTCCGCAGTCTATGTGATTTAAAAAAGTGTGGAGTTATGAATTTATGAAGATTTATGAAGATTTATGAAGAAACTTGGATCATAATTGGGGTATAAAAAGGAGCCAGGCTGCATCTACGAGATGAAACCTGAAGGAGTCATCTTGCCAAGTGTATCAAGATAACCTACGATGGTATATCAGGTTGTCTTACGCTCTGTCAAGGTTCATTACTGCACTCTATCAGGCTTGCTACGTTCAATCATGATTGGCATTAATTGTACTACAGTAATCCCCCGCCACTTTGCGTTTCCTACTTCACGTCCCCATCTGGAAATTTAAAAAATTATAGATTACAGTACAGTATTCAAAATTCACGCACACTACATTCAACTATGCTACCCAACATGCTGTGTTCTCCTGCTTGACTAGAGTGTTCTCTGATTGGCTGTGAATCCAGCAAGCTGATTGGTCGAGATTATATCTCACAGCATCCAACACATAGGGCTTCCTGTCTCTGTGTTTGAGCCGCATCACTACGGTGAACACGATTTTCCCGCACCCCAGTGCTTCCCCTGAGCTCAATAAAAGTCTTTGTTTCATCGTACTTGGTCTCCTGCATCTTTGGGTCTGATTGATCTGCTCCCGGTGTCACAGGAAGATCATCTAGTGAACCGAGAAAGAAAAGGAAATTGATGAGAATTAGTGAGAAAGTTAAGCTTCTAGATTTATTAAAAGAACGGTGAAGGTTTGCGTCTGTGGCTCGCCATTACGTCATTAACGAGTCGACTGTGCGCTACATTAAGAAGTCTTCTTCTTCTTCTTCTTCTTTTCCTTTTGGCTTTTCCCTTCAGGGGTCGCCACAGCGAATCATCTGCCTCCATCTCACCCTGTCCTTTGCATCTTCTTCTCTTACACCGACCTTCATGTCCTCCTTCACCACATCCATGAATCGTCTCTTTGGTCTTCCTCTAGGCCTTCTGCCTGGTATTTCCAGCCTCAGCATCCTATTACCAATATACTCACTATCCCTCCTCTGTACATGTCCAAACCATCTCAATCTAGCCTCTCTGACTTTGTCTCCAAAACGTCTTACATGTGCTGTTCCTCTGATGTGCTCATTCCTGATCTTATCCATCTTTCTTGTGATTCGCATATTTTATTTGGCATTTGTTTTACGCCGGATGCCCTTCCTGATGCAACCCTTTGCATTTATCCAGGCTTGGGACCGGCGTGAGGGAGAGACACTGGTTTGTGCCCCCCCTCACGGCTGCATTTCATACATTAGTAGGAAGAGAAAATACGCATATCAGTCGGACTAAAGATGCAGGAGACCAAGTACGATGAAGCAAAGACTTTTATTGAGCTCAGGGGAAGCACTGGGGGCGGGAAAATCGTGTTCACCGTAGTTTTGAGGGAAAAACAGTGTCAAGAAAGGTGCTCCTCTAGCGCGCTGATGGCTGAGTCATTTCAGGTGCACTCTCTGGATTTTGTCTGTGGGTAACAGCCACGCCCCTTACCAGCGCATGTAGAGAGAGACAGATAAACGCTGCCAACTAGCACAGACCATTCAAGTAAGAGCTCAATAAGGCCGTTGTGAAAATAGAAAATCCCTTCTCGTTGTGCATTACGGACTGCCATAAAAATACTGTGAGTTTGGACACTAACATGATACAAGCTACTGTAAAGCAAACACTCTGCAGGCGCTGACGAGCCCCAATCAAGCACCAGTGCCGCCAGTGATTCTCCTCCTCAACATGGCTGTGGATTTGTTATTTATAAGGTTTGTTATACAGTATTTATATTTATTTATTGTCATTATAAGGGTGTATAATTTATTTATATATTAATACACGTTGTCTGTATGACATTAACATGTATAGAACACTTTAAAATTAACTTCTATATAAATTTTATATACAGGGAGTCCTCGGTTTACGACGCTGATCCGTTTTTAAGACGCGATCTAACCCGATTTTCAGTGTAAGTCGGAACATAACATAAAATATACTGAAAAGTACCGTACATACAGTGCTATAATAACATGTAACAGTTAATGACATAAAAAGTATTAAAAAAAGAGAAAACAATTCCTGACCACAAGAATGAAATACAGTGCGGGAGGGAGAGACCGGCTTATTGTGCTGGAGAAGTTGGGGCAGGTGAGCCTGGAGTAGTAGACGCAGCTGAGGTGGAGGGTACAGGATCTGTTGTAGGCCTCTCTCTACCTTCTTAAAATACTGCTCCAGGTTAGACTGAACACAGAGCAACCTCTTCTCATCCAAGATCTCCTTGTAGCATTGCATCAAATCCATGATGCCTCGGGAAACCCTAGTGAACCTTTCCAAGTTGGGCCCCTGAACCTCAAAAGTTGCCAACGCTTGCTGTGTCTCGCGCGCCCAAAACTAGTTCGCGTTTGTTTACATAACGAAAGATGTAATGACACGTAATATTATTTTAAATATTTTTATGGGGGTGCATTTGTAAGTCGGGACCGGTGTAAACCGAGGCCTCCCTGTAATATATAGGTGGGTGTTTTCCCTTAAGAAGTGGCAGAAGTCATTCCGTGTTTTTTCACTTATCGCAGAGAGGGCTGGTCCCCATTAATCATGAAATAAAGGGGATTACAGAAAAAATTTTGACAATCAAAAATTTTGTCACAATCAGAGCCATCATCCACTGAGTTCCATCATCATCATCATCATCATCATCATCATCATCATCATTACCATCATCATCATCATCCCGAATTCCCTCAAGATCATCATGAATTCACTGAGTTCCCTCAAAATCATTACAAACCCATCAAGTTGCCTCAAGATCGTCATGAATCTATTAAGCTCTCTCAAGATCAGCACGAAATCAGAGTTCCCTCAAAATGATCATGATTCAATCCCATGACTCCCCACACTCCTCACGATTCTCTCAAATCATGGAAAACTTGACATTTTCCCCCAGTGTAAACATCATCATTTTTTGTAACCACTTAATCCTAATTAGGGTCAAGTGGAGGTTGGCGCCCATCTCAGCCAACTCTGGGCGAGGGCAGAGTACACTCTAGACAGCTCACCAAGCCGTCACAAGGCAGAAATATGCTGATGGTTATGCAGCTCCTCTTGATGAAAGTCAGCAATGGTTCTTTAAAAGCCTCACACCACAGTCAGAGCCTTTGATAACCCAGTTAGCTGCCGTGGGGGCGCTGCAAGCATATTTTCTATATATATAAACAAAGTGAGTGTTTTAAATGTATAAAGTAACCCTGTGTAATGAATTACAAAGCGAGTGAGTCGTCACTGAGTGTGTGAAGTATTTGAAGTCGTCTGTAGTCATATTTAAATCCACAGGATTGGATTCAGGATTAAAACGACCATTATAATGAACTACAGTCAATACAGAGAATCACACTTTATATATTTGCGGTAATATTTATATCACTACAATATCCTGAGTGTAAAGTGCGGTATAGATTATACGACTACTCCGTATTGTACAGCAGTGATGTGAGGTTGAGAGCTGCTGAGGCCCTGACTCTTTTAAAGTCAGATTGACAAATGAACTCAAACGAATATTATTCATCATTTGATTGACAACAGTCATCAAATCAATAACAAAGACAAAATCAATGACACGACTCTCCACATAGTAAGTATGGGGTTTGATGTGGGGTGTAATGCAAACCCAGATCATGTTTCCTTTGATTTTAGTACTTTTAGTACCTTTTACAATAACTGAAATTTATTTCAGAGAATATGTTGTGTTTTATATCGCATATCAACATTATGTACACAAACATGTGACACATTTCATTGAAGGTTAAAATTGTATTCCAACTGTGTGGTTCTTCCTTTAGTTATCACCTCTTGTTTTGATTAAAAATCCAGATTTGTTAATTTTCTCATCTTCGAAATGTAACGTATAAACTACAAACGAAGAAGATTGAAGGTTACGCAATAATCTGTGGGTTTACAAGCGCCCTCTACCTGAGTCAGGAAAACTGTTCGCCTCACCAAGGAATTTTTTTTTACTGGGTTGTATGATTAATCTGCAGCCTAAACACAGTATAGAAATACATTTTGTACATTATCCGGATTACAAAAAGGCAGAGAATATAATTAGAGTGTTTGAAAACATTTCATTTGCAATATACAGAGGGACAGTAACACACTATTTACATCACATACCAGTGCAGCTTGTGAGGGACACAATCAACTCAGCTGCACATCAAAGCACTGCCTCGCCAATATTGGGGGTGAATGCTAAAAGGCTTTGTAATACATACCAGCTGACAAATATAGTTTATGATTAACTTTTTTTTTTTTAATTTGTAAAATTGATAGTGGAGGCTCTGCCTCACTTGCCTCCCCTAAAAGCACATCACTGAGATCCAGTGCAGATCTTCGTCTTCTTCTTTTCCTTTCGGCTGTTCCCTTCAGGGGTCACCACAGCGAATCATCTGCCTCCATCTTACCCTATCCTTTGCATCTTCTACTCTTACTCCAACTACCTTCATATCCTCCTTCACCACATCCATAAATCTCCTCTTTGGTCTTCCTCGAGGCCTTCTGCCTGGTAGTTCCAACCTCCGCATCCTACTACCAATATACTCACTATCCCTCCTCTGTACATGTCCAAACCATCTCAATCTAGCCTCTCTGATTTTGTCTACAAAACCTCTATCATGTGCTGTCCCTCTGATGTACTCATTCCTGATCCTATCCATCCTCGTTACTCCCAAAAAGAACATCACAAAGCAGATCTGTGAGAGCTTTATAAACTGGTTCTGACGGGATCAGTTGTACATTACTGACTCAAGTGAGGCCTTAATCTGCTGCAGTTGCATTTACTCATATGTGCCTCACAGTAAGAAGGACCTTGGCTGAAGTTTGGAACAGAGCCCTTGTCGTCGTCTTCTTCCGCTTAGTCCAGGGTCGGGTCGCGGGGGCAGCAACCTCAGCAAAGAGGTCCAGACGTCCCTCTCCCGAGCCACTTCCTCCAACTCTCCCGGGGGGGACACCGAGGCGGTCCCAGACAAGCCGAGAGACATAGTCCCTACATCGTGTTCTAGGTCGACCCCGGGGTCTCTTCCCGGTTGGACATGCCCGAAACACCACACCAGGGAGGCGTCCGGGGGGGCATTCTGACCAGATGCCCGAGCCACCTCAACTGGCCCCTCTCAATGCGGAGGAGCAACAGATCTCACTAAGGGATCTAAGGGAGAACCCCGCCACCCGGCGAAGGAAGCTCATTTCAGCCGCTTGTATCCGTGATCTTGTTCTTTAGGTCATTACCCAAAGCTCGTGACCATAGGTGAGGGTTGGAACGTAGATCGACTGGTAAATTGAGAGCTTTGCCTTGCAGCTCAGCTCCTTCTTCACCACGACGGACCGGTACAGGCACCGCTTAACAGCAGAGGCTGCAGCGATCCGTCTGTTGATCTCTCGCTCCATCCTTCCCTCACTCGTAAACAAGACCCCAAGATACTTAAACTCCTCCACTTGGGGCAGGACCTCATTCCCGACCCGGAGGGTGCATTCCACCCTTGTCCGACTGAGAACCATGGCCTCGGACTTGGAGGTACTGATCTTCATCCCGGCTGCTTCGCACTCATCTGTGAATCGCTCCAATGAGAGCTGGAGGGCCCGACTTGATGAAGCCAAGAGGACAACATCATCGGCAAAAAGCAGAGATGATATCCGATGGCCACCAAACCAGAACCCCTCATCGCCTCGACTGCGGAACGGAGCCCTTTCCATGTTCTTTACATGCTTGCTTGAGTTTTCCTCAGGGTACTCTGGTTTCGTCCCAGAGTCAAAGTATGTTTTGCCCTATTGGCTTGTGAGAACCGGATCTTATCCCAGTTTCTATAACGTGAAGCGACTTAGGAGTTCAACTATTCCGAGATGGGACGCTCAAAGCGACTTGCAATTATCATTTTTATATAACTGATCAATTGAGGGTTAAGAGCTTCAAGCGCCACACAGTGGTGGTACTGTGGATTGACCTTTGGATCAGTAATCCATTGGCTTAACCATTGACCCACCACTGCCCTGCATTAATACTGTAGGGTGGTCAAAGGCACGCTTGTGGTTCAGACCTTGCCCATGGATCTTATCACAGTGGGGGGTCTAACAGGGATTTAAAACCACAACCTCTCTATAATTAACCCAACACCCTAATCAGGTCACTGCCGGCCCACTCCCCACAGTCTAAGACATGCACATGAGGCCACTCAGTTGTTCCAACTGGCCCCTAGGTGTGAGTGTGAATATTTGTGGGAGGGCGGGGTGTGGGGGGGGGAGATGGCTGTGATGGTCTGGTGAACTGTTCAGAGTGTACCCCATCTTCACCCAGAGCCGGCTGAGATAGGCTCCAGATCTTAGTAGGATTAAGCTGATTTGCAGATGGATGGATTTAGATTCTGCTGATAAAATCAAAATCCTGGTTGCTTCACAAATTTACAGCAATTTTTTTGACACCGCAGTGAAGAGAAGTCGCGTCCTTTATTTCAGAGATCAGGAATCTGCTTTCATATCAGTCTGAGTTCCAGAATTTACCGCAATGTATCAGTTATTGAAGAATGTGCGAACGAGATAATCCTCTATCAGTTCATAAACACTGCCGTTAATCCGTCTCACTCTGCTACAGATTGAGAGGAAGGTGAGAGGAAGTGGAGCGCTCGTGAGCTTCTGAAGTGTGATACCCGCTTCATCACCGGATCATGTTTTAACACCGTTCTCAATCCATCACTGAGCTGAGAGTCATATCAATACTCGGCCATTTTCCCATTTGTACAACGATGAGAGGATCAATTCATTTAAAGTGAGTCTGGAGCAGACATCTGTTTGAGAGATTAGAGCGTATATTGTGTGCTCGTCTGATGGAAGACTGAGGGTTCATTAAGTCGATGGAATCCTTAATCAATGAGTAACGTTGTTTTCCCCGTGCTACTGAAGGTCGGGTGCATTTAGTGCATTCGAGCAGCGACATGTCTCCTACAAAGATCTCTCAGCTGAACGCCGTCCTTGGCGATGAGGTAATGGATGATTAGCTCCGAAGACTTGGAGCTGGGTCACTAAATCATCGTTTGCTCATGAGCGGGCTAATCTGTTGCTAAACGTCAACATGATTCATCCATTCATTTTCTGAACCGCTTAATCCTAATTAGGGTCACGGGGAGGCTGGCGCCCATCCCAGCCGACTTCACGCGAGGGCTGAGTACACCCTGGACAACTCGCCAGGCCATCGCAGGACAGAAACACGCTGACGGCTATGCAGCTCCTCTTGAGGAAAGTCAGCAATGGTTCTTTTACATGAACCTCTCAGCATAGACGGTGAGAGACACAGCTGGCCTTTAATAACCCAGTGAGTGCACTGGGAGACAGTGACAACCTGTTGAGAGTCAGGCTTGAACCCACAGCCTTGGGATCAGTGATCCAGCACGTTTACCACCAGGCGCGATTTCACGTCTCATCATGTTGACCGAGGCAGTGACGTAGGAGCACCAGGCCTCCACTGCCCCTACGTCAATATGATGAGACGTGAAATCGTGCCTGGAGTAACAGTAGAAGAGATGAAATGACTCTCTATGCTCCTTTTGGTCATGTTTGGCGAACATGTTCCATTATGTTTGTCTTTAAAATCTTTTTAAATTGACAGAAATACGTAAAGCCAGCTGCCAATCTGAGAGACAATCTCATGGCCCGATCGCACAGCAGCCTGAACGCCTGAAGGTCATTCTCGTAAAAGAAATAAATGCATAAATATTCATTGATTACAAATAAATACTCATTCAAAACATAAGATCAACTTTCACATCTACGGCGAAGAGCTTATTATAAATAATGACCAGGAATCAGTAAAATGTTTGTGAATAAAATGATGGCGTCGAATCTTCCATCACTCGTATACCTCTCACTGTGTGTGTGTTTGAGTGTGTGTGTGTGTGTGTGTGTGTGTGTGTGTGTGTGAGTGTGTGTGTGATTGTGTGTGTGTGTGTGTGTTCTGTATGCAGTGTGGGAAATAGGCCTGCCTCTCAACTGATTGATCGTTAAGTGTTGTCCAGAAGCCCATCACCAAGCTCCCACTTAAGAGCCTCGACTGCAGAAAGCAATCAGTGCCTGTTACCAAGAGTCCCATGGGGCGCATGATCGATCTGCAGCCCACATCTCCAGAACGACAGGACACGGGATGAGTCCAGCTCCGTCCAGAGGTCTTGAATCTCCAAGAGCTTCTGTAAACATTGTGCTGTCTGAAAACTTTACTGAGCTAGATCTCTCTGTATTGTGACAGATTCTCCTGGTTTGTTTTTCAGTACTGAACTAGACCAGTGAACATTGCAGGAATTCCTCTGGAGATTCCCCGAAGTATTCAACATTTTTACCTGTCTCACCAAAAATAAATAAATAAATAAATAAACATTTCATAATATGCTGATATAGAGCAAGGATAGCATGTTTGAAAGCTTCAGCTTCATCACACGAAAAATAAATGTCCAGAAACCCGATATGCAGGTTTGTCTCTGTGACCTTTAAAAGTAAGTCAAGGTCACTCAACCAAAAACCCATTCTAGCACCCATAGTAGCATCCCAGGTTTGAAAGCCTTAAGTAAGTAAATGTCCGGAAACTAAAAAGTGACAGACAGAAAGACGGACAGGAGGATGGACGTGACCAGTTCCTATAGCTCCCGAGCCACATTGTGGTGGTGGGACTAAATATACAAGTAGATAATTTTGGAAAGCACATTTTGCCAATACAGCACTGAAGATTGAACTGTATTTAAAATAATTATGCCATTTTGAATAATATGTCTTTAGCACCAATATCAATTTCTCATTTTTACTTCTACTACTGTGGATGAAGGAATGCTGGAGCCTATCTGAGCCAACACTGGGTGAAGGCAGAGTACACCCTATACAACTTGCCAGACCACCTCAGAGCAAACACGGAAAAAAACAGAGTCAGAACATCCCCATTCACACCTAGGGACATGTCTTTGGACTGAGGGAGGAAACGGGAAAACCCGGAGGCTGGCCAATGAGATTCCACACAGAAGTATCCACACTACGCCCAGATCTCAAACCCAGGATCTTCTTACTGTGAGGCGTATCTGTTCACCACTACACAGCCGTTCTGTCTTATCTGAAATGTATTCATTCATTCATTCATTTTCTGTAACCGCTTAAACCTAATTAGGGTCACGTGGAGGCTGGCACCCATCCCAGCTGACTCTGGGTGAGAGCAGAATACACCATGGACAGTTCGACAGACCATTGCAGGGCAGAAGCACGCTGACGGCTTTGCAGCTACTCCTGTCGAAAGTCAGCAATGGTTCTTTTACATGAACCTCCCACCATAGACAGTGAGAGACATGGCCGGCCTTTGATAACCCAGTTAGCTGCACTGTGGGGACAGTGACAGCCCATGGAGAGTGGGGCTTGAACCCCCAACCTTAGGATCAGTAAAGAAGAAGTAAGAAGAGTTCAGTGAGAATGGCTCAGTAAAAACAGTTTTTAAAGAAGAGTTCAGTAAGAAGCATTCGGTAAGAAAAGTTCAGAACAGTTCAGTAAGAAGAGTTCAGTTCAGACAGTGTTTTAAAGAAGAGTTCAGTGAGAAGAATTCAGTGAGAAGAGTTTGATAAGAAGAGTTTTTTTAAAGAAGAGTTTTTTAAAGAAGAAGTAAGAAGAGTTCTGTGAGAAGACTTTAGTAAGAATAGTTCAGTGAGAAGAGTGCAGTAAGAAGGGTTCAGTAAGAGGCATTCAGTAAGAAGAGTTCAGAAGAAGCGTTAAGTAAGAAGAGCTCAGTACAAACAGTTTTTAAAAAAGAGCTCACTGAGAAGAGTTCGGTAAGGAGAGTTCCGTAAGAAGCATTCAGTAAGAAGAGTTCAGAAGAAGAGTTAAGTAAGAAGAGTTCAGTACAGACAGTTTTTAAAGAGTTCAGTAAAAAGAGTTCAGTGAGAAGAATGTAGTAAGAAGAGTTCAGTGAGAAGAGTTCAGTAAGAAGCATTCAGTAAGAAGAGTTCAGAAAAAGAGTTAAGTAAGAAGAGTTCAGTACAAACAGTTTTTAAAGAAGAGTTCAGTGAGAAGAGTTCAGTGAGAAGAGTTCGGTAAGGAGAATTCCGTAAGAAGAATTCAGTAAGAATAATTCAGAAAAAGAGTTAAGTAAGAAGAGTTCAGTACAAACAGTTTTTAAGGAAGGGTTCAGTAAGAAGAGTTCAGTGAGAAAAGTTCAGTGAGAAGAGTTCAGTAAAACAGTTTTTAAAGAAGGGTTCAGTGAGAAGAGTTCAGTAAAAACAGTTTGCAAAGAAGAGATCAGTGAGAAGAGTTCAGTGAGAAGAGTTCAGAAAAAGAGTTAAGGAAGAAGAGTGCAGCAAGAAGCGTTCAGTAAAAACATTTTTAAAGAAGGGTTCAGTGACAAGAGTTCAGTGAGAAGAATGTAGTAAGAAGAGTTTAGTGAGAAGAGTTCAGTGAGAAGAGTTCAGTAAAAACAGTTTTAAAGAAGAGTTCAGAGAGAAGTGTTCAGTGAGAAGAGTTTAGTATGAAGAGTTCAGTGAGAAAAGTTCAGTAAAATCAGGTTTTTTAAAGAAGAGGTCAGTAAGAAGACTTCTCTGTGATGAAAGTTCTAACACTGTTCGTTCTGCATCTGTTTCACATATTCGTCCTCACCCCATAAAATGTATTTTTGAGTGAAAAGACATCAACATCACAAATCCGATTAAAGAAGAGTCCCAAAATGGTGATAGTTGGGCTTGAACCCCCACCTTAGTATCGGCAATCCGGCACCTTGCCACCAGGCCACTGGGCTACTGCTGCCTGAAGAGTTGAATGTATGTACATATACAGTATACTAACAGGAAATCCCAGCTGTTTCAGACCTATGAACCCAGACACACTTCCGGTTATTTTCCTTGTAAAATTCCAGTGTGTAATCATAAAACACATGGCAATAACGAGCTGCATTTCCATATCGATGTGGGCGGAGTCATTAAACTCATGTTCGTTGCTTCCCTACCAAAAATGGTTTGGGGAGACTCAGTGTTCGGCAACATCTGTCAGTCAAGGATATCTTTAAGATTTGACTGGTTATCCCTCAAATCACACACACGTCTTATTGTTCATTTCTGGCGTTCAGTGAGTTTTTCGCTTGTTTCTTCCTGTGTGGATGGAACTTACGCTTATTAAAACCACTCATATTAGTACACAAATAAAACAATTATCTCCCGACCTGATTTTTTTTATTTTTTGTGATGAGCGCTTTTACGGATAGGAAAATTCAGAGGATTGAAATTGCCCCGTGAAACCAGCAAAGCATGACAGACTACAACATAAACTATATACAGTTTAATAATATGAACAAATTAAGAGAAAGTTCATAACTTACATCTTAAAGCTAAACTACATACAAATTAACCAAGGGTCCCATAGTCACCAAGCACCTGCAGCAGGGCAACTTTAGAGATGGCGCATGTGCTGGTGGGGAAAGGCTTGCCATCCCACGTGTTGAAAGACACAAAAGATGACCATCCTTGCGTGGGCTGTGGGTGCCTGTGAATGATGGACTTTGGCAATGACGTCCTGAATGGCGACACTTGGGTGAAGCGGGTTCCATGATCCGCCTTGGATGACTTCCCCTTTTGGTGATCCGCTGCGATGAGCCTCCTTAGTTGATCTGCCTAAAATGACACGAAGAGACCCAAAATCCTGGAGGAAACTGGAGGAGACTGTAAGAGCCTCCAGTCAGTCGGCAACAGGTCCTTAATATAGATTCCCCCAACAAGTTGTTTTCTCTCTGGTACAAGCCTGAACAAGCCCAGGCAAGCCAAGACAAGCCCCGACATGTCTGTGTTGCTCCTCCCCTCCGGTGGATCGCGCAACTCCCGTCCTTTCCACCGTTTTCTATAGGATGCGGTACTCCCCTGTGATTTCGCAACACCCCAAAGCATTGTACAATACCACCAGTACACGTGTACCCAGGTCTCATACCACTACTACCTTAAAGTACATGTTTCCTTAAACATATTGCATCTATGTGTGAAACTATCAATAGCCCTGACTCAGCAATGTGTACCAGTGAGTAGATACAGCAAACATATATTATATACGTATTTTTATATTTACATTCACACAAATAGGTACATGCTCGTAACAAGCACAACATCAGGATGAAAACTGTACAGCATTAAGACGGATGGAAGAGCGGCAGGATGAACAGTTCAGCTCAGAACGCCGCTGATCATTACGCCGATATAAAAGGAAGACGTTCCTCACATTAACATCCCTCTCAGTCCTTCTAGATCTCAGCAGCTGTTCTGCAGTCTATCGGCCTCCTCTTCCTCTTCCTGTAGGAGGGGAAAAAATAGAGCGAACCTATATGAGAATTTTGTGCTTCAGTGACTATTGAAAGATGAGGCAATAAACTGCTAAACCTGAGTAATCACGCTCTCCCCGAGGAACGCCTCAAATGGGCATGGTCAAAAAACCTTGAAATTCGAGACCGTCGCATGTGGCTCGGCCCGGAGCTTTTGATGAGATTCATTATTGTAGGGAGAGTCGAGTACAAGTGTCTCCTGATTACAGCGTCCCTCCATTTCAAAGTTCCCACCAGTGTGTGTTTCCATGACCGGAACGTCAATGGGATTAAAATCTCAATTCAGCTCCAGTCAATTCTCCAGTAACAAGATTTCATTAAATTCAGGCAGGAAGGCAAATGGACTCGAAAGCTCTGAAACAGCTGGTGTATAAATTATAAAGAACGTGCTCTCTGCTCATGGAAACACACCTTCAGCACACACACACACACATCATTATTATTTAATGTTCAGAGGAGACGGCTTTATGTAAATTCGAGTCGTCTGAGTGCCGGCGACTCCGAGAAACCAGAAGCCAGGAAAGATTATGCAGAGCAATTAACATATGAAAATAACATATTAATATACTGTCTGTGAACTGGATCCAATCAGTTCCCTTTCAGTGGCGTGTGTACAAAACAATTAAAATTAAATTTATACCGCTTCTATTTTTAAATATGTCCTGCTTTAGCAAATGAAGTCACTGAGCAAGTGTTAAAAAAAAAAAAAAAAAAGAAAAAGAAAAAGTTTTCGAGGCTCGTGCTCTCGCTAAAAGGCACGCTATCCTTCCCTGAATATTTACTCCAAGTCACGCTAATAAATTCTCACTTTTCTTTTCGGTCCTAATGGTCTGAGAGCCGAAAACAAAGCTGTGAAATCTTTAGCACGGAGCAGGTAGTAATGAACGGCGTTCATTATTCTGGCCACTAATTAGCACCGTTCCATAAATAAACCCGAGGACAATCAATTAGCGCAGAAAATCGTCTTTGTTAGTCATGGACAGCGAGTTCCTGCGGGCAGAACCGGAGCTCGATAGCAGCTGGGACGAGTGAAGTTCAGATAAATAACATTCGAACCTTGTTACTAAAAGCTCTTCGGGCGATCCGCTGTGACTCGTTGGGATTACGAGGAAATTAATATTGGATGTAATTTCTTTTTTTTTTCTTTTTTTTTTTTTTTTTATCCGTAATAGTAATAATGCGCTGAGCTGAAACCGTAAACAAGTGTGAGACTAAAAATAAATAAATAAATAAACAAACCCTCCGTTTATTATCATTATGATTATCTCTGCAGCCTTTTAGAGGCGCTCTGCTAAAACCTGCTCTTCTGCTTCTAATTTAAAATCTCGCCTGGCGTCTCTGACTGATGCCTCTTGATGATGATGATGACCAGGCCAGGACGAGACTCTGTGCATT
>CM045737.1:49032347-49039847 GCA_024760905.1 Plotosus lineatus | reverse complement strand
TCCTGCTGATTGGTTGAGATGATGTAACGCCCCTTTTTCCTCATTCGCGCACAAGTTGTCAATCAGCCTTTTTTAGTGTGTTTGTGTTTTAATTACCAGTTAAATTCTATGATGTCACTCAAATGCCTTCTAAGCACCAGAAAAAGGTAATGACGTTGGATGTCTCTTCTGAAGAAATAAGACTTTCTCCAGAAGAAATGACAGTTTCCTCTGAAGTGCCTGAAGAGGAATAATCATCTGAACCGTTGTAAACCACTCCACTATTGAAGTCTTTTTCAATTATTATTCCAGTATATGACGTAAGGTAATGTTTAAAATGTTTGTGTGTTATATTTTATTTACTGTGGTGTAGCATGTTTGTCATTTTGTTTTGTTTATCCAGTTTATTACATTTCTTGTTCTTTTATGTCCTTTTTGTTATGGTCTGTGTTTTGGGGGACTTTGATTTTGGTGCTGTGCATCTAACTAACTTTTTACTCTCCGCTTCGGCTGAGGGGCGTGGCGGAGCTGCTCGGTAGCACACACCTGAATTCACTATTCTCATTTACTCCCAATAAATAAAAGCATGCTCACCTCTGCACCAGAGAATTAACTCACATCAACATCACCGCTTCTTTGGTTTGTAACGCTCTCTAACTTTCTCACTCTAAAACTCTGTTTTGTACTCGCTCCGGCTGAACGGCGTGGCTGAGCTGCTCGGACTTAATGCAGTTAATACCTGAATTCAGTCATCTCATGCCTAATGCAATACGTTCCTCAAGTGGGTATTTTTGAAAACTACAGTGCTGTATGTATTTCAAAGAGAATGCATTGAAAGGTGTTTTAATATGTATGCTGTATAATGTTTATATTTTATTATCAATAAATATCACAGTAAAAAAAATAAGTTTTTCTGAATCATTACTACATTTTACTAGATTAATACTGTATTAATGAGTAAGACTGTCGATAGAATGTGTTTAAGAAGCATATTTTAGTGCATGTAATAGATAATAGATTTACTTCCGGGTACAGAACTCGCGGATTATCTCAATTCACGGGAGGGCCCAGAACCGAACCCCCACGAATGTCAAGGGCCTACTATATACTTTTAAATACACCACAAGTAAATGAACAAAGGAAGAATCAAGTAAATTCAAAGGTGTTTGCAGTTGGTGGAAGAACTGCAGGTCTCAGCTTTAAGAATTAAAAACATGTCAAATAATTGTGCGATAAGAATCTGATACAGTGGTACCTTGATTTACGAATTTAATCTGTTCTAGGGGCAAGCTCATAAGTCAAAACGTTCATTAGATAAAACAAAAATTCTCATAGGAAATAATAGTAAAAAAAAAATAATAATCCGTTCCAACCCCCTCCCAAACTCATATAACATGACACAAACATGTATCTTTGACCCAATATATTAAAGATAAACATGTAAAAACAGTAGATATTTCAGAATAATAATACAGTACATGTACATTAACATTAATAATAAGTAATAATAAATAATAATAATAAAACAAGAATAGACAATAAATTAACAAACTCTTCCGATCATCGACTGAGGCAAAGATGTCACATGGGCAGCATGAGGTGGTGTGTAACAGAGGAGGAGGAGGAGGAGGAGAATTTTGTGCGTGTTACAAATGCCAGCAAGAAAAGGCTCGTGGTGAGGTCCCACAAGGCCAGTGCATCTCAAATAGTGGGGTGTTCCTCCCTTGGAAGAAGTAGTGTTATGCCGGGGGTCGTGTATGATCATGGGGAACATGCTTTTTTGCCATACTGTACTAGAATTAAGTGTAATTGCACATCCTCTACAGTAGGGGGCAGTGGCGCTCTCACTGTGTTCCCTGTGGTGTAGGGAAAAAGCACCAAGTAAACAATATGTAGTGCAGTTAACACGCTGGGGGAGTCATGATATTTTTTTTTTCTTTCTAAAGGGGGTGTCACAGAAAATAATTGAGAAGCACTGCACAAGGCATTCTCAGAGTGCGGAGGAATACACGCAAAAGGATATGAGGGTAATTGGCCTGGAAAAGCCATTTCCCCAGCAGTGCTTGCAAATCAAAAAATTGTTGGTTGGATGGGGCAGACTTTTGGTGGATCGAAGCTCATATCACAGAAAACTCGTTATAAAATGCACTCGTAAGTCACGGTACCACTGTATTTTAATAAAAAAAAAACCTTCCTTTGCTTTTGATCATTTTATAAAAGTTCGAATTATGAAAACAGTGAAACAATCATCGTTAGTGAGTAAAGAAAAAAAATAACTCCAGTAAATTAACTTTTTATTGGTGTTTATTTCATTTGTCTGATTTTTAAACCGTTCACAAGCCTCTGCGAATCAGATGGTAAGAGCATAGAAGCAGCACTTTCACTCCAACGCATCATGGAAAAAAACAGGCCGAGTCTGATATTGGTTTATAATCAGCTTAAGCGTTATGAAATGTAGGAGAAGCTCGGGTTCGTCCTCCATCCCGCTGATTGTTTGCCCGAGGATGAATGGGAACACAACACTGCTCTGAGATCTGATTAGGCGAGGTTAATTACTGTGCCATGGGTTTTAGCGCGAGCTGCATGTGAGTAAATAGACGAGGCTGCTTAACGCCCAATCAGAAATGAATTTTAATTAACTTGCAGACGTGTGGTCCATTCTCCCGCCTGGATTCGGGACACAGGCAGAGTTGGGACTGGGGATCACTGGGATGTAGGGATTTTATTAACCAACAATGGTGAGAACAACGACATATCAGCCAACATCAACAGTGACAATATAAATACACATCAATAAACATCAACAACAAAAACAAATTCAACACAAATCAACAAGTATCATTAACACGAACGTCAACAACAAAAGAAACAATAACTTCTTCTTTCGGCTTTTTCCCTTTTTCGGGAGTCGCCACAGCGAATCATCTGATTCAGCATAGGTTTTTACCTCGGATGCCCTTCCTGTCTCAACTCTTTTAGCAAGGGACACAAACACGCTGACGGCTTTGCAGCTACTCTTTACAAAAGTCAGCCATGGTTGTTTTACATGCCTCTCACCATAGACAGTGAGCGACATGGCCCGCCTTCGATAACCCAGTTAGCTGCACTGGGGGGGGGGGGGGACAGTGACACCCCTGTGGGGACTCGAACCCCTAACCTTAGGATCAGCAATCCTGCACCCTATCCACTAGACCACTACTGCCCCTAAGAAAAACAGTGACTATCAGCAAGCAACTACAACAGCAACAACATCCACGGCCATCAACAACAAAAACACATCAACACACACCACAAACAAAAACAAGAACTAGAACAACAAAAACAACTTCAAAACACACATGGATAATGTCAACACACATCAACAAAAATAACACATCAACACCAATACCAAAATGCGCATCAACAAGAATTATATCCACAAACATTAACAGCAAGAACTACGACATATCAAAAAGATCAACACACATCTACAACATCAAAAACAACCTCAACACACATCAACAACATCAAAAGCAAAGTCAACACACATCAACAACAACAAAGCTAACCTCAACACTGATCTACAGCAACAAAAACAACCTCAACACACATCAACAACATCAAAAATAACCTCAACACACATCGACAAAAACAAAACATCAACAACATCAAAAACAAAATAGAAAACAACATCAACAACATCAAACACAACCTCGACTCACATCAACATCAAAAATAACCTCAACATACATCAACAACAACACAAAACCAACATGAACAACATCAAAAACAACATCAACACAAATTAACAACATCGAACCAACTTAACCCCACATCATCAACATCAAAAACAATCTCAACACACGTCAACAACATCAAAAACAGCATGAACACACATCAGCAACATCAAAAACAACATCAATGCACATCCACATCACAAATAACATCAACAACATTAAAAACAACCTCAACACACATCTCCATCTATTTAGTGCCTGAGTCGTAGGACGACCATTGGCGACCTGCCATGAAGGACAACGCCCTGGTTATCGTCTTCATAGAGGTTTTCTTGGCAGGATTAGTGCAGTGGTTTACCATTGCCTTCTGCACGATGTGAACCTACTGGCAATTTAGGACGGCTAATTAACCTTGTTACTTGTTACTTGTAACCTTGCTAACTAAAGTTGATGAGCCATACGATGAAGTTGTGGGAAAGAATAGTGGAAGCTAGACTAAGGGCAGAGGTCAGCATTTGTGAACAACAGTTTGGTTTCATGCCAAGAAAGAGCACCACAGATGCAGTGTTTACCTTGAGGATGTTAATAGAGAAGTACAGAGAAGGTCAGAAGGAGCTGCATTGTGCCTTTGTGGATCTGGAGAAAGCATATGACAGGGTGCCGAGAGAGGAACTGTGGTATTGTATGAGGAAGTCTGGAGTGGCAGAGAAGTATGTTAGAGTGGTGCAGGACATGTATGAGAGATGTAAGACAGTGGTGAGGTGTGCTGTCGGTGTGACACAAGAGTTCAAGGTGGAGGTGGGACTGCATCAAGGGTCAGCTCTCAGCCCCTTCTTGTTTGCTATGGTGATGGACAGGCTGACAGACGAGGTTAGATAAGAATCTCCATGGACTATAATGTTTGCAGATGACATTGTGATCTGTAGTGAGAGCAGAGAACAAGTGCAGGAAAATCTAGAGAGGTGGAGGTATGCCCTGGAAAGGAGGGGAATGAAGGTTAGCCTCAGTAAAACAGAATACATGTGTGTGAATGACAAGGACCCAGGAGGAACGGTGAGGTTACAGGGGGCAGAGATAAGGAAGGTGGAGGATTTTAAGTACTTAGGGTCAACAATCCAGAGCAATGGAGAGTGTGGAAAAGAGGTGAAGAAGCGTGTGCAGGCAGGTTGGAATGGTTGGAGAAAAGTGTCCGGTGTGATGTGTGATAGGAGAGTGTCAGCAAGAATGAAAGGAAAAGTGTACAAGACGGTGTTGAGGCCAGCGATGTTGTATGGGTTAGAAACAGTGGCCCTGGGGAAAAGACAGGAGGCAGAGCTGGAGGTAGCAGAGATGAAAATGTTGAGGTTCTCTTTGGGAGTAACGAGGATGGATAGGATTAGGAATGAGCACATCAGAGGGACAGCACAAGTAAGACGTTTTGGCGACAAAGTCAGAGAGGCTCAATTGAGATGGTTTGGACATGTACAGAGGAGGGATAGTGAGTATATTGGTAGTAGGATGCTGAGGCTGGAACTACCAGGCAGAAGGCCGAGAGGAAGACCAAAGAGACGATTCATGGATGTGGTGAAGCAGGACGTGAAGGTAGCTGGTGTAATAGAAGTAGATGCAAAGGATAGGGTGAGATGGAGGCAGATGATTCGCTGTGGCGACCCCTGAAGGGAAAAGCCGAAAGGAAAAGAAGAAGAATTAACCTACTGTGCATGTCTTTGGATTGTGGGAGGAAACCCACGCAAGCACAGGGAGAACATGCAAACGCCACACAGAAACGCCCAGGCCGGGAAACGAATCCAGGCCTTCTTGCTGTGGGGCAGACACGCTAACTACTATGCCACCCCAACACACATCAGCAACATCAACACACATCAACAACATCAAAAACAACCTCAGACATCAACAACAACAAAAAATGAAATCAACGCACATTAACACACATCATCGACAAAAACAACATCAACATGCATCAACAATCACTCAAGGGAAAAATCAACACACGCCAACACACATAATCATCACAACACTAATAACAACGTCATCACATCAACAACAACACATCAGCACACAAAAACACACATTAATAGAAATAACAATGAAAACAATAACATCAGCAACAACAATCACAAAAACTATAGCAGCATCCACAACAGCAACAACAATGGTGCATCAAAAACAACAAAGGCACATCAACACATATTAAGAACAATAAAAACAACATGTCAACAGCAACAATTCAACACAAAATCTCGGATGAAAACATCGATAAATTTTACTAAACTAATTGTTTTTTTCTTCAATAAAATCTTTTGAAACTATCATCAGTCTCACTTCGCCTCTAAAGTTCACCAACTCATTTTATGTTTTCGCACCAGCCTCTGTGGATTTCTTTCTGTTTTATTAACGTGTACATCGTTGAAATAAAACGGTTAGTCTACCAGAATCTGAGCTACAGTGAAACCATGTCCAACAAATTTAATCTGTTCCGAGGGTGAGCTCGTAAGCCAAAAGGTCCGTTAGATAAAACAATTATTCCCATAAGAATTAACAGAAAACCAATTAATCCGTTCCAACCCCCTCCCAAACTCATATAACCTGCCACAAACATGTATATTTGACCTAATATATTAAAGATAAACATGTAAAAACAATAAATATTTCATAATAATAATAATAATTATTATTATTATTATTATTATTATTATTATTATTATTATTATATGTACATTAACATTAATACTAATTAATAATAAATAATAATAAAAACAAGAATAAACAATAAGTCCGCTAACCCTTCCGATCTTCGACTGCGGCAAAGATGTCACGTGGGCAGGCAGGAGGTGATGCATAACAGAGAAGAAGGAGGAGGAGAAGAATTTTGTACGTGTGCACGCTACAAATGCCAGGAGAAAAGGCTTGTGGTGAGCTCCCAAAAGGCCATTTCTTCTCAAACAGAAGGGTTGATGATGGTGTGATGTCGGGGGGGGGGGGGGGGGGGGGGGGTATGACCCCGGGAAACATGCTTTTTTTTCCATACTGTACTAGAATTAAGTGTAATTGTACATCCTCTACAGTAAGTGGCAGTGGTGCTATCACTGTGTTCCCTATGGTGTACCGAAAAAGCACCGAGCAAACGATCTGAAGTACAGTAAACACTATTTATAGTCTTGTGTGGGGTGCTGGGAGGGCGTGAAATGGTTTTTTTTTTTTCTTCCTACAGGGAGCATCACTGAAAATAATTGAGAAGCAATGCACAAGGTGTTCTCGGCGCGCGGAGGAATACACGTGGAAGAATTCGAGGCTGTTCGGAAAAACCATTTCCCCATCAGTGCACGTAAATCAAAATTTGCTGGTTGGATGGGGCAGATTTTTGGTGGGATCGAAGCTCATATCATGGAAAATTCCTTGTAAAAGACATTCATATGTCAAAGAACCGTTGTACTATTTGAAAGGGGGAAAATGTAAAATTAAAGCCAGTGAACGTGAAACATGGGCAGTGGTAGCCTGGTGGTAAGGTGCTGGATCACTGATCCTAAGGTTGGGGGTTCAAGTCCCACTCTCCACATGTTGTCACATACACACACACACACCCCTGCCCATGCAGTTAACTGGGTTATCAAATTCCGACCATGTCTCTCACTGTCCGTGGTGTGAGGTTCATGTAAAAGAATCATTGCTGACTTTCAACAAGAGAAGCTGCATAGCCATCAGTGTGTGTCTGCCCTGTGATGGACTGATGAGCTGTCCAGCGTGTACTCTGGCCTTGACCAGAGTCAGCTGAGATGGGCACCAGCCTCCCTGTGACCCAAATTAG
>CM045737.1:49007347-49027347 GCA_024760905.1 Plotosus lineatus | reverse complement strand
TTATTAGATTTTAAACCAAGAGAAAAGAATCCGGGGAGAGAGAGAGAGAGAGAGAGACAGAGACAGACAGAGAGACAGAGAGAGAGAGAGAGAGAAGAACAGATCCCTGCTGGATCCGAGAGCGGATCGTCCTGAGCCGGACTCCTCCTCATTCCTCAGGACCATGGTGTTAGACAAGGAAGAGGGTGAGTACCGTCCGATCCGGTGTCGGTTGGGTTCGGGCTCGGTACCGCGGCATGAGTCAGTAGCGCGTGCGGTTTGGTTGTTTGGTTGAAAAACAGCGGGAGTAATGTTTCAGGTTTCATCCATTACATTGTAACTCACACACACACACACACCACACACACACGCACACACACACACACCACACACACACACCACACACACACACACTTCCTGATACGAGAGAGCGCGCGAGCGTCTCATTCTGAGACTTTCGTCTCGAAAGAGTGCACGATCATGTCACGTGACATTATTACTACTATTATTATTATTATTATTATTATCAGTAATAGTAGTAGTGTGAGCATTATTACAACCGGAAATGCATACATTATCATCATCATCATCATCATCATCATCATCATCGTCGTCATCATCATTTTATTTGTTATGATGCAGCTTAGGGTTCCTGTGATCTGTCCCGGACCCGAACAACCTCCCAGAACTAAACAAACCTTTGACCCCTGTGTATTGTGATGGTGCAGGTGAAAATTCCATGTGTTTATTTATTTCAGCTTTATTATTTATATCAGAAGCTATAGAAGTGAACACTGGACCCCCCCACCCCACCCAAAGGGGGGGGGGGTATTGAAACTAATCCCTTTAATTCCTTCCTCAGGTCGAAACTCAAGAGGCTGACCTGCTCTGAAGGCCCCTGGGGGCCCTGAATGCTGCTCTCACGCAGCCTTTACTCTGGCCCTTCTTTATTTTTAGTCATGTGATGTAGTAATGGTCTTTACTTCAAACCCGTCATTTATCTTTAAAAAAAAAAAGGATATTTCATATCACATCCTTTCACTCAGCCTCTGAAAACCAATAAAAGAGGCATAAATTTGTGCGGTCCTGGTGAAGACGTGTTGCGCGCTAATGTACCCGGATTAACTCAACTGTAAATTGTCTGGTCTGGACGGCCGTCTCGGTAAAAGTTCCCCCTCGTATGATTCATGGCTCGGGATTGCTTTTAACTGCCATCGGCGAAGCAATATGGGGAAATGTACAAGGTGATGCAAATGGCATTAGCGGGAGAGGATGCACAGGAGCATGTAATGCAGTCAATACTACATTAACTACTGAAGCCCAATTACAGCTGCGCAGCAGCAGAGTGGCTTTTAGGAGCATTAGGACTTACAGAGGAGGAGAGGAGGGGGGGGGAAGCTTAGATCACCTGCTGCTCATTGCCTAAAAGCTTCACCCTTTACATGCTGGGGCCGACCAACTGCGCTGGCATTTCAACACACTCCACTCACACACACACACCACTCACACACTCGCACACACTCACACACTGCACACCAAGCGTGCACACATGCACTCACACAAGCACACACCATGTGCACACACACACACACACACACACTACACGCATACACACCACTCACACATGCACTCACACACCACTTGCACGCCACACACACAGACACACCACACACATCATGCACGCACCACTCACACGCACACACACACACAGGCGCACATGTGCGCACACACCACTCACACGCATGCACACGCCACTCGCACACACGCACAAGCATGCACTCACATACATACCAGGCACTCAAACGCACATACACACACACACTCGTGCTCACACACATGCACTCTCGCACTTGTATACACAACACAGCATAATGTAATCTGTGTATATTGTTGTCTGTGTGTGTGTGTGTGTGTGTGTGTGTGTGCGTGCAACAGCCTAAGTATCAAGTGTGAAATCAGCATCATTGTGTGTGTGAGTGTGTGAGTGTGTGTGTGTTGGGGGGGTATTTTTATTTTATTATTATTGTTTTTTGACACAGTTTTCCATCTCACCATAAGCACAAATAACAGCAGCGCTCTCATGTCACCAAGTCCGATTTTAGATTGGGGTAATAACAATGCTGAACAACGCCACATTTCTCCGCCTCATACGCGCGAGGCCACGGGTTTGTAATTTAATGTGAGGTTATTCTATCACGAGAGGAGGGAAAAAAAATCCTCGTTGTAATTAAATTGTGTTGCGTGTTGAGATCCGGCGTGTTCGCATCCGCGCGCTCCACTTTTACTCCCCGGTGGACTTCTTTGATCTGAAAAAGTAATGAAGATTAATAAAATTTCACCAAATAATGATGTTTTATTTACAAAGAAACAGGATGGAGGGATGAAGTAAGATGGAAAGATGGCGCGTAGGCTGTTAAGAGAGAGTATGATGGTGTGATGGAACAAATCAGAATGAAAAAGGAGTCTGTAAGAATGGAGGGATGTACTAGGATACAGAGATATATGTATGGAGCTACCATAGGATGGAGGGATGGTGTGGGGTGGACGGATGCAGTCAGATAGAGAGATGCAGTACAATGGTGAAATGGTGAGAGATGGAGAGATGGTATGGGATGATGTGATGGTGCAGGGTAGAGATACAGTTGGATACAGATATGCTGTAGGATGGAGGGATGCTGTAGGATGGAGGGATGCTGTAGGATGAAAAGATGGTGTATGATGGAGAGATGGTGTAGGACGGATGGAGAGAAGGTGTAGGACGGATGGAGAGATGGTGTAGAATGGGTGGAGGGATGCTGTAGGATAGATGGAGGCTGTAGGATGGAGGGATGCAGTAGAATGAAGCAATGGTGTAGGATGGATGGATGGTGCCAGATGGAGAGATGCAGTAACATGGGTGGATGGTGTTGTTATGGACGAATGGTGCAATATGTATGGATTCTGTAGGATGAACAGATAGTATAGAGGGATGGATGGAGGGATTGTTCAAGAAGCTTTGTCATTCTAACCACGTGTACCTGACACAGTACATAGTGAAATGAAACCAGACTTCTCCAGGAACTCGTGCTACATAAACGTACAACATAAAGTTCAAATACAAAAAAACCCAAGCCCAAGCTGGGACCAGGTTCTTCTCCAAGCCACATAAAGTGCAAAGTGTGCAACTGGGCGCAAACAGTGAAAAATACAATTCAGTGCAAAAAGAAAGACAACACAAGAACAAGACCCTCGGTGAAGAAAGAAAAAGTAAGAAAAGAAGATCTAGTGAAATGTAAAAAATGAAAAGGAAATGATGTACGGAGCAGTTGAGGTAATGCAAATAGAAATGGGAATATAATGCATAGCTGATGTAGGATGGGTGGATGATGCCGGATGGATGGATGGAGTGATGGTGCAGAATGGAGGGATGCAGTAAGATGGGTGGATTGTGTAGGATGAGTAGATGGTGTAAGATGGGTGAATGGTGTAGGATGGATGTATGCAGTGATGGTGCAGTATGGAGAGATGCAGTAGGATGGATAAATGGTGTAGGAGGCGTAAATGGAGTAAGATGATTGAATGGTGTAGGATGGATGTATGGAGTGATGATGCAGGATGGAGAGATGCAGTAGGATGGATGGTGTAAGAGTCATACATGGAGTAAGATGGATGAATGGTGTAGGATGGATGTATGCAGTGAAGTTGCCGGATAGAGAGATGCAGTAGAATGGATGGTGCAGGAGGCGTAGATGGAGTAAGATGGTTGAATGGTGTAGGATAGATGTATGGAGTGATGGTGCAGGATGGAGAGATGCAGAAGAATGGGTGGATGATGTAGGATTTGTAGATGGAGTAAGATGATTGAATGATGTAGGATGGATGTATGCAGTGATGGTGCAGTATGGAGAGATGGGATGGATGGATGGTGTAGGAGGCATAGATGGTGTAAGATGGTTGAATGGTGTAGGATGGATGGATGCAGTGATGGTGCAGTATGGAGAGATGCAGTAGGATGGATGGATGGTGTAGGAGGTGTAGGAGGTGGAGATGGTGTAAGATGGTTGAATGGTGTAGGAGGTGTAGATGGTGTAAGATGATTGAATGGTGTAGGATGGATGTATGGAGTGGTGGTGCAGGATGGAGATGCAGTACGATACGTGGCTAATATAGGATGAGTAGATGGAGTAAGATGATTGAATGGTGTAGGATGGATGTATGTAGTGATGGTACAGTATGGAGAGATGGGATGGCTGGATGGATGGTGCAGGAGGTGTAAATTTAGTAAGGTGGTTGAATGGTGTAGGATGGATGTATGGAGTGATGCTGCAGGATGGAGATGCAGTACGATGGGTGGATGGTGTAGGAGGCGTAGATGGAGTAAGATGGTTGAATGGTGGAGGATAGATGTATGGCCTGATGGTGTAGGACGGAGATGCAGTACGATGGGTGGATGGTGTAGGAATCGTAGATGGTGTAAGATGGTTGAATGGTGTAGGATGAATGTATGGCGTGATGGTGCAGGAGGGAGATGCAGTACGATGGGTGGATGGTGTAGGAGGCGTAGATGGAGTAAGATGGTTGAATGGTGGAGGATAGATGTATGGCATGATGGTGTAGGACAGAGATGCAGTACGATGGGTGGATGGTGTAGGAATCGTAGATGGTGTAAGATGGTTGAATGGTGTAGGATGAATGGATGGCGTGATGGTGCAGGAGGGAGATGCAGTACGATGGGTGGATGGTGTAGGAGGCGTAGATGGTGTAAGATGGTTGAATGGTGTAGGATGGATGTATGCAGTGATGGTGCAGTATAGAGAGATGCAGTAGGATGGATGGATGGATGGTGTAGCAGGCGTAAATGGAGTAAGGTGGTTGAATGGAGTAGGATGGATGTATGGATTGATGGTGCAGGAGGGAGATGCAGTACGATGGGTGGATGGTGTAGGAGGCATAGATGGTGTAAGATGGTTGAATGGTATAGGATGGATGTATGGAGTGATGGTGCAGGATGGAGATGCAGTACGATGGGTGGATGGTGTAGGATGGTCAGATTTCAGTGATGTTTATTCTGCGAGAGAATAATCGTCTCATTTCAGACATGTCATGTGATCATTTGCATCGTTGCGTTCTCTCGGACCTTGAGAACGGAAATGAAAAGGAGAGGTTGGTTAATTTCGGACCCTAAACGCCGGCAGTCCAGTCGGATCTGTCCGTTTCGTATGGCATGTGCTGTGACGGCAACGTTTCAGACCAACTCTGTGGAAACTGTAATAAAACTCGCCTGCGCTTCGGGCTCTGATTTATATTTTGAAATAATAAGAAGTGCTTGATGCGTTCTTGGCGTTACCATGGTAATTGTGTCTCATAGCGATGTTATATTGATTTAGGAAGTGGACAGTAATATTTCTTTTGTTATTTTCCTCCTTTCTGTGAGTTGATTTCTAATTTCCACTCTGAGATTGCTTTCATACATTCCTTAAGTCTTTTTTTTTCTCCTCCCTCTCTGCGCAATGTAATTTTCTCTCTTGGTATTTGCTATTTTCTAAGATTATTGGCTCGGTTTTTATTCTAAATTAAACTTTGCCAATTTCAAATATTGAAATTACATCAATGTTTTTTTCTCGCCTCGGGTCTCGCGCAATATTACACCTGCATTCAGGACTTAATACTTGTGTTATATTGCATCATCCTGAAAAAGCCTACAAAACACTTTCTATTGAGTGTGTGTGTGTGTGTGTGTGTGTGTGTGTGTGTGTGTCTGTGTGTGTGTGTGTGTGTGTGCAGACCTCAGATCTCTATCACAGCCATACTGTCTCACATCTCTGTCGATGTATATCATTTCCATTATGTCCCTTACACACACGCACACACAGAGCGGTAGCGAGACAAGCGACTCATTCGTGTACCTGGCATGTACCTGGTCTCAAAAGGACCCCCCCCCCCCCCTCTACAAAACACATCATGCTAACAAGTCCATTGTGATTAGCGGAGCGTGAGTCTTCAAACACCGTTTTCCAATCACCTGGAGACCTTCAGTCCTGCCGTCTGAGCACCATAGAATCCCACACAGTAAAGGAAAAAGAAAGGCGGCAAGGTGAAGTCTTCACGCTAAGTGTATTAAAAGCCCGTCCAAAAAAAAAAAACAAAAAAACCACACTGCAGCGGGCCTTTTCCCCTGCGCCAGTCAGTGGTGACAAGAGCAGGGGATTGTGGGAGAAGTGACGTGTGGTTCCCAGTGGATTTGCTGTGAGGAATAGTGCACCGAGTGTGACGAGCGTGATACGGCTCCATATTGATGATTTTACAGTAGCTGGTTTTTAATTTACTTTCCTTTGCTCTTTAGACCACACATCATTCCCACCAGTGTCCTCTCGCTGCCACTTTCTCACTACAGGCTCGAGTCATCTCATTTAACGCGGTGTGTGTGTGTGTGTGTATGTGTGTGTATGTGTGTGTATGTGTGTGTATGTGTGTATGTGTGTGTATGTGTGTGTATGTGTGTGTATGTGTGTGTATGTGTGTGTATGTGTGTGTATGTGTGTGTATGTGTGTGTATGTGTATGTGTGTGTGTGTGTGTGTGTATGTGTGTGTATATGTGTGTATATGTGTGTTTTATTTCTACTGATTTCTACTTTTAGCTATTTTTTCCAGACTGGTTTTCTGAATTGTGATTGGTCAGAAAGTGCTGAGTTCTGGACTGTGATTGGTCAGAAGGTGATTCATATTGCACAACATCGGTTCCGACTGTAGGACAGGTTCATGTTAAGTAGAACTAGGGGTCATAAATGGAAGTTATTTAAGGGTAAATTTAGCACAAATATTAGGAAATATTTTTTCTCGCAGAGGGTAATTTCAGTGTGGAATAGATTGCCTAACCACGTTGTCGAAGCAGAAACCTTACAAGTCTTCAAAAGCAGACTTGATCTAGTGCTGGATACCATCTAGTCATGAAAAAAAAAAAAAAGTGCGTCTTTAAGGTTAGAGTCACTTTAGAATAGGACAATGGTGAGCTTAGTTGGGCTGAATGGCCTGTTCTCACCACTCATGTTATGTTATGTTATGTTATGTTAATGCACTCACTGTAATTGTTATCGTTTCTATACTAACAGACAATACATAAGGGCATGTCCAAGGGACACTATAGAATGTCGGGATGGTGTGGGATTGAGCGATGTAAAAGGAGACACAGACAATGAGACAGAGAGTGTAAGAAACACAAGGACATTAAGACTTCAACAGTGAGACGCAAAGAAAGTGGGACACAGAGCGGCCATGAGACCAAGACACTGAGACCCAGACAATGAGACATAGATGGTGAGACAGAGTGTAAGCAGTGAGACACAGAGACAGTAAGATACAGAAAGAGTGAGATGAAGAGAATGAGACACAGAGCGAGTGAGACTTAGAATGTACGACACAGAATTCTCACTGTGAGACCCTGAGCAAATGAGGCACAAAGGCAGTGGGACATGGTTGGGAAAAGACAAAGGCAGTGAGACAGATTGTGCGACACACACCGTGAGACACATAGGGACACAGAAATATGAATCAGAGAGGGACACACTGAGCCACTAAGACACAGAAAGATTGAGACACATAGACACATTTTGAAAGCTAGGTGTGTCCCCAGTGTCCCCCCTCAGAGAAATGTTTGGTGTAATAATTTCACATCCACAGATGATGTGCGGTTCTGCCTGTTAGCTGTTAAAAGGGCCACATTTAATCCCACCTGAACAACACACACACACACACACACACACACACACACACACACACACACACACACACACACACACACACACACACACACACACACACAACTGTGAAGTCTACAGTGACAGTAAGCTGTGTGTGTGTGTGTGTGTGTGTGTGTGTGTTAGGGATTAGTGAAAGCAGGGACGAGTGAATATGAAACAGGAAGTGCTCTTTTTTGTTCAGGATGTGACTTTAATTGAACATTGCAGGAGAGAAGAATCTCAAACACATTCCTTCAAAATGTTCCTTAATACATTTTTCTGATCCCTGCATGGTGTACTGTGCACACCCCACACTACCAGGGATGCACTTAGGCAAGATGTGACAGTAGGATGCATTCTGAGAAGAATGTGAGTGGGTTCATAATACATTAACACTACACTGCACCACTACCCTCATGTTCACACTGCGTTAACTCCAAGTCATACTGACTACATTGACATTGAACTACACTGACACTACACTGTACTAACACTAACAGTACACTGAACTAACACTTAACCAGCACTACACTAAATTAACATTAACACTACAATGGACCAACATTAACACCACACCAAAACTACACTGCATTAATACTACACTGTACTAATACTAACAGTACACTGAACTAACACTTAACCAGCACTACACTAAATAACATTAACACTACAATGTACCAACATTAACACCACACCAAAACTACACTGCATTAATACTACACTGTACCAACATTAACACCACACCAACACTAAGCTACATTAACACTACACTGTACTAACACTAACAGTACACTGAACTAACACTTAACCAGCACTACACTAAATTAACATTAACACTACACTGTACCAGCATTAACACCACACCAACACTAAGCTACATTAACACTACACTACACTAGATTAACACTACACTGTACCAACATTAACACCACACCAACACTACATTAACACCAAACCAACACTGCACTACATTTTCCAAAATTTTTGTCCCTGGATATGAAACAAGTTCACGTTATGAAAGCAGCATCTTAAAAATTAAAACGCGGCATTCAAACATTCAAATGATGCACAAGCTGCTCTCCCATCAATGACATTTAAACATCCCACCCCGCTGGCCTCCCATTGGCTAGGAGGGATGACGCAGGTCCCTCCCATTGAACTGCATTTTACATGTAAAACGTGTAATTGGTTCTAAGGCCCCCAATACTGCCCCCTAAACCCTTTAAAAATTATAACAGTATACCTTTTAAGACCTCCTTCTGCTTCAATATCGGACCGATGGTAGACGGGTTTGGCCATATTCCTTTGTGATATCACTCAAGCCTGTTTCTTCTTCTCACACACACACACACACACACACACACACACACACACACACTCCCATAATGATTTTCGTGTAAAGGACAGAGTTACTGTTATTCCATGCTTTATTTCTTGACTCGGGCTTAACCTTCCATAAACATTTGTAACTCTCCTAGACGACATGGTCAACATACGCGCGCACACACACACACACGTGCATGTGATTTCTGGTGCGAGTGAGAAGAAAAAATGGGCTTGAGTGATATCACAAAGGAATATGGCCAAACCCGTCTACCATCGGGACAATATTGAAGCAGAAGGAGGTCTTAAAAGGTATACTGTTATAATTTTTAAAGGGTTTAGGGGGTAGTATTGGGGGCCTTGGAACGAATCATGCGTTTTACTTGTAAAATGTGTTTCAATTTATGAAAACTCCAGGTTACAAAAAAAAGCTCTGGAACGGATTAATTTTGCAAAGTGAGGTACCACTGTACACTAAAACTTCACTACATAAACAGTAACACTACATAGTGCTAACACTTCACAATGACAACAGTACAGCTACACTACACCAACACTACAAAGTATAAACCAAATACTACAATAACATTCATATTATAATAACAGTACAGTATACTAAGGTAATAATATACCAACACTACCACTCCAATACAATTACACTATATGAAGAGTACTACATTACATTAATACCAACCCTACACACAATACACTATAACATTATCAGTGGATTAACAATACACACTGCATTCACAATACACACCGTGCGCTATAGAACATTAACAGTACACGGCATTAATACTACACTACAGCCTCATGTTTTCTTGTCACACTTTAATGTAACTCTCTCCTGTGGCCTGCTGGAGCTGATAATGGAGTGGCCGTTCCATTTAACTCTTGAGTTCTCCTGCTACATCAATAACCAACCGCTGATGGTGTGTCCATTCAATCGAAGAGATTGTCTCACTGCTGCCGACACACACACACACACACACATGCGCACACACACACACGCCTAATAAAAGATATGATACAAGTGGTGATTCTCTAAAATAAGAGACTCCCCTCAGTTCCTGTGATATGTCTATGTAAATCAATTAGTGTTTGTGTTACCTGATCGTGTGTTGGATTAAAATCAACAACAATCACTTAAATCATGCATAAATAGCACGATTAACTGACAGCTGTACACCGCTGAGGTCTGGTCGGTGATTGGTGAGAATGTGATGAATTCTGCAACACGATTAGTCAGATCAGGTTCAGTTCTGGATTGTGATTGGTCAGGAGGTGTTGATTTCTGGATTGTGGTTAGTCAGGTGTTCAATTCTGGATTGTGATTGGTCAGGAGGTGTTGATTTCTGGATTGTGGTTAGTCAGGTGTTCAATTCTGGATTGTGGTTAGTCAGGAGGTGTTGATTTCTGGATTGTGGTTAGTCAGGTGTTCAGTTCTGGATTGTGATTGGTCAGGAGGTGTTGATTTCTGGATTGTAATTGGTGAGATGTTAAGCTCTGCATTCCGATTCGTCACGGAAACTCTGACAGCAGGTGAGGTAAATAAATCTTTTTACACTCGAGCCTAGTGGGGCCTAGAGTCTAGTGGGTGGTGATGGCCTGGTGGTAAAGGGCACTGGATCGGTGATCCTAAGGTTTGGGGTTCAAGTCCCACTCTCCACAAGGTTGTCACTGCCCCTCCATTGCAGCTAACTGGGTTATCAAAGGCTGGTCGTGTCTCTCACTGTCTATGGTGAGATGTTCATGTAAAAGAACCGTCGTTGACTTTTATAAAGAGGAGCTGCAAAGCCGTCAGCGTGTTTCTGCCCCTTGCTAAAGGGTTGTGTCAGGAAGGGCATCCGACATGAAAACCTATGCCAAATCAAACATCCGAATTAGATGATTCGCTGTGGCGACCCCTGAAAAAAGGAAAAAAGGCGGAAGGAAAAGACACTCGAGCCTAGTGGCTCATCAGGCCGGCGCTTATTCTCAGATTCCGTAGCGTGAAACCACCACGAGTTCAACTTCTTCTGGATGGGATGCTAGTCCAACCTTCCCAGTATTCTTAATGGTACCCACTCATACTGCTGGGTGGACACTGAGAGGCACACTTGTGGTTAAGACCTTACCCAGGGGCATTAACACAGTCAGGGTCTAACTAGGATTTGAACCCACAAACTCTTGATCATAAAATCACCACCCGAACCACAACACCACCGGCCCAAACACGTACAGTAGTGCAGGTTTATATTTATATAATCTGGAATTGTTTCTATAGTAACATATCATTTATGGGACAAGTGCAGGGGTGTGTGCAAGGGTGTGTGCAGGTTTGTTTACTGGTTTGTTTACAGGGGTGTGTGCAGGTTTGTTTACAGGGGTGTGTGCAGGTTTGTTTACAGGGGTGTGTGCAGGTTTGTTTACTGGTTTGTTTACAGGGGTGTGTGCAGGTTTGTTTACAGGGGTGTGTGCAGGTTTGTTTACTGGTTTGTTTACAGGGGTGTGTGCAGGTTTGTTTACAGGGGTGTGTGCAGGTTTGTTTCCAGGGGTGTGTACAGGTTTGTTTACAGGGGTGTGTGCAGGTTTGTTTACAGGGGTGTGTACAGGTTTGTTTACTGGTTTGTTTACAGGGGTGTGTGCAGGTTTGTTTACAGGGGTGTGTACAGGTTTGTTTACTGGCTTGTTTACAGGGGTGTGTGCAGGTTTGTTTACAGGGGTGTGTGCAGGTTTGTTTACAGGGGTGTGTACAGGTTTGTTTACAGGGGTGTGTGCAGGTTTGTTTACAGGGGTGTGTACAGGTTTGTTTACAGGGGTGTGTACAGGTTTGTTTACTGGTTTGTTTACAGGGGTGTGTGCAGGTTTGTTTATTGGTTTGTTTACAGGGGTGTGTGCAGGTTTGTTTATTGGTTTGTTTACAGGGGTGTGTACAGGTTTGTTTACAGGGGGGTGTGCAGGTTTGTTTACAGGGGTGTGTACAGGTTTGTTTACAGGGGTGTGTACAGGTTTGTTTACAGGGGTGTGTACAGGTTTGTTTACTGGTTTGTTTACAGGGGTGTGTGCAGGTTTGTTTACTGGTTTGTTTACAGGGGTGTGTGCAGGTTTGTTTATTGGTTTGTTTACAGGGGTGTGTGCAGGTTTGTTTACAGGGGTGTGTACAGGTTTGTTTACAGGGGTGTGTGCAGGTTTGTTTACAGGGGTGTGTACAGGTTTGTTTACAGGGGTGTGTGCAGGTTTGTTTACTGGTTTGTTTACAGGGGTGTGTGCAGGTTTGTTTATTGGTTTGTTTACAGGGGTGTGTGCAGGTTTGTTTACGGGGGTGTGTGCAGGTTTGTTTACTAGTTTGTTTAGAGGGGTGTGTGCAGGTTTGTTTACAGGGGTGTGTGCAGGTTTGTTTTCTGGTTTGTTTAGAGGGTGTGTGCAGGTTTGTTTACAGGGGTGTGTACAGGTTTGTTTACAGGGGTGTGTGCAGGTTTGTTTACTGGTTTGTTTACAGGGGTGTGTACAGGTTTGTTTACAGGGGTGTGTGCAGGTTTGTTTACAGGGGTGTGTACAGGTTTGTTTACAGGGGTGTGTACAGGTTTGTTTACAGGGGTGTGTGCAGGTTTGTTTACAGGGGTGTGTACAGGTTTGTTTACAGGGGTGTGTACAGGTTTGTTTACTGGTTTGTTTCCAGGGGTGTGTGCAGGTTTGTTTATTGGTTTGTTTACAGGGGGGTGTACAGGTTGGTTTACAGGGGTGTGTGCAGGTTTGTTTACAGGGGTGTGTGCAGGTTTGTTTGCAGGGGTGTGTACAGGTTTGTTTACTGGTTTGTTTACAGGGGTGTGTACAGGTTTGTTTACTGGCTTGTTTACAGGGGTGTGTGCAGGTTTGTTTATTGGTTTGTTTACAGGGTGTGTGCAGGTTTGTTTACAGGGGTGTGTACAGGTTTGTTTACAGGGGTGTGTGCAGGTTTGTTTACAGGGGTGTGTACAGGTTTGTTTACAGGGGTGTGTACAGGTTTGTTTACTGGTTTGTTTACAGGGGTGTGTGCAGGTTTGTTTATTGGTTTGTTTACAGGGGTGTGTGCAGGTTTGTTTACAGGGGTGTGTGCAGGTTTGTTTACAGGGGTGTGTACAGGTTTGTTTACAGGGGTGTGTGCAGGTTTGTTTACAGGGGTGTGTACAGGTTTGTTTACAGGGGTGTGTGCAGGTTTGTTTACTGGTTTGTTTACAGGGGTGTGTGCAGGTTTGTTTATTGGTTTGTTTACAGGGGTGTGTGCAGGTTTGTTTACGGGGGTGTGTGCAGGTTTGTTTACTAGTTTGTTTAGAGGGGTGTGTGCAGGTTTGTTTACAGGGGTGTGTGCAGGTTTGTTTTCTGGTTTGTTTAGAGGGGTGTGTGCAGGTTTGTTTACAGGGGTGTGTACAGGTTTGTTTACAGGGGTGTGTGCAGGTTTGTTTACAGGGGTGTGTGCAGGTTTGTCTACAGGGGTGTGTGCAGGTTTGTTTACAAGGGTGTGTACAGGCTTGTTTACAGGGGTGTGTACAGCCTTGTTTACAGGGGTGTGTGCAGGTTTGTTTACTGGGGGGTGTACAGGTTTGTTTACAGGGGTGTGTGCAGGTTTGTTTACTGGTTTGTTTACAGGGGTGTGTGCAGGTTTGTTTAGAGGGTGTGTGCAGGTTTGTTTTCTGGTTTGTTTAGAGGGTGTGTGCAGGTTTGTTTACGGGGGTGTGTGCAGGTTTGTTTACGGGGGTGTGTGCAGGTTTGTTTACTAGTTTGTTTAGAGGGGTGTGTGCAGGTTTGTTTACAGGGGTGTGTGCGGGGTTTGTTTACAGGGGTGTGTGTGGGGTTTGTTTACAGGGGTGTGTGCGGGTTTGTTTACTGGTTTGTTTACAGGGGTGTGTGCAGGTTTGTTTACTAGTTTGTTTAGAGGGGTGTGTGCGGTTTGTTTACAGGGGTGTGTGCGGGGTTTGTTTACAGGGGTGTGTGCAGGTTTGTTTACAGGTTTGTTTACAGGGGTGTGTGCAGGTTTGTTTACTGGTTTGTTTAAAGGGGTGTGTGCAGGTTTGTTTACAGGGGTGTGTGCAGGTTTGTTTACAGGTTTGTTTACAGGGGTGTGTGCAGGTTTGTTTACAGGGGTGCGTGCAGGGTTATTTACAGGGTGTGTGCAGGTTTGTTTACAGGGGTACGTGCAGCTTTGTTTACAGGGGTGTGTACAGGGGTGTGTGCATGTTTGTTTACAAGGCTGTGTATAGGGAGCACCATGTTCAGCGCACAAGCCACTGATAGTAAACTTTACAATTTTCCAGTTGAATGTATAACAATCTGTGTGTTTGTGAGGTGGTGAAAGAACAAGCGTTTATCGCCGCTTTACTGTCAGTGACATCAGGAGCTCACTCGTATAATTCAAATGTAACTGTACAGTAATTTATTATTTTTTTAAATAAAAAAAATCTAATCGTTGACAAATGGCTGTAGTAGAAGTGCGTTCCAATCCAGCATTAGCATTAATTTGCACTTCTGAGTGAGCGCTTCAATAACACGGGATTCGTCTCTCCTCAAACTCAGGGCTCCCACAGCGGAACGTTCATTATTTAACTTTAAATTTGCCCAAATGGGGTTCAGCTCGTACGAGTTCTTCGAGTGGTGCAGCTCGGAATGCAGCCCCTGTCTCCTGACATATCCTTCTGGGATAATAAGTGAGCGGTAATTGCTAGTAAGAGGGGCATTTCACATATCACTTTCTAACCTTGGAGCTGACACTGACTTTTTAGAGGCGCACATTACGCTCAGATGAATGCATTTTTAATGTTGTCCAAAAAAAAAAAAAAAAAAAGACTTGTTTTGGGTCTGATTGCACTTCCAAGGTACAGTATTAAAAAAAAAAAAAAAAAAAAAAAAAAAAAACAACTAAAAATAAATCAAGATGCTGCTAATGGTTGTCAGAAATCGTGGAGTGGCAGATAAGGTGTTATTTCTCGGAAGGTCTGGCGAGATTAATGGAACAGACAGATTCATTCCTGTTATTGAAATGCTAATGTGGTGTGAAGAAGATGACGGAAGAAAGAGTTGTGTTGGTGTTTATACGTGAAGAGAAACTGCATTTCTCAGGCGGAGCGATAGAGACGCTGTAAAACGGGTTCGAGGTTGGATAACGATCGGAAGGATGAAGGTCACATTCCGACGTCTTGCGCGTTGCGGTTGCAGGTCTGATGGGTTCTCTGTGCAACTCTCTGGTGTGATTCGTTTTCTCTGCACTTGCTTTCTTTTCTGTGCTCCCCTTTTCTTTCTTTTTTTCGTTTTTACTTCTCGTGGTTTTCTTTTTAATTAATCCCATCTGAATAAATTAAAAAGTAATAGTGAGGTATAAAAGTGTGCAGTGTGTAGGGGGGATAATATAAATTATAAAATATGTGTGCAGACGCTCGCTAATGAAGTGCCATTAACTGTGAGCAAAAACATTCTCTCCGGTTTAAAGAAGGAAGAAAAGAAAAAAAGAAAAAAAGTTGAATGTGAGCGAGAAGCAGGAGACGTGAGAGACACACCTGTGACGTGATGGAAAAGAGAGAAGAGTGGCCTCCTGTTTCCAGACTCCCCACGCTGCAGCACCGGGTTATTGTAGCCTCGGCACAACGCTGCAGCCTCATTTGGGCCGAATCACAAGTAATTATGCGGCGGGAGGGAGGAGGAGGAGGGCTGGCTGACCGCAGGGGTCAGGACACTTGTAACACGTGAAAAGAGCAATTATTCCAGCAGACAAAACCCTCCTTTATCCCAGGCAGGGCCGAGGTCAGCGTGAGTGAGCGAAGCGGCTCTGTTTCACGGGGCCTTATTAACGGCAGCAGGTCTGCTAAAGTTTAGTGAAAATGCCTTTTCCTAATGAACAGCCCCTCCCCCTTTATACTGAAAAGCGCCTTTTTTCCTTCCTTCCATAAAAGTGCTAATGTGTCATAATTACAGGGTGTGACAGAATAAAATGCTGTACACTCTCTCGCTCTCTCTCTCTCTCTCTCGCTCTTGCTCTCTATCTTTTTTTTTTTCTAAATCCAGTTGGAGATAAGAGGACATTGTTCGTTCATTCATTCATTCATTTTCTGAATCGCTTAATCCTAATTAGTGTCACGGGAAGGCTGGCGCCCATCTCAGCCGACTCTGGGCGGCTCACCAGGCCACCGCAGGGCAGAAACACGCTGACGGCTATGCAGCTCCTCTTTACACAACTCAGCAATGGTTCTTTTACATGAACCTCACACCATAGACAGTGAGCGACACGGCCGGCCTTTGATAACCCTTTTTGTGCACTGAGGGGACAGTGACAACCCGTTGAGAGTCTGGGCTTGAGAGGACATTGTTCTCCGCTGTTATTTTGGTGGCTTTGATTCTGTGCTCTGTTCTTATTGTGTTTTATTTTTCCATGTTCAATTGGCATCAGATTAAAACAAACAACAACAACAACAAAAAGGTTCTGAACACATTTCACAATAAAACCCCACAAGAAGGTTAGAATAAATCAAAGTGAGCAGGCTACTCCAAAAAAAAAAAAAAAAAAAAAAAAAAGCTTGAAAATGAACTGTAGATGTCAACCCGGGAATGTGTTCCTACATCCTGTCCGTGCGAGAGCACCTTCTTTGGTGAAGTGCATCCAGTCCTTGTTGTCGTAGCGATGCCAGAATGAGCTTTATTGCCATGAGCCTGCTTCCCATCTCCCAGTGTTATAGCTGCTGTATCCACGAAATGATCAGCAGATGCCCTGTGTGTTGTGCTCCCTGCTTGAGTGGAATGATCGTCTACAGGCTCAATTACGGTAGTGATGGGAGCTGGTGGAAAGGCACTAATTCCCGCAGACAATGACAAGACATCTGTCTGAACTTCCCATTATCCTCTACTGATGATAAGCTCTAGCCTGGGCTGGCAGGGATATGGCGATATTTACACTGGGAAAAGGGCTTACTCGAAAAAAAAAAAAAAAAAAAGCCCCTGATTATTCCTGATGTGTACGGAATACTGACGAGGAGAGCAAGGGATGCGCGAGTGTGTAATACTACAGGTTACTGAAATGCGTGGAAAATACTGGGAAAACTGAAGCGAATGGAATACCAAAGAGGACCAGGGAGGACCGAATAGGGCAGTGGTGGCCTGGTGGTAAGGTGCTGGAGCACTGATACCAATGTTGGGGTTTCAAGCCCCGCTGTCACTGTGCCGGCACGCAGCTTTACATAATATAAACAAATTTGATACAGAATTTAAACATTTCTTTCATAAACCCTACGCTAGCCTTTGTAAACAAAACTGTGGCGAAGGTGGCAAGGAAATTCTCCCTCCGAAACCTTGAGAGAAACAAAATTCAAAAGGGTATCCATCCATCCAAATCTGGTGATAATCTTCACAGGTCCACAGTGTGTGATAAGCAGGAACGGGGGTCTTCTCAGATCAGAACCTCAACCTGTAGTAGCACATTCATACGGATGCATTAGCAGCATTCACATAGCAGAAGGTTCAAGTTCTCTGATATCTCAGAAGTAGCATGTGTACCTCAACAAAAGACAGACAAAGGCAGAGAGAGGTGGTGTGATGGCTTTTGAAGAGGCTAAGCCCAAGCAGGGACTCCGGAATATTTGATTGTCAGCCTGAAGAGCTTCTAGAGTTTGGGGTAGATGAGAATACACTTGTTATTTAAGGTGGCTCCACAGCAAAAAATGACAAGAGGCAGGGTCAGGGGAACGGGCCAACCTCCGACATCAAGATCACCTGATCTGGAAACATTTCCCTCGGTACTTCCAATGATTTTCGAGCTGTGAGTGTCATTGTTCCATCGTTCTGAAACTACGTGTCCACTTCAACATCAAGGGTTTCAAGCTGGGCTTGGGCCAACAACAGACCGTAGCACTGCCTATCCTTCATCACTAAGTATTTTGTGTGTGTGTGTGTGTGTGTGTGTGTGTGTGTGTGTGAATAATAATTTAATTATCTTTAATCTTTCATTTATTTATTTACCTGAACATAGTGGGAGGTTTTTTTTTTTTTTTTTTTTTTTTTGGGGGGGGGGGGGGGGGGACCCTATATTACACAGAAAAATATAAAAGGAAAATCAAATCAGAATGAAACATCTCCATAAATGTGTTTATTTATATAAGATTTCGGTTTTGAAACGGAGTTTTAGTTATACTGTACAGAAACATACAACAAAATATTTAAACTAAATTTTTGTGGGTTTATTTACATTTAAAAGGTGAAAAAGACTCCGTCATGACAAACCCAGAGTTATTTTTTTCATGTTTTCATTTAATTTCATTTTTTTTTTTTTCATTAGTTTTCATTAGTGAATTTCTCCATTGTGAGATTAATAAAGCTGTATCTTATCTTAAGTATTATCCACTCAGGATAATGTCTAGTAATCCTGAGCTAGTGGGCCAATCAGATCGCACCATTTCCATGTAGAATGAACTATAGTGGTACCTTGACTTACAAAGTTAATCTGTACCGAGGGCGAGCTTGTAAGCCACAAAGTTTGTTAGATGAAACAATTATTCCCATAAGAATTAACAGAAAACCAGTTAATCCGTGCCAACCCCCTCCCAAACTCATATAACCTGCCACAAACACATATATTTCACCTAATTCAGTATGTTAAAGATAAACATGTAAAAACACGAAATATTTAATAATAATAATACATGTACATTAACATTAATAATAAATAATAATAAAACAAGAATAAACAATAAGTCAACTAACCATTTTGATCATCGACTGCAGCAAAGATGTCACGTGGGCCCAAAGATACCACGTGGGCAGGCAGGAGGTCGTGTTTAACAGAGTAGGAGGAGGATTATTTTGTGCGTGTGCACACTACAAATGCCAGTGAGGAAAGGCTCGTGGTGAACTCCCACAAGGCCATTTGGTTCTCAAATAGTGGGGCATGCCCCCCTTGTGGGGTGCACGTGTGCTGCCGGAGGGGCACATATGACCCTGGGAACATGCTTTTTTGCCATACTGTACTAAAATTAAATGTAATTGTGCATCCACGACAGTAGTTGGCACTGGCGCTCTCACTGTGTTCCCTATGGTGTAGGGGAAAAGCACCGAGCAAATAATATGAAGTGCAGTAAACACTATTTATAGTCATGCGCTGGGGGGCGTGAAATGTTTTTTTTTTTTTCTTCCTAGAGGGGGCGTCACAGAAAATAATTGATAAGCACTGCACAAGGTGTTCTCGAAGCGCGGAGGAATACGAGGCTAATCAGCCCGGAAAAGCCATTTCAAATTTGCTGGTTGGATGGGGCAGATTTTTGGTGGATCGAAGTTCATATCATGGAAAATTCATCATAAAAGATACTCGTAAGTCAAGATACCACTGTACTGAGACATTATCTACCCTGTAAACTGAGAATACTTCAATCAATTAAAAAAAATGTAAAAAATTAACTATAAAATCTAATGTGTGTGTGTGTGTGTGTGTGGACGCATGTCCTGAGTGTTGTGTAGTGATGGAATGTTTAATTGAAATAATTTAAAACACTTTATTGCTATTTAAAATGATTCATATAAATATTAATGATTATACCGTACAGGATCCCTGATCCTGATCCCCCCCCCCCCCCCGCTCTCTCATTACCTGGTGTTGGTAAAAGCATGAACACACTGCTGATGTTAGAACCACAGTTTTTCATACATGAAGAGCCTTCAGCAGGAGATTTGCGCCACATGACTGCGTTTAATCCCAAAGACATCCCACCGCTCTCCTCCGACACTCAGCTGTCTGTCCATCACTCACTCCGTCTTTTACTCACGAACATGACTGTATTTATGTTTTTGGATGTTTATTATACAGGTACTCAAAGTGTTTATGTATTATTCAGTAATGAGATTCTGCTGCGATGACCTGGTGAGCTGTCCAGGGTGTGCTCTGCCCTCACTCAGAGTTGAATGAGATTTGAGGGAATTTGTGTGTAAAGTTTGTAGTGAATGCGGTGCAGGAGGATACACACACACACACACACACACACACACACACACAC
>CM045737.1:48962347-49002347 GCA_024760905.1 Plotosus lineatus | reverse complement strand
TCCCAGCCATAAATTTAACTAACAGCCTCTTTTCTATTCTCTCTCTCTCTCTCTCTCTCTCTCTCTCTCTCTCTCTCTCTTTCTCGTTTCCTTTTTCCAGAGGGAGGTGCTAATTATATTCCATTCTCAGCACTGCTGATGGCTTGATTGTTCTGAATAATTGACCAAATCTGAATTCAGTAGAAGATTCGAGTACGTTCATGATGCGCATGAAGAAAAAAATCTCAAGTCTGATGTCTCCACGAGAGATTCTAAGTTTATAACATTACACTGTATTATCACCGTTATAATAAAAATAGCACTGTGCTGAGAGATAAGGACGTCTGACTCACAGCAGGAAGGTCTTGGGTTCGAGTCCCATCTGGCAAGAGATTGTTTGACTGGAGTTTGCATGTTCTCTCCGTGCTTGCGTGCGCTTTCTTGAGGAAACCGGACTACCTGGAGAAATTAAGCAGTTTGCTTAATGCCTGCTTCAAATCACCCCTAGGTGCGTGTGTGTGTGTGTGTGTGTGTGTGTGTCATGATCTGGCGAGCTGGTCAGGGTGTCCACCGCTCTCACCTAGAGTCGGCTGAGAATGGCACCAGCCTCCCCACGACCGTAATTAAGCGGCTTAGAAAATGAGTGTCGTTCCAGTTGACCGTAGGTGTGAAGGTGAGTGTGAATGGTTATGTGTGTATATATATGTTGCCCCAACCTATTCCAGTTCAGTGTGTTTCACATATTTACAGTGTTGGCTGAGATAGGCTTCATCCTCCATACAACTCTATAAGCATTAATTGGATTGGTGAGATGATCGAGCTCGATGGAATGTTGTGGAATGTCTTGGAAGAATGATTAAGTTCCATTTTCTCAACCTCTTCATTCTGCTCCTGTCAAGGGGAGGTGGAGCCAATCTCAATCAATTCCAGAAGGCAAGGGTACACCTTGACCAGCTCTTCAGTCCATCGCAGACACACGCAGACACACGCAGACACACGCAGACACACGCAGACACACGCAGACACACGCAGACACACGCACACACACGCACACACACGCAGGCACACGCACACGCACGCACACGCACACACACGCACACACACGCACGCACACGCACACGCACACGCACACACACACGCACACGCACACACACACACACACACACACACACACACACACACACACAGCAGCAGCAGCAGCAATATTCATTGAACCTGATGTGCATGTCTTTGGACTGTGGAAGAACCCGGAGGAAACCCACACAAGCAGAGGGAGAACATGCAAACTCCAAACAGAGAAGCTCTCACTGAGGCTGGGACTTGAACCGCACACCTTGTTTTTGAGGTGGAGGTGGAACCATTACGCTACCGTGCCGCCCTGAGCAGCTGATCTGATTTACTTCAACACCTGATGCTGTTCCTAATTTTAATTAAATACATTGAATCATTCCCTCATTTTACCAAACCGCTTAATCTTACTACCGAGAGGCTGGAGCCTATCTCAGCCGACAATGGACGAAGGCGAGGGAGACCCTGAACAGCTCATGTGTGTTTTGTTTAGAAATGAAACAAACACTTATAGGATGGGACTAACCGATACGATATCATTATACCTCAGGGCCATGTGCGTGTCTCTGTGTGCCTGTGTGTGTGTGTGTGTGTGTGTGTGTGTGTGTGTGTGTGTGCGCGCCCATGAGTGCGCCCGTGTGTGTGTGTGTGTGTGTGTGTGGTGTACCTGTGTGTGTGTTGTGCGTGTGTGTGTGTGTGTGTGTGTGTGTGTGTGTGTGTGTGTGTGTGCGCATGTGTCTGTGTGTGTGTTTTTAACATGATATAAAGTTCGAATCTGTGGCTTTATGTACCGTTTGGTTGCTGGAGGATGTGAAGGTAGTGCATGTTTGGTGTTTTTTGAGAGGAAGGGGTTTAAAAGCAGTGATGGAGGGCGGCCTGGCGTTCTATTAACTGGATCAATAGCTCAGTGTGTGTGAAAGTGTCTTAAGAGCCACTGCGTGTGCTTTCACTCGGCCCCGACCTGTTAGCGCTAGCCGAAGGGGTGTCGGCGTTCCCTGTGCTCCCGGCGTCTGCTTTTAGTCACCACACAAATGTCAGGAAGCAGATGGACGTTTAGCATTTAGTGCTGTTATTAAATGGACTTTATTTGTTCTGTAACTGAAAGGGTGGAAGTGTGTGTGTGTGTGTGTGTGTGTGTGTGTGTGTGTGGAAGCACTTAGTTGGTGATGTTTCATACTCGGTTCAATCAACAGCACTTAACAGGTTAACGTTAATCCCAATCAGAACATGAGAAGCTTTTAGTGATGTATCAGCACCAATCGCACTAAAACACATCAAATACATTCACTCAACACACAACGTGACTAAACACGTTTATATTTATATTTATATTTATAGGTGTCATTATCCAGCAACTTACATTTATCAATTTATACAACTGAGCAAATGAAGGTTAAAGGCCCTGGTCAAGGTGTTGGCCTTGTGGTGGTGTTGGAGCTTGAACCCCTGACATTTGAATCAATAACACAGTGCCTGAACCACGGAGCCACCACTGCCCCACTCAACACCCACAGACTCAATACACACACAAAACACACAGTCCATGTGTTTTTGATGTCAGAGTTAACATCTGTCGTTTTTTTTTTTTTTTTTTTTTTTCCCCCCCTCCCCGTTGTGGGGCATAGAACAGGCTGAGAGGTAAAACACGGTCCTGAGTCCTGACCCTAATGAATACGGCACACTCGTATCGCCGGCTCCGGCCGCGCCTCCTTATCATACAAATAACTCTACAAATAAATAAATAAATAAATAAATAAAGGTGTGCAGGACAGCAGTGTTTCCTCGGGCAGTAAATCACGCCGTGTGTTCTTCTTATCGCTTGCAGGAGTGCCGATGCTCTCCGTCCAGCCCAAAGGCAAACAGAAGGGCTGCGCCGGCTGCAACCGCAAGATTAAAGACCGTTACCTGCTCAAGGCTTTGGACAAATACTGGCACGAAGACTGCCTGAAGTGCGCGTGCTGCGACTGCCGCCTGGGCGAGGTCGGCTCCACCCTCTATACCAAAGCCAATCTCATCCTCTGTCGCAGGGACTACCTGAGGTAAGAAATGCCCCGTTTCACCCGCGGCTCGGTGACATTAACACACAGCGGACTAAACACTCCGAACGGGTTTGTCGTATCACTGTCCTGTCGCGGCACATTAACGCCTCACTGCAGGCCAACACCCGCGTTCCACACATTTCTGCTTTTTAACTGCTTTCGTCTGGGAAGTTTTAAATGTCACTCAAACAGTGAGAGACTCGATGAAGATGAACTGAAGGAGTGAGAACATCAGTGCCAATCAAAAATTAACCCCATCACGCTTATTACACATCGTCATCACAACACGGCAGCTTACAACGCTTTATTATTATTATTATTATTATTATTATTATTATTATTATTACAAGTAGTGGTAATGTTGTTACCATGATCAATTAATTTTATTCATTTTAAATGTATTATTATTATTATTATTACATTACCAATTAACTTCGTTTTTAATATTGCTGTTATTATGTTTTTTATTTCTGTGTTTTCAGTATTTTTATTTTTGTTTTAATTATTATTACTTTTAGATATCACTGCTATTATTATTATTATTGTTTTTATTTTATCTAATGATGTATTTATTTATTCATGGATTTTCTTATTCATTCACTGAACTGCTTACTTCTACTGGGATACGTATTAACTACTAGTAGTAGCTACGTATGAATCATATGAGCTCGTAGATTAATAGTTAACAGTTGCCAGGCTATTACAGGGCAGTACACAAAGAACCTTTCAGTCACCCTTACTCCTAGGGGTAATTTTGAAGCGCCAAAATCAGCCTAGCGTACATGTCTTTGGACCATGGAGGAAACCATAGCTCACAGAGGAAACCCACACGAGAACGTGCAAACTCCACACAGAAACGTTATCTCCCAGCCTGGGACTTGAACCCAGGACCTTCTTGGTGTGAGCCAGATGTATGAACCACAAGACCACTGTGGGAAAATTATGTTTAAGGAGGAGAACAGAGACAGGAACAGGAGGTTTACTTCATTCATATTCTGAACCGCCTAATCCAAATTAGGGTTGTAGAGAGGCTGGCGCACATCTCGGCCAACTCCAGGTGAGGGTAGAGAGGACACCATTGGCATCTTGCCAGGCCATCACAGGGCAGTGGTCGGCTTATATTAAGGACAACAAAGGACAAGGTCACTTATCCATAGTTAAATAACTAATGATTGAGATGGCAAAGATTTGCATGATTAATACAATCCAATTCACTGAAAACACTTTATAAGTGACGCATAATAAGTAAAAAAAATATATAGGGGGTGTATATATATATATATATATATATATATATATATATATATACAGTAAAACCTCCGCTGACGAACGCTTAAGCTCACGAACTTTTCGCCTCAAGAACATTAAATTTGCGAGCATATAGTCTCTGCTGACGAACTAGTTTTCGGCGGACGAATCAAACCACGCGGTCGAACAGCGCCACGGTGGCGGCCACGAGAAGCTGACGCACGCTCACGGCGTCATTGTTCATCACACCCCTTTCTTTGAGTGCGGAAGTGGTTTGTGTTTGATAGACATTTTGGACCATATTGAGTGTACTTTTGCTATTATGGGACCGAAAAAGACCCACCACAGGCGGAGATCATTGAAAAACACGAACGAGGTGTGCGTTTGTGTGACTCAGCGTCCCAGTACCAGTACGCTAAGTCTACCATTGCTCCCATCCTTAAGAACAAGGAAGCTATTAAGGGTGCGTGTGTGGCTAAGGGTGTTTCCAAACAGTAGGCGTTTCCAAACTCTCCTTCCAAACAGTAAGTCCCTCCCTCCCTCCTCCTCCCACTCCATTCCATCAAGCCATCAACTACCATCACAAAGGTAAATAAAACCACTTTATTATATAGTACAGTTTATTTCTTTAATTACAATACAATAGACATTTATTACACATAAAATAAGGTATATTTTTGTGTAGTTTTAAGGCTTATTTAGTAGAAAATTATATTTTATGGGGACCTGGGAACGGATTATTCTCATTTTAATGGTTTCTTATGGGAAATAAATGTTCGGAAGACGAACTTTTCGCCTCACACACACTTTCTGGGAACCAATTATGTTCGTGAGCAGAGGTATCACTGTATATATATATATATATATATATATATATATGTATGTATGTATGTATGTATGTATGTGTGTGTGTGTGTGTGTGTGTGTGTGTGTGTGTGTGTATGTGTATGTGTGGGGCAGTGGTGGTCTAGTGGTATAGGGCGCTGGATCGCTGATCCAAAGGTTGGTTGTTTGAGTCCCACTCTCCACAGGGCTGTCACTATACCCCCCCCCCCCCAGTGCGGCTAACTGGGTTATCAAAGGCGGGCTATGTCTCTCACTGTCTATGGTGAGAGGTTCATGTAAAAGAACCATTGCTGACTTTCGTAAAGAGTAGCTGCAAAGTCATCAGCGTGTTTCTATCCCTTGCTAAAAGGGTTGTGACAGGAAGGGCATCCAACGTAAAAACCTCTGCCAAATCAAACGTGCGAATCAGATGATTCACTGTGGCGACTCCCGAGTAAAAGGGAAAAAGCCGAAAGGAAGACAGACATATATATATATATATATATATATATATATATATATTACACACACACACACACACACACACAGGCGGTGCGTTCCTCACTGAACGATGGACTCCATTAACGACGATTTGGAGTTATGACGGCCTGTTAAAAATTGTTAAATTATCAAAAGTATACTTTTACTGTTAACGAGTCACAGCAGAAACAAAGCAGCTGAGTTGTGAGTGTCTGCATATATTCGCGCATACACATTGTTGGCAGCATCTCCCATCCCGCCTCCCTACGCACGCACGCGCGCACACACTCATTCACGACTCAGTCAGAAGTCTACCACACTGCTCAGTAAGAGAGTTGAAGTGATTGCTGTCAGTTATGGCTTCTCACATTCAATGGTCTATATACGTATGCAATACAGTAGCCTACTGTACAAATACAAATCAAAATAAAATGTCGACTGAAGCGAGGTTTGTTTAACGATGGAATCACTTAACGACGGGGTCTACGGACCGTAACCCCGTAGTTAAGTGAGAACCACCCGTGTGTGTGTCTGTATATGTGTGTGTATATATATATATATATATATATATATATATATATATATATATATATATATATATATATATATATATGAGAGAGAGAGAGAGAGGGATCCCTCACTTTCCGCGATGAATTGGGACCAAGATCCCTCGTGACCATTGAATTTCATGAAGTAGGATCACCCCCACTGAACCTGACTGATGTATACATACATGTATTTGTGTATATAATATCGAATACATATTCAATGCTATAAATGCTTATAATAAAAATTAAACATTAAAAAATAATGCTGAAGATGTCAATAAAATATAAATACACACACATACAGATGCACACCCTCCAAAAATGTAAATAGTTTTGATTGGAGGTTTTGGGTTGTTTTTTGTTTTGTTTGTTTAGGGTATGTTTATTTATTTAATTTTTTTTTGCACAATTGGCCTTGTTTTTGTGGCATTTTTTTTTACTTTTCCCCTTTTCTTGATTAATTTCCTCATTTTTTAATTCGATGAATATTTAAAAAAAAAAAACTATGATGCACTGAAGCCACATGAATTGAAGCACATGCAAAAACGGCACATGCAGTCCACACATTATGAAAGTGAGAAATCGTTGTTTTACCTCCCTCTCACCACAGACCGTGAGAGACCTGGCTGGCCTTTGGTAACCCAGAGGAATTGGGGGGGACCGCAGTGACACACACACACACACACACACACACACACACACACACCAGACGTTAAACATGGTAAAAGACACTCACCGGCTCCGTGCACTGCATTGGAAAACTTCCGACATCAACAAAGATACACGTGCGAATAAGTAATCTCCTCGACAGAAGGGGAGGGGTTTGGGATTTATTTTTTAGCAATACAATTATCACTTTTTAGAAGTTAAGTTAATATTAAAAAAGATAAATAGTACATATAGAGACGGGAATCCTGACGATTGGGCAGTATGGAATCGCTATATATTGGCGAGTACATATAGAACAGTTGAGGGGTGGCACGTGGTGCAGTTCATCGTTCGCACATCTGCCTCACAGCAAGAACACCTGGGGTGGATTCCCGGCTCGGTCGTTTCTGAGTGGCGTTTACATGTTCTCTCTGTGCTTGCTTGGGTTCTCTCCGGGTATTCCGGTTTCCTCCCACATTCAAAATGCATGCAGAGGAGGCTAATTGGCTGTTTCAAATCTCCCTCAGGTCTGACTGTGAATGGTTGTATGAGTGTTGGCCCCGCGATGGCCTGGCGAGCTGTTCAGGATGTACCCTGCCCCGGCTTCGTCGAGAGTTGGCTGAGATGGGTGCCAGCCTCGTAGTGACCCTTATTAAGACTAAGAAAATGAAAATAGAACAGTTGTGATTTATTTTACTGAGACGCTCTGATTTTAATGACTCAAAAGGCTTATGAGGTCACATCGCTTTGCTCTCACTACAAAAGCACTCTTTTTTATTTGTTTTTTTTTTTTTTTTTAAATCAATTATTTGATTTAAGCTTATAGAAGTGTTAAAAAAAAAAAGGTGTGCACAGCAAAAAATGTTGAAAATCATGTTTTTCTTTCTTGGAAGTTCAGTAGTAAATCCAAGTAAATGCTTCCTGTCGTGAATTCTGCACCCACAACACTTTGCAAGCAGAACAAAAAATAACTAAAGCGATTTTTTCCGAAGCTCCTGCTGTCAGCTTCCAGAATAATGCAGCAAAGAATCAAAATAAAAAAACAGGACTCAATTCACAATCGTTTTCATATTACTTAATTGCAACCCTGAAAAAAAAAAGTTTTCAGGCATCTGTCTGTTTTCAACCATAAATCTTTTAGGATTTTATGGAACTTTCACATGTTCTTTTCTCCTGGACAAGTTTACAGGAAAAATAAAATCCATTTTGAAAAGGAAAGAAACAAAAAGAAATAAAGAAATGTCCAAACTCAATGAGTTTTTTAAAAAAAAGCACAGAATTTTACCAAAAAAATTCACATTTAAAATTAAATGTGAATACTTGTTAACCATCGAGCTACAAAGAGTTGCATGTACATGGATGTGCGTGTGCATGTGCGTGCAGGTGGGTGTGTGCTGTTCTGAAAATGAATGAATTTGTGATGTTTCCTGTGGTAGTTAGCAGCTTTTTTTATGTTAATGGTGTTTTATGTGGTAGGTTGGTGGTAGTGGTATGTCGATGGTAGTGGTGTCAAGGTGGTAGTGGTAGGTTGGTTGTGGTGGTGTCGAGGTGGTAGTGGTAGGTTGATGGTAGTGGTAGGTTGATGTGGTAGGTCAGTGTGGTATTGGTATGTCGATGTGGAAGTGGTTGGTGGTAGTGGTAGTGGTAGGTTGATTTGGTAGGCCAGTGGTAGTGGTAGGTCGGTGGTAGTAGTAGGTTGATGTGGTAGGTTGGTAGTAGTGGTAAGTTGATGTGGTAGGCTGCTGGTAGTGGTAGTGGTGTCGAGGTGGATTTGGTAGGTTGTTGTGGTGGGTTGGTGGTAGTGGTAGGTTGATGTGGTAGGTCGGTGGTTGTGGTAGGTTGATATGGTAGTGGTAGGTTGATGTGGTAGGTTGGTGGTAGTAGTAGGTTGATGTGGTAGGTTGATGTGGTAGTGGTAGGTTGATGTGGTAGGTCGGTGGTAGTGGTAGGTTAATGTGGTAGGTCGGTGGTAGTGGTAGGTTAATGTGGTAGGTCGGTGGTAGTGGTAGGTTAATGTGGTAGGTCGGTGGTAGTGGTAGATTGATGTGGCAGGTCGTTGGTAGTGGTAGGTTGATGTGGTAGGTCGGTGGAAGTGGTAGGTTTATTTGGTAGGTCGGTGGTTGTGGTAGGTCGGTGGTAGTGGTAGGTCGGTTGTTGTGGTAGGTTAGTTGATGTGGTAGTGGTAGGTTGGCTGATGTGGTAGGTTGGTGGTAGTGGTTGGTTGGTGGAGGTGGTAGGTTGATAGGGTAGGTTGGTGGTAGTGTTTGTAGCATTAGTTTATCGTGTTTTTTGTGCGTTTATAGTAGTTTGGTGATTTGTGCGGTAGTTCGTGGTGTTTTTGTGATAGGTTATAGTGCTTTTGGTGTTGGCTTGTGATGTGGTAGTGTTTTGTGTTTTGTCACTGCACCACTGTGATAACACTCACAGCCATGTAAAGCCAATGCTGTTCCTGAGCGTTTTCTTTGTGTTGTCACCATTACGTTTACAAATCTTCGGATCCTGTTTGAACACCACGTCCCTTTTACCGCTTCACTTTTCTCCTCTAACTCTTCCTCCTCCCGTGCTGTCGTCTCTTGTCTCAGCTCTAATTAAACGCAGCTCTGCTGGAATAGACGCCGTGTGTGACATGAGGCTGAGCACCAGAGAGAAACTAATATGGAGGCTCTGGAGCAACTTGAAGTTCGGCTTTTTCTTTACTCCCTGTCTGAGCTCGCGGCTTTATTGCGCAGTCGGAGCAACAATCCGTCGCCGTCTGATCCGTCTGTTCTCGGTTTTTGCATTGCATCATGGATCAGTGGAATATAAAAGTGTATCTGTGCTTCTGGATCTCCAAATTAAACATGGAGACATGGGCTCGGAAAATGAAAATGTAAATCTGGTAGACGGGGAGAGCGCGCGAGAGATCTGGCCTGCTGCCTCCTGTTCCATTTGTGACCTTCTCTGCTCTGCCTCGTCTTCTAATAAACTTAAACAAACAGCAGAGAAATTTCACTTCTGTCTCTTTTTCGCACGTCAGTGATCATTTCCTTCTGTCTTTTAAAGTTTGGAGGTTCTTTTCTCTCGTCTTTCTCACACATCTCTCTTCACTCGCTCCAGAACGAGCCGGTATCCTTATAAAGAGAACGCGTTTGAACCTGTCAGCCATTTTACTGCATTATAGATTTGAAGCTCTTGCGTGAAATCCAGTCGTGGTTATTATTTTTTTTTCTTTTTTTGTAACCTCTCATTAATGTTCCGGATTTGACAGAAAGTCCTGTGCGGTCCGGTCCCTCGTCTCTGATCACTGCTGATGACTCGTGCATCGCACTCGCTGAAAAGGTCTTTGAAGAAGTGTATTAGGACCATGTGATCATTTTAATTAGATCATTAGGCAAGAATTAACATATATTTTTGGACCCTGATGTTTTGGATTAAAATGTTGAGTGATCTGTCTGGGACAGATGTGAGGCTCGGCAGATGTTGGGTTCATTAAAGGTTCATCAAGTGGATATTCGCAGATTTAGGGGTTTTATGATCTTAATGTTTTCCTGATGCTACAATTCGAACTCATAAGTATGGAAAAATAAAAATAAAAAAACGAGTTTAACAGAAAAACAGTGGACTTTCCTCCAGAACTCGGACGAGTCAGCGACATGAAGGTGGAACTTTGGTGCCGTTTTTGTCTTCTTGAATCGTCAACATGTCTCGTTTTCATTTAAACTGAGATTCAGTACCAGGTTATTAGTATTTTTACTCTCACACACTCCCTCATCTGATGAACCGTCCCATCTCGACCAACAGCTAATGAGCCTAATGTGCATATCTGTGGACTATCAGAGGACACAAAGGCCGGCCGTGTCGCTCACTGCGTGTGGTGAGAGGTTCAAGTAGAAAACATTGCTGACTTTTGTAAGGAGGCCATTGAGATGCAGACAGCGTGTTTCTGCCCTGTGATGGCATGAGTTGTCCAGGGTGTACTCTGCCCTCGATAAGAGTCTCTCTCTCTCTCTCTCTCTCTTTCTCTCTCTCTCTCTCTCTCTCTCTCTGTGTGTGTGTGTGTGTGTGTGTGTGTGTGTGTATAAATATATATATATATATATATATATATATATATATATATATATATATATATATATATATATATATATATATATATATATATATATATATTTACTGTTATCATTTATTATTTATCACTACTTATAAAGTGTTTTCTGTGGATTGGATTGGATTAATCATGCAAATCTTCACCATCTCAATGGTCCTCCGCCTCCCAGCGACTCTAATTAGGATTAAGCGGTTCAGAAAAAGAATGAGTGGACATAATGCTTTTGAAAATTCCAGCTCAGTTGGGCGGTTATTACACTAGAGGTGCGATAGAAAATCCATTTGCAGCCGTCCCTTTTCATCATCAATATCTTCTCAATTTGTCATCACATTTCGGTTGCTTGATTCGGGAAAAATTTCAAACTTGGAAATTTCTGCAAATGTTTGAATGAAGTGTGGAGTGGAAACTCGCAGAGTTTTTGTTTTGCTCGAAAAACTATTTTTCATTTTGAAAGATTAGATTAGATTCACCTCTATTGTTATTACACATGTATAAATACAGGTGAGAATAAATCAGTATTAATTTACATAGGAGCGATATATTGATGTTCTATATTACTATACACAAGAGAAAATATGTAAATGTGATATGGTTGTTGTTCGTCCTTCAAGGTCGAAAATGACCATGACTTCATACCAGATCGATGATCTGCGGTATGGGTGAAGTCATGATTGCGCTTGACTTGGATTTAAGTGAGGGAGAGTTGCGCAGATCGTCAGCCCCACTCTCTTGTCCCAGTCTATCTAAGTCCAATGGCACGGCGTGGTCGAGATGGCTGGAGATAGGTCAGGATGCGGTGGATGGCCAGCAGTGCCCTGTGTGTCTCACTGTGCCTCGGATGAGCTCAATGACGCTTTGCTGGGTCCGGCTTCTTGTCCTATTTACATAGAAGCAATATGTTGATGTTTTATATTACTATACACAAGAGAAAATATTTAGATGTAATAATGAAATGTGACAAATATGCAGATATGCTATGTATGTATGTATGTGTGTCTATATGTACAATTATGCAAAAAAAAAAAAAAAACAAGCAAACAAAAACAAAAAAACAAGCCAAAACCCCCCAACAAAACTATAGTGGTAACCTCACCTTACGATTGTCCCAGCAAACGAAAAATCCAGGTTATGAAAAACATTTTCCAAAATGTTTTGTCACTGTATACGAAACAAGTTCCCCTTACGAAATGTGCCTGACACGCCATTCAAACACTCAAACAATGCACGAGCTGCTCTCCCATTGACTATCTTCCAACAGCCCGCCCCGCGAGCCTCCCATTGGCTGGGAGGGATGACACAGCTCCCTCCCATTGGCTATCTCCCAACATCCCACCCTGATGGCTTCCCATTGGCTAGGAGGGATGACAAAGCTCCCTTGAGCAGCACCTTGTTCATGAGTTTTTCGAGTGTGCTCATTGCAACTTGATTTTATTTATTTATGTTGGCTCAGGCTTTTAACCTTGCATAAACATTTGTAAGATTATAACTCTGCTAAGAAGACATGGTCAACACAAAGTAAGTACCTTAAAAGGTTTGCTTTCATAATTTCTAAAGAGTTTAGAGGGTAGTATTGGGGACCTTGGAACGAATCACTTTTTCGCACGTTTTGATTTGGCAGAGGTTTTTACGTCGGATGCCCTTCCTGTCACAACCCTTTTAGCAAGGGACAGAAACACGCTGACGACTTTTGCAGCTACTCTTTACGAAAGTCAGCAATGGTTCTTTTACATGCCTCACACCATAGACAGTGAGAGACATGGCCCGCCTTTGATAACCCAGTTAGCTGCACTGGGGAGGACAGTGACAACCTTGTGGAGAGTGGAACTCGAACCCCCAACCTTTGGATCAGCGATCCAGCGCCCTATACCACTAGACCACCACTAGAGGTACCATTGTACTTGCATTTTTATGTGAGGTGCACGTCTGTGTGTGCACGTGCACATGCGTCAGTATGTGTTTGTATCTATATTTTATTTATGTCTTGTACATTATTTTTGAATGTTTAATTGTTATAATAAGCAATTATAGCATTGAATATGTATTTATTGATATTATATATACATATACGTGCACGTATATGCCAGTCAGGGGGTCGATCCTAAAATGTAACTAGTTTTGATGGGAGGTTTTCGGGTTGTTTTTTTTGTTTGTTTGTTTTTGTTTGTTCAGGGGTTTTTTTTTTGTTTGTTTGTTTGTTTTTTGCATAATTCGTCTTGTTTTTGTGGCATTTTCCTTAACTCCCCCCTATTCTTGCTTAACTTCTTTATTTTTTAATTCAATGAATATTAAAAAAAGAAAAAAAATGTGATGCACTGAAGCCGCATGAATTGAAGCGAGAAATAGTGAGGGATTCCTGTGCGTGAATATATATATATATATATATATATATATATATATATATATATATATATATATATATATATATATATATATATATATATATATATATATATATATATATATATATATAGGTGTTTGTGAGATAGATAGATAGATAGAAGCGGCATGGTGTTAGTGTTTAACACGTCCGCCTCACAGGAAGAATGTCCTGGGTTTGATTCCTAGTTTGGGTGTTACTCTGTGGAGTTTGCCTGTTCTCCACATGCTTGTGTCGGTTTCCTCTGGGTTCTCCAGTTTCCTCCAATAGTCCAAAAACATGCACAATAGTTTAGTTGGGTGTTCCAAATTACCCCTAGGTGTGAGAATGAATAATTGTGAGTGTTGGTGCTGCGATGGCCTAGTGGGCTGTTCAAGGTGTACCCCACTCTCACCCAGTCAGCTGAGATGGGCACCAGGCTCCCCATGGCCCTAATTATGATTAAGTGGTTCAGAAAATGAATGAATGAACATGCACACAGAGAGATGTGTAATGAACAGATACAGTGTGCTATGGATGTATATATATAATAGTGGAAGAAAAGCCCTGTGAACAGACTATAACAGAGGAAGTATGTACATGAATGATGTGAATGGTACAATGGTGCTGTTATGCTGGAGGGTGGAGGGTGGCTAAATGTAGTGTGGAGGGTGAAGGGTGGATAAATGTAGTATAGATGCTGGATGGTGAAGGGTGGGTAGTGTGGATTGGAATAGATAGAGTTCAGGTGGGGACTGAGTTCATTAGGGAGACCGCTGTGGGGAAGAAGTTGTTCCTGAACCTGCTGGTTTTTGTCCGAAGGCTCCTGAAGCACCTTCTGGATGGGAGAAAGAAAAAGTGACAAATTGTAAAATGATTTCCATGTGGAAAAATTAATAAAAGTTGAAGCCGTGCTAACATGAGCCATTCCCTATATTTTGACATCATTTGTGTTTTCCTCACAAATGGTTTGAAAACAAAATGCGGCTGATTAATGACCTGAAATTTGCTTCTTCTTTTTTTTCACCAAACATCTAATAACTAAGCAGGGAGATAGGTAGGAGAGTACTTGGTGTGTCCTCTAGAAGGACAGTGGATAAGGAGACTTGGTGGTGGAATGAGGAAGTGCAGGAGTGTGTACAAAGGAAGAGGTTAGCTAAGACGTGGGACATAGAGAGGACCAAAGAGAGTAAACAGGAGTACAGGGAGACACAGCATAAGGCGAAGGTAGCGGTGTCAATGGCCAAGCAGAGGGCGTATGATGACTTGTATGATAGGTTGGACAGTAAGGTGGGAGAAAATGATTTATACAGGTTGGCACAGCAGAGAAATAGAGATGGGAAAGACATGCAGCAAGTTAGAGTGATTAAGGACAGAGTGGGAAATGTATTGACTGATGACAAGTTTACTAGGAAGATGGAAAGAGTACTTTGAAGAGCTGATGAAATGAGGAAAATGAGAGAGAAAAAAGAGTGGAAGAGGTGACCGTTGAGGACCAGGAAGTAGCAAAGAGATTAGTAAGGGTGAAGTGAGGAGAGCATTGAAGAGGATGAAGAGTGGAAAGGCAGTTGGTCCTGATGACATACCGGTGGAGGTATGGAAGTGTCTAGGCGAGGTAGCAGTAGATTTTCTGATGAGACAATTCAACAAGGTCTTAGAGAGTGAGAGGATGCCGGAGGAATGGAGGAGAAGAGTGATGGTGCCCATTTTTAAGAACAAGGCAGACGTGCAGAGTTGTGGCAACTCCAGAGGGATAAAGTTGATGAGCCATATGATGAAGTTATGGAAAAGAATAGTGGAAGCTAGACTAAGGGCAGAGGTCAGCATTTGTGAGCAACAGTTTGGTTTCATGCCAAGAAAGAGCATCACAGATGCAGTGTTTGCCTTGAGGATGTTAATAGAGAAGTACAGAGAAGGTCGGACGGAGCTGCATTGTACCTTTGTGGATCTGGAGAAAGTGTATTACAGGGTGCCGAGAGAGGAACTGTGGTATTGCATGAGGAAGTCTGGAGTGGCAGAAGTATGTTGGAATGGTGCAGGACATGAATAAGAGATGTAAGACAGTGGTGAGATGTGCTGTGGGTGTGACAGAAGAGTTCAAGGTGGAGGTGGGACTGCATCAAGGGTCAGCTCTGAGCCTCTTCTTGTTTGCTATGGTAATGGACAGGCTGACAGACGAGGTTAGACAAGATTCCCCATGGACTATGATGTTTGCAGATGACATTGTGATCCGTAGTGAGAGCAGAGAACAAGTGCAGGAAAATCTAGAGAGGCGGAGGTATGCCTTGGAAAGTAGGGGAATGAAGGTTAGTCTCAGAAAGACAAAATACACGTGTATGAATGCTAAGGACCCAACAGGAACGGTGAGGTTACAGAGAGCAGAGATAAGGAAGACGGAGGATTTTAAGTACTTAGGCTCAACAATCCAGAGCAATGGAGTGTGTGGAAAAGAGGTGAAGAAGCGTGTGCAGGCTGGTTGGAACGGTTGGAGAAAAGTGTTCGGTGTGATGTGTGATGGGAAGGTATCGGCAAGAATGAAAGGAAAAGTGTACAAGACGGTGTTGAGGCCAGCGATGTTGTATGGTTTCGAAACAGTGGCCCTGGGGAAAAGACAGGAGGCAGAGCTGGAAGTAGCAGAGATGAAAATGTTGAGGTTCTCTTTGGGAGTAACAAGGATGGATAGGATCAGGAATGAGCACATCAGAGGTACAGCACATGTAAGACATTTTGGAGACATGTTTTGAAGTCAGAGAGGCTAGATTGAGATGGCTTGGACATGTACAGAGGAGGGGCAGTGAGTATATTGGTAGTAGGATGCTGAGGTTGGAACTACCAGGCAGAAGGCCTAGAGGAAGACCAAAGAGACGATTCATGGACGTGGTGAAGGAAGACATGAAGGCAGTTCGTGTAAGAAAAAAAAGATGCAGAGGATAGGGTGAGATGGAGGCAGATGATTCGCTGTGGTGACCCCTGAAGGGAAAAGCCGAAAGGAAAAGAAGAAGAAGAAGAAGGCTCAACAATCCAGAGGAGTGGAGAGTGTGGAAAAGAGGTGAAGAAGTGTGTGCAGGCAGGTTGGAATGGTTGCAGAAAAGTGTCCGGTGTGAAGTGTGATAGGAAGATATCAGCAAGAATGAAAGGAAAAGTGTACAAGACGGTGATGAGGCCAGCGATGTTGTATGGTTTAGAAACAGTGGCACTGAGGAAAACACAGGAGGCAGAGCTGGAGGTAGCAGAGATGAAAATGTTGAGATTCTATTTGGGAGTAACGAGGATGGATAGGATCAGGAATGAGTACATCAGAGGGACAGCACATGTAAGACATTTTGGAGACAAAGTCAGAGAGGCTAGATTGAGATGGTTTGGACATGTACAGAGGAGGGGCAGTGAGTATATTGGTAGTAGGATGCTGAGGTTGGAACTACCAGGCAGACGGCCGAGAGGAAGACCAAAGAGAAGATTTATGGATGTGGTGAAGGAGGACATGAAGGTAGTTGGCGTAAGAGAAGAAGATGCAGAGGATAGGGTGAGATGGAGACAGATGATTTGTTGTGGCGACCCCTGAAGGGAACAGCCGAAAGGAAAAGAAGAAGATCCAATAACTGAGCTGAAATTGCACAGAAATTGCAAATTGTCAGATGATACAAGTAAAGCTGCAAAATATTGAATGGCGTGTCATGTTACTAAATATTCATCCATTTATTTATTTTCTCTAACTGCTTAATCCTAATTAGGGTTGCGGGAAGACTGGCGCCCATCCCAGCCAACTCCAGGCGAGAGCAGAGTACACCCTCAACCGCTCACCAAGACATTGCAGGGCGGAAACACACTGATGGCTATACAGCAGCTCTTGACAAAAGTCAGCAATGGTTCTTTTACATGAACCTCACACCATAGACAGTGAGAGACATAGCCAACCTTTGATAACCCAGTTAGCTGCAAAATGGGAGGTCACAAAATAGCTTGTCTCAAATTTCAAAATTTGTAAAAAAAAAAAAAAAAATTGTTTTTGACGACCTTGGCCAGATCAGCCCCAGTGATGAATGGATCCCCACCCAAACCCCCAGGGTCTTCCTCCAGAGAGGGTGTGTTGGTGGGATTGGGGAGACATTACTGAGGCAGTAGCCCATAGCTGTGGCCAGAAGGTCATTGGTGCCTGTCGTGGTGGTAACCCCTGAATCTGGTGGTGGACACCTGCGGCAAAGAGGGCCATCTAGCCAAAACGGCCTTATTGGCCTGTGGAACTCCCAAGGCAGCAGACAGGTACCAACAGGCGAAACATGATGCCGCCTGAGTTGTCGCTGATGCAAAATTTCAACTGTGGTAGGAGTTCGGTGAGGGCCTGGAAAGCGACTATCAGTTGGACTTGAAAAGGTTCTGGATTACCATCTGATGACTCAGGAGGGGAAAACAGGTCTCAGATACTGTTTACATTGGAAGTGGGGAGCTGCTCATCTTGATTGGGGATAGTGTCGGGAGATAGAAGGGATACTTCGAGAACCTCCTCCATCACATGACTGAGGTACAAAACGTAAATTAATGCGATGACGCAGATTTCAAATTCTAGTCCTTTCTGTCACAGCTCTGAAAAAGTTGTACAAGAAAAAAAAAATAAACAAAAAAATCACAGGTTGTTTGTTCATGGGTTTAAATCAACATATGAGTGATTTAATTTGATTCCGAGTTGACTGTCAGATACGTAGATGACTCGTTCTAATTACAGTCATACCTCACCTTACGTAATTAATTCGTTCCAGAAGTGGTTTCGTAACGTGATTTTTTTTTTTTTTCCGTAAGTAAAGTCGTGTTTTACATGTAAAAGGCCTGATTCGTTGTCCCCCAATACTACCCCCTAAACCCTTTAAAAATTATAAACGTATACCAATTTTGGATGAAATATATGTTAAAAGTAAAAGAAAATTATTTATTAAACTATTAAAATGAATAAGACATGCAAATTATTTACCATTGGGGTTGGACAACTATACAAGTGTATTTAAACTTTTGGGGGATTTGGGCGGCTGTGAAGCCGAGCGCGCAATGTTTGAATTTTTGAGATTTCGCTTTTCGTAACTTGAATTTTCTTTCGTATTCAGAGATGAAAATTTTACCTAAAGGCATTTTGTAACTTGGATTATTCGTTAGTTGGGTCTTTCATAGGGTGAAGTATGACTGTAGTTTTGTTTCTGTTTATCTGTTTTGTGCACAATTTTAAATTACAGCCTAAAAAACAAATATTGGAAAACTTAAATAAAAACAAACAAAATACATTTATGTGGCTTTTTTCTTTTTCTTTGATTTCAAGACATGAGAAAATTCAGAAAATAAAATGAAACTGAAACACATTTATCACATTTAGATCACATGACATGATGAGTCCGTGGCCCACTTCATGTTTTTGCGTTTTTATGTGATTATCTAGAGCGGAGGAAACTCATTTTCATGACAGATCATCTCTCCGCTGAAGCACAGAACTCTGTCGCTCTTGTTCTCTCGACTTTATTTTAAAAAATGACTTCTATGTTGTCTCACACTGCAGTGGAAACCCGCCAACTGACCGCTGGGTTTAAAAATAACATTCAGCAAACTGAGTACATTAAAATATATATATTTAATATTTACTTAATAAAATGTTCTCAGACAGGACCATCTCGAGACTGTATTTTATTTTTATATTTTTGTTTAGTTTATATTTACTCTTATATTTATTTTAACTTTGTCTTGCAGGAGGTTGTTGCACATGGTATAACATTCACTGCACCGTGAAGACTATTTATAAAGTTCCGGTGTGCAAAAAGTCTTAGCACATTGTGATTTTAATAAAATAGTGATTTCGATATGGTGGATGTGGGTGTTTTATATATATATATATATATATACAATGAGTCGTCGACTTACGATTGCGTTTGGTTCCGGCAGACCAGTCGTAACTCGATCTGGTCATATGTCGACTTTCCATCCAAATACACTCGCGCCAAACAAAAACAGATGAATAAATTTTGTGCATTTAAATCTATTTTCAATTCCACGTCACTGTGACACGCAGTGGAGAGCCAATCCTTTCTGTAATCCACTGTGTGGGCGGGTCTGATAGCTTCAAACTCCAATTTTATTGGATTATAACAACAGCCACAGACTGCGTGTTGTTTGAGTGAAGAGATAAATTTCCCTCATTTTGATCAGCTCATTTCCACGAAGCCAAGCACAGCTGACAAGCGAACACAAATGGACGGACATGGAAAAACGTCAACCCGCAGACCAGCTGATTGCCAAAACTTGGGACGTGCTTCTTGTCACATAAACACTGCACTGTGAGTCCAATAAAATTAGAGTTTCAAGGTATTGGGCCCGCCCACACAGAAAGAATTGGCTCTCAGTTTCGCGCCACAGTGACGTGGCATTGAAAGTAGATGAATAGAGTTGCTCTGAAAAGATAGTTAAATCATCTCGGTGTATGAGACTTGCACCCATGCTAGTAGGCTTACACTTCTAACCAACCATATTTGCTTAGGGTTACACAAGTCCGCAAAACAGTGTAAACACAAAGATCACAGAGACGAAGTCTTAACAACACAAGGGTAACACGCTATATAACTGAGATATATATATATATTTTCTATATATATATAAAATGAACTGTTAAGAAGGAGGGGCACATTCAGTCTGTCGTTTGTAAACAATGGACGCAGCATCATTACATCATTGCGTCATTACGTCAGAGTACTACGTAGGTACGTCTAAACTCAAAATAAATAAAAAAGTAAAACCTAAAAACGTAATACGGATGAAAATGAAAGTGCCACCACAAAAACAAGGCCAATTATGCAAAAAAAACACTAAACCAACAAAAAACAACTCAAAAATCTCCCATCAAAACTAGTTACATTGTTGCATTTGTGTGTGCACACGCATCTGTGCACGTGCACGTGTATGTATGTGTCGTCTTCTTCTCATGCAATCCCATCTGTATATGTGTGTGTATTTATATTTAATTCACATCTTGTTATTTTTTTTAAATGTTTAATTGTTATTATGAACATTTATAGCATTGAATATGTATTTATTGATATTATATACACATATGCATGTACGTATACGAGGGGGTGATCCTACTTTGTGGAATTTGGTGGTCGCGGGGGGATTTCGGTCCCAATTAACCACAGAAAGTGAGGGAACCGTGTGTGTGTGTGTGTGTGTATGTGTATGTGTATCTATATGTGTATATATGTGTGTGTGAGTCCATATATACAGACGTTCCCCGACTTATGTTCATCCGTTTTACGTTTTTTGAATTTCACGTTTTGTTTTTTTTTCAAAAAAAAAGGCAAATTTTGAGTTTAGACGTACCTACGTAGTACGCTGACGTAATGATGCAATGACGTAATGACACTGCGTCCATTGTTTACAAACGACAGACTGAACGTGGCCCTCCTTCTTAACAGTTCAGTTCTATATATATATATATCATAAGCAAATAAGATTGGTCAGAAGCGTAAGCCTACTAGCATGGGTGCAAATCTAATACAGAGATTAATTAATTATCTGCTCGGACCGGTGCAATCTACCATGCATACTCAGTTAAGCAAAGAGAGTTGTAAAATGAATGAAAACCCGAATTCAGAAAAGAAAGAACTCTCTGCTCTGCTGGTGATTCACATCAGTGCAGGCTGAGTACTAAGCGAGTTCAACGGCGCCCTTGCTCACTTGAAAGACCGGAAGTCCGTATAAGCCGCGTTTTTTTCTTAAGCACAAGCAAGTGAACTATTTTCAGTGTTGGGCGCCTCACATATTGTAAGCATTGATTGGCTGTTTTAAGCTTCATGTAATGTGAGTCAGCTCAGCTTCATGTAAAGTGCCCATCCGTCTACCATCGGAACCATTTACAAGCAGAAAGATCACATCATAGAAAATGTTAAAGGTTATATTTGATGCTGTATTTATCTATTTGAAATTATTCTGCTTGAATTTAATTTAGTTGAAATTAATGTTGATATTATTTGATATATTTGATATTATTTTACAATGTTATGTTTATATTAATTGATTTAGGGGTGTTTTATGAGATACGGTAATGGTATTTATGGATGTATAGTACAGTATGAGCGTCGTACGTCACTGGAACATACAGTAACAACTTACGTTCATTTTCAACTTACGTTTGGCCGTCGTGAACCAAACATAAATCAAAAATGTAAGTCGTGGAGCGTCTGTGTATAAATGTATATATATATATATAGAGTATATATATAAAGTTAAGTATATTTGGAAATTTTCTAAATATTTTTCTCAGCTTTGTGAATTGGCCTTAATTTCAGTTTTTTTATTGACATATATCCTCTTGAAGTTTTGGATATCAGTTTTGGATCCCTCACTACTTCGCTCTTCAATTTATGCGATTTCAGTGCATCGCGTTTGTTTTTTTTTAAATATTTATCAAAATAAAAAATAATGCCAATTATACATAAAAACAAAACAAATAAACAACCCAAAATCTCCCATCAAAGCTACTTACATTTTTGTGAGGTGCAGATCTGCCTGCATGGGGCAGTGGTGGTCTAGTGGTATAAGGCGCCGGATCGCTGATATAAAGGTTGGGGGTTCGAGTCCCACTCTCCACAAGGTTGTCACTGTCCACCACCCCCCCCCCCCCCCCCAGTGCAGCTAACTGGGTTATCAACGGCCGGCCATGTCTCTCACTGTCTATGGTGTGAGGCACGTCGGCGTGTTTCCGCCCTGCGATGGCCTGGCGAGCTGTCCAGGGTGTACTCTGCCCTCGCCCTGAGTTGGCTGGGATGGGCACCAGCCTCCCCGTGACCCTAATTAGGATGAAGCGGTTACAGAAAATGATGAGATCTGCCTGCGTGTGTCTGTGTATTTATATTTTATTTATATCTTATGCATTTTTTTAAACGTTTAATTGTTATTATAAGCATTATAGCATTGAATATGTATTTATTGATATTATATACACATATACGCATACGTCAGTCAGGGGGGGGGGTTGGAGGGTGAGTTGAGCCTACTTCACAAATTTCAGTGATCGCAGGGGGATCTTGGTCCCAATTAACAGCCTAAAGTGAGGGATGAGGGATCCATGTGTGTGTGTGTGTGTGTGTGTGTGTGTGTGTGTGTGTGTGTGTGTTTGTGTGCATATATATATATATATATACTGGACGGCATGACTGTGTAGTATTTAGCACGTCTGCCTTACAGCAACTAGGGTCCTGGGTTCGAGTCCCGGGCTTGGCGAGGGCATTTCTGTGTGGAGTTTGCATGTTCTTTCCTGTGCTTGCATGGTTCTTACTCTGGGTACTCCAGTGTCCTCCCACAGTCCAAAGACAGGCACAGTAGGCTAGCTGTGAGTGTGTGGGTGTGTTGCCCTGCCATGGTCTGCCTTCCTGTACCCCTGGTATAATTCAATGGTTCAGGAAATAATACATTTTTAAGTAAAGTGTCAGTAATGTTGAACTTTAACCCCATGATGCAGACTGTTCTGCGTTTGTGTCCCTTTCTCAATGACACAACTGGACCCTTGCGGAACTTGATCTTTGTAGAAAACCTTGTACAGAACAGTGTATGATCGTCCTCACTTGTAGATGATTACATATAATATTGATTAGTAAAACTGTTTTGTGCAAAAGACTTTAGCTGTGCGGTATGTATAGTGAACCCCACCCCCAATAATCCATTTAGATTACAGATTCTACTACAGACCACACCGCGGACTGTTCTGACAGCGGTTCATTGTGGTTCTAAACCGTATTGGACTGCAGGGTTATCTTGACACACACACACACACACCGTCTTTAGTCCAGCACAGCCTGGCATATACCACGCGATTTTCAGTATGTTTGAAATTTTGCAGCAGTTCTTAACCCTGTGCAGAAGCGCCTCGCTGCCCTATACTGGCCGTGTTGTTTCCACATTCAGAAGCAATTATCAATTCAGTAACTGTTTCCTGACAGTTCGTGATGGTTTATCACAACTTCATTTGCTTTGTATTTTCACCTACTGCTCACACCTGTTTTTTATTGGTTCAGCACGAGCCGCTTTCAGAACCACCACCATGTGAGGCCCAGTCTGAGAAATTCCAAAGGGCTGAATACTTTTGCAAGCCACTTTATATATAAATATTCTTGGTGTTTTGTTCCGCTTCGTGTGTTTGTTGACGTGGCGGCTATATTACATCAGGACTTCCGAGAGCAGAAATCCATAAACGTACAAATATGTTCTGTGTTTTTACTCTTCCAGGCTGTTCGGGACGACGGGGAACTGTGCAGCCTGCAGTAAACTGATCCCGGCGTTTGAAATGGTGATGAGGGCCAGAGATAATGTTTACCATTTGGACTGTTTCGCCTGTCAGCTTTGTAACCAGAGGTGAGCACAAGAGATACGAGATGTGGCCATTCTTACACTGACAACATCACTTCCTCTTCCTGTACAAACAAACTATTAAGTATACTGCTTATTACTCCTTCTATTACAGTGTACTTCAATTCTGGTGTTTGGGTTCAAATTCAAGACTTCATCTGTCACCAGAATTACATTTTATACGATTATTAACTGTTATTTTAAAGATTAAAATCTCATTGGGATTAAAAGTGTCATGAGGCGGCGTATAATTCTGATCTGTTCTGGAAATGAGACAGAGAGATGCTAGTTTTCCTCTAAACATTCCTGAAGAGCAAAGGAGAGGCAGAGACACAGGCAGAGACACTCACACACACATGGAGAGAGAGAGAGACACTCACAAACACATGGAGAGAGATACACTCACACACATGGAGAGAGAGACACTCATACACACACAGAGAGAGAGAGAGAGAGAGAGAGAGAGAGACTCACACACACGGAGAGAGAGAGACACTCACACACACATGGAGAGAGAGACACACACACAGAGAGAGAGATACACTCATACACACACGGGGAGAGAGACACTCACACACAGACACATGGAGAGAGAGACACTCACACACATATGGAGAGAGAGCGACACTCACACACACTCACACGCATGGAGAGAGAGAGAGACACTCACACACATGGAGAGAGAGACACACACACGGGGAGAGAGAGACACACACACGGAGAGAGAGACACTCACACACACACACACACACACACGGAGAGAGAGAGAGACACTCTCACACATGGAGAGAGAGGCTCACACTCACAGAGACACAAACAGTCAGAGAGAGAGAGACAGACAGGGAGCGAGAGAGACAGACCGACACAGACAGGGAGAGAGACAGACATGGAGAGAGAGCCACATACACGGTGACAGACAGGGAGAGAGACAGACATAGAGAAACAGACACACACGGAGAGATACACTCACACACGGACACACACACACACAGAGGGACAGACAGAGAGAAAGAGATAGACAAAGAGAGAGAGAGAGAGAGAGACACACACGGAGGGAGACACACAGAGACACTCACACACATGGAGATATAGACAGACAGAGAGACAGACAGACACACACACAAACACACAGAGACACACACACAAACACACAGAGAGACACACACACACACACACACACACACACATACAAAGAGATACACACAGAGAGACACGAACAGAGAGACACACACACAGACAGACACACAGACAGAGAGAAAGACCGACACACACACACACACACAGACAGAGAGAGAGAGACACAGAGTGAAAGAGAGAGAGACACGCACAGACAGAGAAAGACAGACAGACACACAGAGAGAGACAGACAGACAGACAGACAGGCACAAAGAGCGAAACAGACACGGAGAGAGACTGACACACACACACAGAGAGAGAGACACACACAAAGAGACACAGACACAAAAAGAGAGACACACAGAGACATACACCGAGACACACAGAGAGAGAGAGAGAGAGACAGAGAGAGATGCAGAGAGAGACACACACCGAGACAGAGAGAGACACAGAGAAACACAGAGAGACACAAACACTGACACAGAGAGGCACAATGAGAGACACATACATACACACACAGAAAGACACACATAGAGACACAGACAGAGACACACAAAGAGAGAGAGAGAGATGCACAAAGAGAGAGAGAGAGACACACACACACAAAGAGAGAGAGAGATGCACAAAGAGAGAGAGAGAGAAATGCACAAAGAGAGAGAGAGAGATGCACAAAGAGAGAGAGAGAGAGAGAAAAAAACGCAGAGAGAGAGAAACGCACACAAAGAGAGAGAGAGAGAGACGCACAAAGAGAGAGAGAGAGAGACACACACACACAGAGAGAGAGAGAGAGAGATACACACAAAGGAACACACACACACACACAGACAGACACACACACACAGAGCGAGAGACACACACACAGAGACACACACACAGAGACACACACAGAGAGGCGCACACACAGACACAGAGAGGCGCACACACAGACACAGAGAGGCGGACACACAGAGACAGACACACACAGAGACAGAGAGAGAGTGAGAGACACACACAGACACACACACACAGACACACACACAGACACACACACACAGACACACACACACTGACACACACACACACACACACACACACACACAGACACAAAGTGAGAGACAGAGAGAGACACAAACACGGACAGACAGAGAGAGACCGAGATGCGGAGAGCGAGACCAAGACGCGGAGAGAGAGATTGAGACAGACGGAGAGCGAGACCAAGACGCGGAGAGAGAGATTGAGACAGACGGAGAGACAGAGCAATACAGAGGGAGAGAGAAACTGAGACAGAGGTAGAGAGACACTGAGTCAGAGGGAGAGAGACAGAGAGAGAGAGAGAGAGAGAGAGAGAGATCCATCGATTTAAATATAAGAACACACTGCATTTTAATTCACTAACATGGATCAGGTTCATGGAACAATTAAAACTTGATATGTTATTATTTAGAAAATAAATAACATTATTATTATTATTATTATTATTATTATTATTAATATTAATTCATGTTGTGGGAAGGCACCAGTCTCAGCCAACTCTGGTCGAGGGCAGGATACACCCTGAACAGCTAGCTGGGACCATCCCAAGGCCAAGACTCGCACAGCCGTTTAGACTCACTGTAACACCTAGAGGCAACTTAAACACACACACACACACACACACACACACACACACACACACACACACACACCCACACTCATCCCATGTCTTACCATAACACCCACCATAACGCACACACACACACACACACACACACACTCATGCCATGTCTTACCATAACACACACCATAACGCACACACACACACACACACACACACACACACACACTCATGCCATGTCTTACCATAACACACACCATAACGCACACACACACACACACACACACACACACACACACACCAAAACTTACCTTAACACACACTGTAACACACACACACACACACACACACACACACACACCATGTTTTACCATAACACATACTGTAACACACACACACACACCATGTCTTACCATAACACACACCATAACACACACATACACCACAACTTACCATACCACACACCGTAACACACATACACCACAACTTACTATAACACACACTGTAACACACACATGCCCCACAACTTACTATAACATGACATACACTGTAACATGCATACATCACATCTTACCATAACACACACACACACACACACACACACACACACACACACACACACACACACACACACACACACCATGTCTTACCATAACACAGACCGTAACATACACCATAACACACACACACCACGTCTTACCGTAACACCCACATAAACTACAATTTTCCATAACACACACTGGAACACACACCCATACACCACAACTTACCATAACACACACACCGACACACACACACACACACACACACACACACACACACACACACACACACACACACACACACACACACCACGTCTTACCATAACACACACACACACACCACGTCTTACCATAACACACACACACACACCACGTCTTACCATAACACACACCGTAACACACACACCACGTCTTACCATAACACACACCGTACCACCCACATAAACCACAATTTTCCATAACACACACCATCACACACACATAGACCAAGACTTTCCATAACATACACTGTAACACACACACACACACACACACACACACACACCACGTCTTACCATAACACACACACACACACACACACACACACACACACACACACACCACGTCTTACCGTAACACACACACACACCACGTCTTACCATAATATGCACCGTGGTTACACAGCCACTGGTTCTATTCATAACACAGACCCACGCACAGACCCACTATCACCGGTGGTCACTGCTGCCCCCCAGTGCAGCTTACTGGGTTATCAAAGGCACCATCTCTCTCACTGTCTGTGGTGAGAGGTTCATTTAAAATAAACGTTGCTGACTTCCGTAACGAGGAAAAAGTCTGTGTCTGCCCTGCTATGGACTGAAGAGCTGTCCAGGATGTTCTCTACCCTCGTTCAGAGTCAACTGAGATGGGCGCCAACCTCCCCATGTCTCACGGTAACATACACACACATCACTATTCCCCATAACGTTCAAATGCCACGCCTCACTTAACACACACTGCGTGTGACCATAGCACACACCACATCTCCTTGCAACACACACACACACACACACACTCACACACACACACACACACACCACATCTCCCTGCAACACCTTTCAGTACAGCTGCACATGTTCGTCGTTATGGAGGCTGAAATAAACACAGCCCTGGTGCCAGTGTGCCATAGTGTTTGCTGATGGCAGGAACTTGACTCGTGCTGTGCCGCTCCCGGCCCTGGTGCCAACCCGGTAAATTAGCGTGGCACTGATTGATAAGTGCTGATGCCACAGGCTGTGGTCTTATCACGCCTCGCGCTGCCATCTGTTTGGCTTTTATATGCAAACATCAGTGAGGGAAAAAGCGGTGTGTGCACCAGAGGACGGGTTTAGGAAGCGTTTTAATTGCTGGAGAATTTCAGGGGGTAAAATTGGAGCGATATTGTGTTCTATCTTGGCGCAGACGTGCACAGAAGCAGGATTTCACTTTCAGTGGTCACGCTTGTGAGTTTCATTGTGTGCCAGTCCTGTTGGTTTTGAAGTTTGAAGTTCCACCTTCATGTCACATCACAGAGATTGTGAACGAGCGTCCAAAAACAAAAGTGACGCAATCGAGCAGCAGGACGGGCGGAACCAAGATGTGTCGAGAATTCAGGACACGCGGCACTCACTGAGTGAGAGAAAAATACAGTTTAATACAAATTCTCAGTACGGAAACCATCGTGACCTCTGTGTTGCACTCGTCTCCAACACTGCAGGACTCACTGCCGATGTGTTCATCCTCCTCCTCCTTTTTTTTTTTTTTTTTTTTTTTTCCCAGGTTCTGCGTAGGCGACAAGTTTTTCTTAAAGAACAACATGATCCTGTGTCAGATGGACTATGAGGAGGGCCAACTCAACGGCAGCTTCGAGACCCAGGTCCAATAACGCCAACCTGACGGAGGCAGCACACACGCACACACACACACACACACACACACACACACACACACACACACACACACACACACACACACAGGAGGAGCATCAGTCTGCTTGCCTGCTGTACTTTTTACAGTAAAAGAAGTCCTCGTTGATCCTCGTCGGACTCTGGCGTAAATGTTTCTGGCCTGTTCCCGACTCGGAGCGTTTCACTGTACAGTCGTGTCTCTGCGTCGTTGCCGAGCACTGTAATGCCTGTATGAGTTTTCGTGATGTTTTTCTTTCTTTTATCCCTCGTTCCTCACAGTTAGGATGAGAAGATGGCGGGTGATGTACAGTCTGTTTTTTCTGTATATATATATAAACTGGAACATTTATTTTATGAAATTGTAATGCACTTTTATTACTAGTGTGAATTAAAGAACAAAACACGATTTCTAAATGTTTAAACTTGTTTTGTTTTTTTCTCTTGTTGTTGTTCTTTTCCTAATGTGACAAGGCTGGTCCAGGCTCGAGTTTCCGTGCGACGCATCTCAGTTTAAATTAAAGCCTCGTAAACAGTTGAGAGAGTTAATAAAAAAATAAATAAAAGTCGATTTTTATTTTTAAACCAATCACAGCGCAGGAGGACGGACAACTTGATTTAGGCTCGGCATTTAACCAAACTAAAGCTAAAGTGAGCACACACACACACACACACACACACACACACACACACACACTCAGTAGGCTGTGGGCAGTGCCTGGAGAGCAGTTGGACTTTTTCTGCCTTTGCAGGAATTGAACCAGCACCATTTCCAGCCCGAACCATATTTACTAGGCTATGGCTCCACCCCACCCCACCCCACCCCACCCAGCTTTACCTTCTGCAGCTGATTTTGTGCTCCAGTAAAATGGAGAGCAGTTAACGAAGCAGCGATGCTCTGAGTGCTTTGTGGAGTTACGTCACTCGACCGCCCGTCTGATTCCAACCGTCATTTGAGTTCGGCATCAGAGGATTGAATCAGGCGCATTTCTATAAATTTAAAGTAAATGCAGTACAGTACTGATTACAGAGGAGTAAAGGACATGTACACGTGTCATGTGACACAAAGGAATAAAAATATAGATTTGTTATAGATTTGTGTCAACGCTGATTAAAAAAAACTTTATAGTTAAAATATTGGATTATTTCTGAACGTGGCTTTAACACTTAACAATTAATAACCAGTACAGGTATACCTTGGCTTATGTCGTTAATTGGCTCCAGGGGAAACAACATAAGTTGAAAAATAACTTAAATCGAATTGGCATGTCTGTAGGCTACTTGTATAATATTATGTATTTTTATATATATATATATATATATATATATATATATATATATATATATATATATATATATATATATAATTATTATTATTATACATATTGTTTAATATACTAAATATATATATACTACACAGAGTCCCCGTTATTCGCGCGCGCGTGTGGGGGTGTGTTTGTTACGTTCCACCCCCATCTATGGATTTCAGAAATCTGTGAATTATTGATGCAGTTTTAAACCCCTATTAGTGGGGCCGGTGGCGTAGTGGTTAGGGTGCTGCACTCATGATCAGGAGGTTGTGAGTTCCAATCCCACTGAGACCCTCACTGTGCTAAGACCCCTGGGCAAGGTCTCAACCACAAGTGTGCCTCTGTTCACCCAGCAGTATAAATGGGGACCAGTAAAAATATACCGGGAAGGCAACCTGCGATGGACTAGCGTCTCATCCAGGAGGAGCTGAACTCCTGGTCGTTTCATGCTACAGAAACCGCGGATAAGCACCGGCCTGATGAGCTGCTATGGCTCGGGTGTAAAAACCCAACAGACTTACCTTTAAACCCCTATGTATGATATTACATGCGCTAAAATATGCTTGTTAAACCCATTCTATAGACAGTCTTACTCATTAATACAGCAATGATGGTGTAAAATGTAGTAATGATTAATAAAAACTTTTTAATTTTGTATTGTAATAATATTTATGAATAAATAAAGTGCTTTGTTTCCTTACAAGAAGATGTGGGGCATTTGAGTGACATCATAGGGCTTCATTAATCATTAATGTTATGTATGGGATTTAGAAGCAAATTGCCCCGTGAAACCAGTAAAGCACGCCAGACCCCGACATAAACTATATACAATTTAATAATGTAAACAAGGCAAGGGAAAATAATGCTTACATCTTAGAGCTAAACAAAATACAAATTAAACAAAGGGTCCCATAGTCACCAGGCACCTGCAGCAAGGTAAATTTAGAAGCGGCGCGCGTGCTGGTGGGAAAAGGCTTGCAATCCCGCGTTGGACAGAAACAAACGATTAAAATCCTCGCGCTGGCTGTGTTTGAGCGTGGACGATGGACTTTGGCGATGCAGTCCCGAACGACCAAACTTTGGTGAAGTTTCCATGATCCGCCTTGGATGAGATGAGCTGCCACAATGAGTTTCCGTAGAGGAGTTGCCCGCCATAGAGACCCGAAGAGGCTGGAGCCAGTCGGTACCAGGTTTTTAATATAACCTCCCCAAAGTTCCAGAATATTCTATTCTCGAAATTTCTAAATCACCTGACCTGCCACCAGGGCGCATGCCCAACTAGGTCAATCTCGAAGTTTCCAGGCCCCTTTACAGCTGAGTCATAACATGTGACACTAGTTACAGCACACTCTAAATCTAATTATGGACACTGTTTACACACTCACATTTATATACATGCATCTAACATTAAAAATACATGAGAATAAAAATAGAATTCACAATTCAAGCAATCACGTTGATGACATGGACATGAAGGAGAAAAAAAGAAGTGTACACATCATCTGCAATCAATCAGCAGGAGGGAGAAACAAAAGCGCTCAGCCATTGGCTAAATTTCAATCACGTGCCAGTAATGTGATGATGCACATGTATAATTTGCTGGGGCTGCTGCTATTTCAGTGCTTCTCAAGTAGTGGGGTGGTGGGGGGGTGTAATGCCAGGGGGAGCACGTATGATCCTGAGGAACATGTTTTTCTGCCATACTATACTAGAATTAAGTGTAATTGTGCATCCACTACAGTAGGTGGCAGTGGCGCTCTCACTGCTGTGATATGGTGTAGGGAAAACCTCTGTTTTTTTATTATTTTTAATGCTTTTTTAATTTTAAATGTTAATAAAGATACAATGTTATGTAGAGGTGTATTCATAATTTTGTAGACAAATAATAGTATTTATAGTCACGCGCAGGGCGCTGGGGGAAGGGGGGGTGAAATGTTTTTTTTTTCTTCCAAGAGGGGGCGTCACAGAAAGAACTGTGCTAATTTAAAAACATTATGAAAAAAAGCTTTTAAGAGCAAAATCCGCAATTATGCGGCCCCGCCTTTTTTTCCCCCATATTTTTTGGAAACCGACGTATAAACTCAGCGTATATAACTTGAAACGACTTAAGTTGAGGTATACATGTACTGAATTAAAAAATAATTCATAATTTTGGGGTGGGGGGCGTCTTACAAGCAGCACCACAAAAAATCTGTGTTTACTGTTTATTTGTGGAAAAGTTTGAATTTTTATTTAAATATGAAAAATAACTGCTCTTTTCATCACATGATTCACATCATCATCATCATCATCTACATCATCATTATCACCCCAAGGGTTCAGGTATTGTTCAGAATTATACTCAGTAAATACTGATGTATTGTTAAACCTTTTTAAATGAATCAGGTCCGGATGTGACTGACTTGAGCTGATCTGAACAATAAAAATATTTATATTTGTTTGACATTAAAAATATTTGAATCTGATAATATTACGAGTAAATATTTTGCAGTTGTCCGCATGCACACGTGGACTTCCTGCAGGTGTTTCCAGTTTCCTCCCACAATTCAAGTGCATCCATATTAAGCTAACCTGCGGTTTCAGGTTGACTCGGCCTGTGAATGATTACCCGGCTTGCCCCACTGATAGTCTGGAAAGTTCTTTCAGGTTTACCCCACCTTCACCCAGGGTTGGCTAAGATTTGCTCGGTCTCCCCACGGACCCAGTTGTAGGGTTAAGCTGTTCGGCAACTGGGTGTGAGTGAGAGACTGAGATCGTCCAGAGAATACGGTAATTGTAAAATATTGTGTCACTGTTATTACCTCATCACTCTTATCGGACCGTCCAAACTACAGCTGGATTTATTTTATTTTAACAAAGTAAACAAATTACAATAAGGATGATTAAACATATTTTATAAAAAAATAATTTGAAGAATTTTAATTTTACACGTTCCATTGTGCACAGATTTTAATTTAATTAAAAAAAGGTATTCATTCATAGCCGGGAGTCCATGAGTTAATTGGCTGAGCTCTTACAGGAGGGAGGGACGCTTACTTCTTTGTCACTCACAGCAATCACCAGCCAATCACGGAAGTCTTTCAGCTTTTCATTCATAGAAGGAGACAGAGTGTGCTTTCCCTCCTAGTGTGTTAGACTTCCCCCAAATACGCATGCACGGCATTTCGAAAAGAGGCGGGCGACTAGCATTGCATGTCACAGAAGGGTTGTTGGCATGCTTTTGCCCCTCCCTGGTCAGTGGTGAGTATGTGAAAGGGAAAGCAATACCTGATGTGCGGGAAATGGATGTGACAAAAATAATTGAGACAATGGGGGTAATTTTTTTTAAATGAAATGATTAATAAAAACAATATCAAAATACAGTTAAAATATTCATGTATGAAAAGATTTATGCAGTGAAATGCTTCATTAGAATATAGAACATTTTCATGTTTCAACATTTTCAGTTTTCAGAAGAACAATTTTACAGATTGAGACACGTGATAGACGTGACAAAGATAATGGAGGTGATGAAGGTAAGATAAGATAAGATAAGATACAGCTTTATTAATCTCACAATGGAGAAATTCACTGTTACAGGCTCTTGAGGTACCATCAGTAGGGGGTGCAAAAATAGATACAAATACAAACATACACACGTACATATATATTATATAAGTAAATAAATAAGTAGATACATAAATAGTATAAATTAATAAACAATAAAAGAAAAGAATGGAGCAACTTTATAGACTGGCCTATATTAAAGTGTAATGTATCTGAGGGCAGAGATGGGTTGATATGGTTCACAGTCAGTGGGGTAGATGTGGTTGATTAAAGTGCACGGGGTTTTTATTGCACATAACCAGTATTTTCACAGACAGTTACAAAGTGGCGTTGTACAGTCTGATAGCGGTGGGAATGAACGACCTGCGGTAGCGCTCCTTCCTGCACTGAGGATGCCTCAGTCGTCCACTGAAGGAGCTACTCAGCTCCTCTACAGTCTGGTGCAGTGGGTGATAGATGTTGAACAGGATGGATGTGAGCTTTGCAACTATCCTCCTCTCACTCACCTCCTCCACAGAGTCCAGTGAGCAGCCGAGGACAGAGCTGGCCCTCCTGACCAGCTTGTTCAGTCTCTTTCTGTCCCGCTCTGTGCTGCCTGGGGCCCAGCAGATGGCAGCGTAGAGGATTGCAGAGGCTACCACAGAGTCATAAAAAGTCCTGAGCAGAGGTTCTGCATACGCCGAAGGACCTGAGTCTCCTCAGAAGATGGAGGCGACTCTGGCCCTTCTTGTACAGGGCGTTGGTGTTGTGGGACCAGTCCAGTTTATTGTTAAGGTGAACACCCAGGTACTTGAAACTGTCCACTGTCTCAATGTCCTGTCCCTGGATGTTCACTAGTAAGTGTGTGTGTGTGTGTGTTTGAGTGTTTCTCCTGAAGTCGATCACCATCTCCTTCGTCTTCCTGGTGTTCAAGCACAGGTGGTTGCGCTCACACCAGTCCACGAAGTCAATGATGACCGACCGGTACTCCAGCTCGTTCCCCTCAGACACACGGCCCACGATGGCGGAGTCGTCCGAGAACTTCTGGAGGTGGCAGCTGTTTGTGTTATATATGAAGTCCGAGGTATAGATATTGAAAAGGAAGGGTGAGAGGACGGTGCCCTGCGGTGCCCCCGTGCTGCAAACTACCACCTTTGACTTACAGCCGCGCAGCCACACGTATTGTGGACGGTTGGTAAGGTAGTCAATAATCCAGGCAGCAAGATGCCCGTCCACTCCCACGTCCTCCAGCTTCCCTCGCAGACGCGCTGGCCTGATGGTGTTGAAGGCGCTGGAGAAGTCAAAGAACATGACCCTCACAGCGCTGCCGGCGATCTCCAGGTGGGTGAGTGCCCGCTGCAGAAGGTAGATGACGGCGTCTTCTACTCCGATGTTGGGCCTGTAGGCAAACTGCAGCGGGTCAAGGGTGGGGCTCACCATAGAGCGGAGGTGTTCAAGGAGGAGCCTTTCCATGGTCTTAATGAGGTGGGAGGTCAGGGCGACAGGTCTGTAGTGTGCTGGTTCCTTCGCTTGTGCTGTTTTGGGAACCGGAACCACACAGGAGGTCTTCCATAGGACGGGAACCTTCTCCAGGCTGAGGCTCAGGTTGTACAGGTAGCATAGTACCACACAGAGCTGGTCTGCGCAGGTCCTCAGCAACCTGGGACTGATGCCATCAGGTCCTTCAGATTTCCTCTGATTTAGTCGCCTCAGCTGTCTCCTCACCTGGTCTGATGTGAGGGAGAGGGGGGGCTGGTGTGCGCTGCAGAGGGAGGGGGATGTGTCTGTCGGGCTGTAGCAGTCAAGTGAAGTTGGCCTGGGGAGGGGGGAGGTGTCAGCTGGTCTGGAGACGTGTGAAGAGGGGAGGGGAACGGGGAGGGGTGCAGAGGGGGAGGGGGGAGAATCAAACCTGTTGAAGTAACAGTTTAGTTCATCCGCCCAGCGCTGGTCACCATCAGCTGATAGAGTTTGTGGAAGTGCTGGAGTTGACGGAGGTGACGGTGTGAATGAAGGCTAGCAAGGTGACGGCGGTGATGCTGTTGAGGGACGTGATGGAGTTGACAGAGGTGACGGTGTGCATGGAGGCGAGCGAGGTGATGGAGGTGAAGGTGTTGAGGGACGTGATGAGTTGACGGAGGTGACGGTGTGAATGAAGGCTAGCAAGGTGACGGCGGTGACGCTGTTGAGGGACGTGATGGAGTTGACAGAGGTGACGGTGTGCATGGAGGCGAGCGAGGTGATGGAGGTGAAGGTGTTGAGGGACGTGATGAGTTGACGGAGGTGACGGTGTGAATGAAGGCTAGCAAGGTGACGGCGGTGACGCTGTTGAGGGACATGATGGAGTTGACAGAGGTGACGGTGTGCATGGAGGCGAGTGAGGTGATGGAGGTGAAGGTGTTGAGGGAAGTGATGAGTTGACGGAGGTGACGTGTTAACAGAGGTGAGAGTTGAGGGTGTGGGGGTAAAAGAGTTGATGGAGTTAACGTAGGTGATGGTCTTGACAGGAGTGATGGAGTAGACATCAGACAGTGTTACCAGAGGTGGGAGAGGTGACTGGTGTTGACGGAGGCGGGGTAGTTGATGGAGCTGATGGAGGTGACAGCTGACAGAGGTGATGGAAGTGACAGGGTTAATGGAGTCGACAAAGCTGACGGAGGTGACCCGGGTGATGGAATTGGTCGAGGTGATGGTGTTGACAGAGGTGATTGAACTGACAGAAGTGACGCAGTTGACGGACGTGACAGTCTCTGCTCACTTTTTTTTTTTTTTTTGAATCTATTGGTGGTGTTTTTTTTTTCAGCTCCACAGGAGACCTGCTCTATGAGCGTGTAGCATTTAAAGAAATTAGTTTCACTCATAATGCTGAGAGAATCAGTCGGGGCCTTTAGTGTTCTGAAATTTCCTTTCCAGACATCTGAGATTCAGTTAAAGAACACAATATAACGCGCGTGCACACACACACACACACACACACACACACACACACACACACACACACTTCTTCGTGTCACTAAATAGTTTTCATGCTTTTCAGAAACAGTTTTCTTTTTTTATTGCAAAGCTTTTCAAAGCAGCTTCAGATTTAAAAGGGATCAAATAATTTAAAAAACACACACAATCTTTAAGACCAAGTTTTCTTTCATGTCTTTTATCGAGAAACGTCAAATAAAGAAATAAAGTGGAAGCGTCAGTGTTCTAATTTTATTGGGTTTTATACTTAGGGTTTGTTTGTGTCTTTGCACACACACACACACACACACACACACACACACACACACACACACACACACACACACACAGATCACATTATACACTCAGCACATCACAGCAAAAAGTTTGTGGGTTCGATTCCCGGCTCGGGTGTTTCTGTGTGGAGTTTGTATGTTCTCCCCGTGGTTGCGTTAGTTTCCTCTGGGTACTCTGGTTTCCTCCTACTGTTAAAAAAAAAAAAAAAGAAAGAAAAAAAAAAATACATGCACATTGGGTTAATTGGTTGTTCCAAATCACCCCTTGGTGTGAGTGTGATTGACTGTGTGATTGTTGGCGCTGCGCTGGTTTGGCAAAATGTCCAGGGTGTAGCGTGCCTTCACCCAGAGTCAGCTGAGATATGCGCCAGTCTCCTCGCAACCCTAATAAGGATTAAGTGGATCAGAAAATGAATGAACAATGACTGACTCTACTCCATCAGTGCCTCTGCCTAAAGTATTGGCACCCCCTCTATATTCTCTTATTATTATAATAAGGTTGACGACCTATTCTTATCTCTTGTAAGTTATTTGTGTGTGTAAGAGAGAGAGAGAGAATGAAATTTAATTCCATGATAATAATGATAATAAAGTGCTCATGGATCCATGCGTTCGTGGAAAGTAAATGGTTTCTGTAGATCCGCAACCGCGTAGCTATGAAGTGAATCACATCAAACACCATAAATTCCGTCAACTTGACCTTTGACTTAAAATTTTGCAATTACAACAACATTAAGAATTGTCGAGCAAATCGCATGTTTTAACCTTCATCATACACATGCACACGCAAACTAGCTTTTTACCATTCACACAGGTCTAACACACACACACACACACACACACACATACATATACATGCACACACACACATACATGCACGCACACACAAGCGCACCCACATACACACACAAAGAAACATGCACATGCACCCACACACCCAAACACGCACACACACACACACACACACATATGCACACACACATATACACACACACACACAGGCACATGCACACACGCACTCACATGCATACACACACACACACACACACACACACACACACACACACACACACACGCACGCTTACACATGCACACATGCATGCACACATGGAAGCACACCCACGCACACACAGGCATACATGCACATGCACACACACACAAACATGCAAACGCAAGCACACAGACGCACACATATGCGCGCACACACACACACACACACGCACATGCATGCACGCACACTCACATATGCACACACGCGCATGCACACGCATGCATACACATACATTTACACAGCCACACGCATGCACACAAGCTGGCAAACATGAACACACACAGGCACGTACATACACACACACACACACACACACACACACATACATTTACACAGCCACACGCACGCACATACGTACACGCACACACACACACACACACATTCTGTCTAATTTCCTTCCTAAAATTACAGGGAGTGTAGCAGCAGCAGCACTGTGGGCGAGACGTGACATTCAGTGAGCATTTTTTTCCTCCAGCAGGAAGTGGGCCAGCCACATCATTTTCTAACAAATAAATCATGTGTACAATGTGCATTAATTAGAAATTCATTAAAAATACGGACTCAGAGGCAGGTGTGCAAATAAAGGATTAGAGAGACAGCAATTACTCCACATAAGAGTACATTTTAATTACAGATCCTGGACTGATTTACACACAGACAATCAGGATACAGGCACGATGGCAAGATGGATGATTGCTCATTTTCAGGAAAAAATAATGAGGAAAATGCTTCAGCAGATTCTCTCTCTCTCTCTCTCTCTCTCTCTCTCTCTTTCTGTATCTCTCTCTTTCTCTATCTATCTATCTATCTCTGTTCTCCACCCCTCTCCTCCCCCAACTCCAGTAAGGTGAACAGAAGTTCACTTTGTGTCTCTGATCCCGCGCTCGATTCTTATCTTCCTAAATTGAAGTAAATAATAAATAGTGTAAGAGATAAACATGCTTTAGTTCCACTTCTCCGTCGTTCTCTGACCATCGCGCTTTATTTTCTGAGAGAAACACACAGTTTGTTTCGGATGTGACTGAGAAGCAGGAAAGAACGTATTGTTTTCCTTCTGACAGTTCCACGGCGCTGACACCGGAGACTCCTTCCTGACATAAAAAAAAAAAAAAAAAAAACATTTTAAAATACTAAACAAAGTGTGTGCTGTAAACAACGTGGTAAACAATAACATTACAGTGAGTGCATTACTCTCAACCTGCACTAACTACTATCACAGCTGCTGTTCGCCTTCCGACCAATTATAATCCAGAGTGCAACACCTACCGACCACTCACAGTCCAGCACACAACACCTTCTGACCAATCATAGGATAGAATTCAGCAGCTTCTGACCAATCACAATCCGAATGTACAGCTGTGATGTACAGTAATGAGTTTTTAAATAAATGTATAGTTTTGTGTCTTATTGATATGGATTTAGTATTTTATTATAATATATAACATAATATTACAGAGAATTATGGATCAGTCACTAATTTGGATTCGGGAACATATTAACTCTACTTGCTTCAAAGAAAATTGGTCTGGGGGAAAAAAGAAAAAAAAAAATCCTGTTCCAGAAGTCCTGAAAAGCAGTTCTGCCGGAGAGAGGAAAAAAAATCTGCCTGTGGAAGCATAAAGTCGCTCGAACAGTGTTCTGCTCATTCTGTGATCTCATTCTTAAATTAAACCAATTTGCCTAGAAATTGGTTTTAGGGTCTGCACAGGGTGGTTCTGTGTATTACACACACACACACACACAGACACACACACACACACACACACACACACAGACACACTCACACTGACACACCTACACACACACACACACACACACACTGACACACACACCTATACACACACATACACACTGACACATACACACTGACACACCTACACACACACACACACACACACACACACACACACACACACACACACACCTATACACACACGTACACACTGACACACACACACACACACACACACACACACACACACACACACACACACAATGACACACTCACACTGACACACACACACACACACACACACACACACACACAGACACACACACACACACACACAC